>OY101449.1:72321102-72359091 GCA_956483635.1 Panzeria rudis
GAAAACGCTCATTGATTTTAATTGCTTTGCCGACTTTAGTAAGTACATAAATAAGTATACAAATATGTTAGAGCTTTGCTTTAGGCCTTACTTTTTCATTTCCGGGGAAATCGGGAATACTTTTGTAATTTTCCGGGATCCTGGGAATTCCCGCTCAGAACAAATTATTGAAAAATAAATAGAATTTAGCGTGATATATATTTTTATACTTTAGTGAATTGATTTTATTAAAAATTTGCTCTCATATTGAAAAGAAAGAAGAGGCAAACAAAATACGACAAAAATAAAGCTTGCTTCTATTAAAATAAAAGAAAAAAATAATAACTAATACATACGAGTATGTATGTAGTTCGATATTAAAAACTAAACGACTTTTGTAATACTTTTACCAATATATTTTTTTAATTTCTTTCCAGAATTTTTTAATATTCACCCGTGTAAGAAATGTCTAAAATTCCGTGATTCAACAATTGTATGAACATAAACTTTTGTTTCAGTTGTCGGAAAAAAGGATCCACTTACAGTTATAGGATCCCTGTGCATATCGCCCAAAAGGGCCAATATTTTTTTCCATAGCATATTACGTCATAACGAGAGTATTTAGAGGGTACCGTCAAGAAAAAATTCGAAGCGAAAAATTAGATATAAATTAATCATAAATACTTGATGTATAACCACTAAAATACTCTTATTTCTCCAATTAAATTTATATATATATATATATATATATATATATATATATATATATATATATATATATATATATATATATATATATATATATATATATATATATATATATATATATATATATATATATACTATATATATATATATATATATATATATATATATATATATATATATATATATATATATATATATATATATATATATATATATATATATATATATATATATATATATATATATATAATACGATAGAATATGTTTTTCAGGCTATTTTGTTCAATTAAAAACTCATCAAAATTATTTTTCAAGCTTGAGGCCATTTATTTCCTTATCCACTGTATTTAATATATTTTCCAATATTTCGATATCCAACGGATATCATTTTCAAGGACTATAAACAAAAAAAATGAAAACATTTAAAAAATAGCAAAAACACTATAAAACAAAGTATATGCTTATATATATGTATACATGAATAACATCAACTAAAAACTCACATTGAGTAACAACGATAAAAAATTAATATGAAGTCACTGCCTTCACATTAAACATTGTACTAATTAGACTATCTCTTTATTTTGTTTACAATATGCCTATAACTGTGAGCGCAATTTTCAATATCTGTTTTATAATTAATTCTTTTCTCTTTAGGTACATTGATTATATGTAACATCTCCAAAGTGTACCGTTTATTGTATTTATTCTCTTTTTGCAATATTTCAACATCGTCAAGGTCATAACTGCCAGAAATGACGATTTTTTACGATATGGCAAAATACGATATGACATACTGTGTTGACATATCGTAAGTTTTGTACGATATGACAACACAGAGAAAACAATACACCGTGTATGACTTTCTCAGTGTTGTCATATCGTTAAAAACTTACGATATGAGAACACAGTATGTCATATCGTTTTTAGTCATATCGTAAAAAATCGTCATTTCTGGCAGCTATGGTCAAGGTTTGGTTTGTGTTTTTTCTCCGCACAGTGGGACACTAGAGCTGTTTTTGTTGTCAAAATTCTATTAATGTTTTTAATGTCGGATTTATGTCCAGCTATTCTCGTTTTAAGTTTGTTTCCTGTTGTACCAACATATACTTGGTCGCATATGTCTTCGTCATTTCCTTTACAGCTGATTTTATATACAACGTTGGCATTATCCATTTTGTCTAGCTTAGATTTAGTGTAGGAAAATAATTGGTTTAATGTGTTGTTTGACTTGTACGTGATTTTAAACTTTTCAGTATTATATATTTCTGCCTGTTTTATTCTCTCTGAAATTTTTGGGTTTAACACTCTCTTGATAAGATTATTTGCTGTATTTATTATAGCATTTTTCGGTTGGCAGGAATAAAAATTAATAATTCTGCCAGACGATGTTGGTTTCTGGTACCAATCTAATGTTATTTCATTCCTAGTTCTTACGACAAGAGTGTCCAGATATGGAAGCTTCCCATCTAATTCTTCCTCCATTGTAAATTTTATATTACGATGGAATGAGTTTAATTCCATTAGAGTCTGCTGTATTGCACTAATTCTCACAATCGCAAAAAGGTCGTCAACATATTTTGTTAATAGTCGTGGTTTTTTGTCAAGTTTATCCATACATGTTGTCAGCAGTTCTTCCATGACTATGTCCGCGACAATGGGTGATGCTGGTGAGCCTATTGGTAGTCCCCTGTGTTGCTTATAAAATTTATCCTTATACTTAAAATATCTGTTCTCCTTTATGCAGAACTTTAAAATTCTGAAAAATAGTTCCTTGGGAATATTCGTATGTTTCTGTATGTCGTCCCATTTTTTATTTATAACATCAATTGCGTAGTCCACTGGTATACTCGGAAAGAGTGATACTACATCGAAAGAAACAAGTTTTTCGTCGTCTGTTATTGCACTGTTTATAATATTATTTCTAAATTGCACGGCATCCCTTACATTGTACATAGAAGACTCTGTGAGTTTTTTCAAAACGTTCGTCAATAACTTGCATAAACCACTAGATGGTGCGTTAACTCATGCACAGATTGGTCGGAGAGGGTATTCTTCCTTATGGATTTTAGGAAGTCCATATATTCTAGGTGCCGCTGCCGCGTCATTTTTAAGTCTTTTCTTTTCTAACCCATTTATAATATTGCTCACAAAAAGTTGATCAACAAGTGTGTTATTCTCCCGTTGTAGTAATGATGTGGGATCCTTTTGAATTCTCCTATACGTCATCATATCACTTAATAAATTCTCCATTCTAGCATCTTATTCTGATTTTTCCATCGCCACCGTAACATTACCCTTGTCTGCGTTTACTATTAAGATGTTCTTGTTTTTGTGCAAAAATCGTCTTGTCTGTTCCACTGTGCTTAGTATGTAACGGTCTCTTTTTGTAAGGCTATAGCTGTGTTCATTTACTGAAAATTGTTAACAATTGTTAACAATTTTTGATAGAAAGTGTTCATTAACTCCAAAAATTTTCAACGAGAGAGCGTCAAAAGAGAGCAACAAATTGAGACACAAAAAAATTGTTGAAAATTCTTGATAGTAAAATTTTTACTTTCAATAATTGTTCAAACAGCTGTTTTGTGTTTGTATTTACAAATCAAGTTTGCTAAAAGAAGTTGGGAAATAAAAATATTTTTGCAAAATTTAAGAAATTCTAAGTGAATGTTAATTTTTAAAGCGATGAAATATATTAATACGATAGAAAACCAATTTTTGTTTAATTTAGGACCAACCGCACAAAAATAAGATGTCTAAAGCAATGGAATTTAGCAACACAGGATCTAGTACATCAGGGCCAGAGGATGTTGCAGCAAATTTTAGTATTGCAAATATTATGAGTATCTAGATACTCGGTACTTTACACTATGGCGGTAGATAATCCAATTAGTTCATACATAAATATATTTAATGTTAATGTAAATTTGACTATGTAATTTAGACAATTAGCAGTATCTTGGAAACCATAAGAGGGAATTTCTTGAAATTAAAAAAAAGCTAATATGTACTAAATATTTCAAAATTAAAAAAATGTCAAAACGAAAAATCGCCAAAATGAAAAAGCGTTTAACGGAAAAAACACCAAAATTGCAAAAAAATTACTAAAACGCAAAAAATCACCAAAACTAAAAAGATCGCCAAAAAAACTTTAAAAAAAACCCAAAAACCGAAAAAAGTCGCCAAAACGAAAAAAACACTAAAACTAAAAATATCGTCAAAAACGAAAATTCGCCAAAAATGGAAAAAATCACCAAAGCGAAAAAAGCGTCAAAGCTAAAAAATCGCCAAACACCGAAAATTTGCTAAAACGAAAGTGTCAAACCCAAAAAATCGCTAAAACTAAAAAAATCAGCAAACACCGAAAAAATTCCCAAAACCCAAAAAAGCGCCAAAACTAAAATAAATCTCTAAAAAATCGTCAAAAAGTAAAAAAAAACGTTAAAACAAAAAAAAAACGCTAAAACAAAAATATTGCCAAAACTAACGAAAATACACAAATAAACATACGTTATTCTGGCATATTCTGTGTTTCACAAAAAATAAAATAATGTGAATTTTCTTGGCATTGTTGTTATAAAAAATTATTTATAACAACAATGCTATGAGAAATACACATAATTTTATTTTTTTGTGAAACACAGAACATGCCAAAATGACGTTAACATAAAAATATTTCTGCAACTTTCGATTGATAATTGGTCCCAAAATGTAATCCATATATAAATTTTTTAAATATTGTACTTCATTACAAAATAATTTGTTTTTGTTTTCATTACCTCAAAAGTCTAAAATTTCAGATATGTACCCTTTTTTCAATTTCTTATTCAATTTTGTTGAAAAGAAATAATAATAAATGCCGAAATCACATTATTTTTATAGTAATAGGTACATATATTACATTTTTCCACATATAGGAGTAGTTATTAAGTACTCATATATACCTATATATTATAACACTATTTTAGCTTGAAAATTTTGGATGGTAAAGTGTTCATTTACTTTTTATTATTTTTGAGAGTAATTTTACAAAATTCCTTTTTACTCTCTCGTTGATGGAAAGTGATAGGAAAGTAAATGAACAAAGCTTATGTTTGTTAATGTGGTTTTCTAACATTGATGTTAATTTTGTCCTTGCTGTCTCCTGTCTTTCTTTGTCCTCTATGCTCTGGATACAATCTTCTCCATCCGCAATCATTTTAAATACAGGGAATTTTTTTCTTTCTGTGGGTATCGCAAATTTTTCCGGAGGTATATTTGTCTTCGTTTTATTCACGAACCATTTTTTGTTGAAAATTATATCTAGTTCCTCTTTCAGTTGCTCCTTTAGTTTTTCAAATTTTTTCTTATGTTTGTTTTTGATTTGTTTATTGTTTACATCCATAAGTATATATTCGCTATCGCATAATTGTTGTTGTTCGTCAATAGTTAAATATTTATTTATGTTTGTCTCCAACTCCATTAATTTTAATGTCAGACATTACACCATTTCGTGTTTTTGTTTAATTAGCAGGTTAAGTAACTTTCTATGAAAATTCTCAATGATATTGTTTAGAACTCCGTTAATTTTGTTAGCGGTAGTTTGGTTGTTCTTGAACATATTACTTACATTTTTTGTTGAATTAATCAGAAAATTTGGTACAATACCTCTATTCCTGCATTTAATTAAAAATGTTATACTAGACATTGCATTTAGTTGTTGCTTTTTTAAAGGCTTTCTGTTGTTTATATGTTTTTTGATGTAGACATGGTGCTGTTTGATGTATATATATATATATATATATATATATATATATATATATATATATATATATATATATATATATATATATATATATATATATATATATATATATATATATATATATATATATATATATATATATATATATATACATATATATATATATATATATATATATATATATATATATATATATATATATATATATATATATATATATATATATATATATATATATATATATATATATATATATATATATATATATATATATATATATATACATATATATATATATATATATATATATATATATATATATATATTTATATTTATATATATATATATATATATATATATATATATATATATATATATATATATATATATATATATATATATATATATATATATATATATATATATATATATATATATATATATATATATATATATATATATATATATATATATATATATATATATATATATATATATATATATATATATATATATATATATACAGTGGCTCACATCAAAAGTCGGGCATTCTATTAACAAAAAATTAACACCTTAGAAAAAAAATAAGAACTAAGATTTTCCAATATATTTTTGAAGAGCATATATTGTAAGTATTAAAAAACAAAACGAAACAAAATAAAGTACTCCAGCTCTAAAAGAATAGAAATAATAACAACTAAATTCGCATAAACTTAAAAACTATGATCACAATGAAAGTCGGGCATACTATGTTATTTAATTATTTTTGAAGTATTTAGTATTTTGTTGCATAACCTTTTTGATTTTCGACAGCTTTTAGCCTTTTTGGAATGGACTCAACTAATTTCTTACATACATCAGGACTTATTTGGTTCCATTCTTCCTGTAATGCAGCTTTAAGTTGGTCTTTACTGGTGCACAGCCTATTTTGCATTCGACGTCCGAGTTCGTCCCATAAATGTTCGATTACATTTAAATCTGGGCTTTGTGCAGGTGTTTTCATGACCTTGGGACAGTTGTACAGAAGCCAGGTCTTTGCTATCAGTGATGTGTGTTTAGGGTCATTATCTTGTTAAAAGTTAAAATTATCAGCAATACCCAACTTGCGCGCACTATCCTTAACATGAGCTGTCAGAATGTCAAGATACATGTTTTTGTCCATGATACCTTCTATAAAGTGAAGGTTTCCGACACCTGAAGCTGCCATGCAGCCCCACACCATCACTGATAAGCCTCCGTGCTTAACCGTTTTTTTAGTATTCTTGGGACAAAATTCTTCATTACGTTTACGCCACACATAACGTCGACCATCGGACCCAAACAAATTGAATTTGCTTTCGTCCGTGAAAAGGACCTGTAAAATGTTAAAATACTGATATAAAAAGCCACCATTATGTGGCATATAAATTTTACCGTGCTCCAAAATGAAAATCCTTCGAAATGTGCTTTCGAGCAAATTCTAAACGATCTTTTCTATTTTTCTCTGTAACACATGGTTTCTTTCGGGCCACTCGGCCATTCAAATTGTTTTTCCTTAGCACTCTTCTTATCGTTTCTGCATGAACGTCCTTTCCAAAATTGGTTTTAACAATTGTAGCAAGTTTTGGAGCAGAAATAAATGGATCGTTCTGTACCGCACGAACTATAAAATTCTCATCCCTCGTGCTAAGCTTCTTTTTTACTGGCTCGCGTCGTTTATTTGATATTCTTTTATCTTTGTTGTATCGAGTAATTATATCATGAACAGTTGACTTACTTTTGTTAACGATATTTGCGATTTCACGTTGTGTTTTTCCTTCCAAATAGTTTTTAATAACGATTTTTCGCTCTTCTAAAGTAGACTGTTTAATTATACGCGGCATTGTACAGAAAAATGTAAAAATATTGTCATCTGATGAAAGCGAAAACTTAACTGACTACTTATAATACACAAATAATAAGCGACGCTCAAATATAACGGTAAATCAAATGACATTTTCGTTGCAATTTGGTTTGCCCGACTTTCATTGTGAGTACACATTTTAGATTTTTTTGCTACTTACTTTTAAAATTTTGTTTTGAGTACTTTTTTTAATACCGTTATTACAAAATTTTATTGCACATTAAAAACTTAATCAAATGTATTCAAAATATTTGCAAAAATAGTTTACGCGGTTTTTAAAAACTTTGATAAATTTTTATGAATGCTTTGACCGACTTTCGATGTGAGCCACTATATATATATATATATATATATATATATATATATATATATATATATATATATATATATATATATATATATATATATATATATATTTATATATATATATATATATATATTTATATATATATATATATATATATATATATATATATATATATATATATATATATATATATATATATATATATATATATATATATATATATATATATATATATATATATATATATATATATATATATATATATATATATATATATATATATATATATATATATATATATATATATATATATATATATATATATATATATATATATATATATATATATATATATTATATTATATATATATATATATATATATATATATATATATATATATATATATATATATATATATATATATATATATATATATATATATATATATATATATATATATATATATATATATATATATATATATATTGGAGATTAAAAGACGGAAGCAATTTTGCGTTAGGTCAATTTGTGTGTCCTTCTACTAATTGTGTGTTCGTATGCAGTTTTTTGTAGTACCAAACCTTTCATGTCCTTTCAAAGAAAAAAATTTAAATCGTACAAGACATGGCGGAGCTATGTGATAATCAATATATCGGGCTACCAATCTTTCTGACCGATTTCCACTTCTATCCGACCAAACTTCAAGCAAACCCTTTCAAACAAAAAAATTATTTTGAAAATATGTTCAAAAATTACAGGGTTAATCATGGGAGAGTAAATTTTCCCAACGATTTTCGAAAAAATATTATGGGACTAAACTACAGGCAAACCCTTTCAAACAAAAAAAGAATTTTAAAAATAGATTTTCAAATACATATCACAATTGGTAGTGACGTTTAGTTCACCACACACGACACATTCGTGCGTAACTTGCAATATGTTTTGGTGTAGCCATAGTCAAAAATGGCATTTTGACGACTGGACGATTTTTGCCTTAAATTTGACGATTTTTAAGAATTATAAGTTGACACTATTTTTTAGAACTTTTAAAAGAATTTTGAACTTGATGGAGAATTGCGCAGCTTTTGCTACAATATGTAAGAAAAGTAAAGGGTATAAGGGATAGTTATATCATACTTAACTATTTTTATGTTGATATTTTTAGTATTACAGAGTTTAATTAAACCTCTTCCTCTTCATAATTTATCAACTGCTGCATACATACATATTATATGGATGTATATCATATATAGAAAATTTTAAACACTATGTAGAAGGCAATGCTCAAATATTTACAAAGAAATTAACGGAGTTCAGTGTTTGATGCAAATAGTCTTGCGAAAGCGCAAATGCAAATTATCATAGCTTTTTGAAGCATTTTGCTGTTGTATATCATAAAAACATTGAAATCCACTATTCTAAGTTTTTCAAATATATTGGTATCTCATATCTCAAAAAAGCGAAGCTTGGCGAAATGTATTTAAAGTTTTTAAAATGTTAGCTGTTATTAGCTTTTTAGCAGTTATAACTTTGGTTTAGATTATAAGATTTGTTTCTGAATAGTTTTTTAAATCGGTAAGCCACATGACATCAAAAATTGTTTTTATGTGCTCATTCTTTTGCTAGGTACCATAGCATTGCATTCTAGAGAAAATGTTTGATAAATTCTGGTATTTGCAAATACTTTTGTTTAAACTTAAAAGTCGATTCATTTGATATTTTCTTTTTGTGGATTAAGGAGTTATTGCACAAGCCTCTCAGAAGTATTTTAATTAATGTGTATGTATGTATATTATTTGTCTAAACAAATACATAAATTTTTTGACGATTTGGGAAAATTATTCTGATGTTTTTGACGATTTTTTTCTCGAAATTTGACGAATTTATCCCTATTTCATCTGGCAACTATGTTCTTGGCAATTCAGGCATTGGATGGACCATGCAAATATCTTAAGCCATAAATTGGGTGTACTTCATTCTTTTTAATTTTAGAACAGTGGCTGGGGGACTCGCTCCATATTTTTAATATTTATAACATTTTTCACTTTTAATTAGTAGAGCCGCTTTTACTTCTTCTGGATCCACATATAATTCTATACCTTTTACCACTACCTGGAGGCCTTTCGCACTTTTTACTTGGTATGTGTAGACATTTTTATTTTGAGTTTCAAACTCCGCAACTACAGTACGGTAATCATTTTCTTGATTAACTTGAATTTGTGTCTCGTCAATCATGCCGCGTTGTATAGGGATGCAGTAAAACTCTTCACCGATTAATTGTACTAGCCTTTCAATTAGCTCATTTGAGTTTTTCTCCCTTAAGTAAATTGGGGCAGCTTGCTGGACTTGACGTTGGTGATTTCATCTTCATCATTTTTCAAAAGAGAAAAGCGATTTTCAGAAGGCACCGCACCAGATTTACCATATTTAGAAATTTTCGCCAATGGAGCGGGGTTTGTCGATTTGGAGTTCCTTTTGCCTTTTCTTATTTATTACTCCCGTGTATCGATCGATAGCAGTTTGGATTTTTGGCTTTTCTGTAGCATATTCTACGGGTTCACTTCCTTTGATTTTTTCTCATATTCTTGGCACTTGTGATTTGCTGTGAAGCTGATTTCAAAAAATTTATTTTTAAATCACTGTTTGTCATTGACATTGAATTTGAGCGTACTCGTTCTTTTGACACCAAGTGTAAATTTTTGTTTACGAAATTTTCACTTTCTGCAGCCACGACAGTTAAATACACATTCCTGCTATTAGCCGTTGTTGTTATGTTTTCCTTATCTTTTTTGCTGGGAAGTACTACTCATATATATGTATATGTATGTATATACATACATATGTATGTATATGAGTGCACAATTTGAGTTTTTGATTTGTGTATCTATGTACCTGTCTATAGTTTTACAGCCAAATTCATAAAAAATTCTCATTTTAGGTTTAAGACTCGCAATTGTTATTGAACAGTTTCACGCTAAAAACTGTTTAATTTAAAATTGCATTCATAAACACTACAATAGACATTGTGTGTTTTAAGGAAATTTAGATTTCGATACTGGCAACACCACCATGTTTTGTAGTTAGTGTTGCAATAAAAAGAATATGATTTCATCCGGATATTGAAATAAACGAATAGCTTTTTATTGTTTCCGTGTAAGTTAAGATATTTTGAACTCTCTTTATAATATATTTTTCTCCACTTATTTAACACAAGATTTCTATGAAGTAAAAGGAAAAAGAAGAAATGATTACAAAAGAGTTCATACGACTCTTTTAATCATGTATGAAAAAGATACTCGAATAACGAGCCTATTTTCATTTGTGTTGATTGTTTCTACATCACTAACATTGCTTTTTGCTTTTATGTGTTTTGATGGTGTTTTTTTTTTCTAATTTTGTTGCGATTTTTGTTTAACTTAAATAATTAAGTGACATATTCTATCAAATTAAAAAAAAAATACGTCAACGCTTATAGCCAAGACTTCAAGCTTTAATTTAAAGCATATCATGTATTCCTGTGTGCTAAATTTGCAAATATATTTGAAGTTGAAATTGATATATCGATCATATGAATTTATTGAATCTTTAAACCTATTTTAAAATTTTCATGTAATATACATTTTTGAATGCAATTTTATGAAATTTTGCTTAAAAGTAGTTTATTGCCCTGCTTTAAATATTTATGAATACGGCTGTTATTATTTACTTTACAAAACAAACAAATAAAGTGTAATATATTAATAACAGGGACCAAAACCATGGAAATAATGGGTTCAGGTTCGGGTGAATCAAAATAAAAAGTTCAGGTTCGGGTTCGGTTCAGGGTTCGGGTTCGGGTTTAAAACCAGAAATTTAAACACGCGTAATTATTTTGTTTAATAATAAAATATATACATACATAAATCACTTTTACATTCACGTTTATACGTTTAAAACAGGGACCGTAACGATTATGATTAATATCATAAAAATTACGATTTAATTGTTATTGTCACTTTTTACTAAAAAAATCAATTAATAAGAATTATAATTGAGTTTTATTTTTTGATCATAAAATAATTCTTATTTTTGGGTTTTATTTTTTAGCTCAAAAATAACGATTATTTTAAATATTTATTTTTTTGCACGAAAGTAACGATTGTTTCTTGATTTTAATTTATTTTGCTTAGTGCCTTTTCACACTATGCCTCTTTAGCCTGGCTTTTGTGACAATTTTCTTTTAAGTCCCCTACGAAAAGTCACACACATTTACATTACATACTTTGTCCGTGCCTTTTTTGACGATTATACACATGCTTAATGCTGAGAGTACCCCGCTAGCCTCTCACCTCCTCTCTTTCTCTCTCAAACTAAAAATATGCTGCCTTTACAGCCAGGCGAAAAAGGCGCAATGTAAATTGCGTGAAACAAATAACGATTACTATAAGTTTTTAATTCTTGTAAGTAATAAGACCGATGTATCTGAAATTTGTTAGACACCTTTACTTTTGGTATTTTCGCAGCTTTCAGTGTTGTCGTATTTTCCAGGAACCTTCTGGAATTTTGAGGATATTTATAAAGAATTTTGGAAATCCGGAGAACTTCTAAGACTTAGCGGAGATTTTGTACAAGTTTTTGGGATTCTGGGGGACTTCTGGAATTTAGGGGAGATTTCTGTGCAAGTTCTTGGGAATCCGGGGAACTTTTCGGATTTTGAAGAAATTTTTGTAAAAGTTTTTGGGAATCCGGGAATCTTTTGGGATTTTGCGTAGATTTTTGTACCGATTTTGGAGAATTTTTAAGTCGGTTTTGCGTCTAAGTGTGGTGTCCTTGCTTAGTGAAGGTGTCTCGGCTAAACACCAGGTGTCTCTGCTTAATTCTTGAGAAGTATCACTTAAGTATCTTCCAGGCAATATTTAAAAAAGTAGTTATGAATTTCTGTGAACTGAAGTTCGGTATTTATTAGTCATATGGCTTGTCGCATATGACTAATAAATACATCAACAAAGTAACAATTAAAACCTAAAATAATGATTATTTTTAAGCAAAAAATAAAAATCAAGAAACAATCGTTACTTTCGAGCAAAAAATTAAAAATTGAAAATACTCGTTATTTAAAAACTCAAAAATAAGAATTATTTTACGATCAAAAAATAAAACTTAATTATAATTCTTATTAATTGATTTTTTTTAAGTTGAAAATAAAAGTTTATTGCATAAATGGAAAGCTTGCAAAAAAATAGTAATTTTATTGTTCTACAACGTGTTACTAATTTCTGGGATCATTATGATTTTTTTGGTCAAAAATTTGTGCCATAATCATTATTTTCGGTCCCTGGCTTAAACAATATATTCTTTTTTCAATTTAATGAAATTTAACTTATTTAGCTTTCAAAGAAACTTTTTTCAACTTTGTAACGTACGTACCGCATTCACATAAGAAAATATACTTCAAATTATTTTTTGCATGCAAGAAATGTAATGTTTTTTTTATTTCTCTATTTTTTATATTTTTGAACCCGAACCTTGCTCAATTTTAGGTTTGGGTTCAGGTTCCGGTTCGGTTTCAGTCCCTGAATAATAAACGGTACTGTTAATATTTGTTTTTGCGAATATTTGTCTCTTTTTTTAGGGTTCCGTACACCAAAAGTGTAAAGGAACCCTATTGTTTTCGCTACGCTGTCCGTCTGTCTGCCAGAGGCTGTTTTCTCGGGAACAGAACGGACCTGAAATTTTCACATAATATGTTATCATTCACAACATTATACTGGGATTGATTTTTCAAAAATTATGCGGCTTGTTTACGAACATCCGCTTACTTCTACCTGGGATGTTTTGCACATGATTGTATCGTGATTGAAACAAAAATACTTTTTTGTGTTTTTAAATTATTTGCAAAATGTTTGCTGTTCAGAGTAAATGCATACATCCATACATACATACATACATTCTGTGTATTTATTTCCCCGTCGGAAACTCAGTTAACTTTAAATTAACTTTAAGCTAACTACTTCGCAACTAGTGCTGACTGACACTTGGATTACTTTCCAATGAAAACAACTAACTATTTTAACATTGCGATGTCCTAGGCGGTAGTCACTTATCCCACTCTGCACTACTTTTCAACTAACTTAAAATTGAATGTATTTAAGTCACTTGGTAGTTAGTATATTTGCAAAAAGATGTTGCTGGGGTTCGAACTATGTATCACACGTTTTATAGTCAACGCGCTGACCACCCAGCTAAGGTACCATGTGAAATAATAACAGCAAAAAGTTAATATAAATGAAATGAGTTTCAAAGTAGCTGAGAGTAAAGTTGTTAGCTCTCACCAAATCCAATCGTGTACTCAACTTACGAATCGATTTTCTGGATTACATTGCAGTTAGCTTTTAATTATGCATTATGCATTAAACACATTCGCCACAGCAGGCTACCGACTACAACCTGTCAAAAATAGAATACATGTGTGTATATGAAAATGATTATTTTGACGACTGGACGGCTACACGACTGCAGGTTGTTGTCCATGCTACTTCTGTCGTGTAGTCAAATTAAACTAATTTCTATTTTTGTTGGCTACAAAACAAAAACAGTGTTGACAATATAACAAAATATGTAAAGCAAATTAGTGATTAGAAATATTTTTTATTGTAAAATAAAATAGAAAATAACAAAATTTAAATGTTATAATATATATGCATCAAGAATTTTTAAATAAATAAATTTATTTGTTTTATTGTTATATAGAATATTGACTTAAGTCAAAAATACCTACATTATTGAAAATTAAAAAAATCACAGGGTAATAGCCCTTTTTAACCTAAAAATTTTAGTCTAATTCTTTTCGGCGCTCTCTCGTAATTCCGGAGTTATGTTGTTCAAAACTTTAATATATTATTGATCATAAGTCCTACAATATAGAACGGATATAAACGATATATACTACATGTATACTCACGGATTATTTGCAAAAAAAAACTGTAAATTGTTGCAATATAATTGTTTTATTGCGACTTATTAACTCATGAAAACTATTCACGATTAACGCACTATTTGCAAATATAATGGGTAGTATGAATAAGAAAAAGTATTTGCTTTTTACATAAAAATTTGCTTTAAAACAAAAAAATTCTTAATTTTATATTGAATAATAACCGGAATTTTATGTTTTAAACAAATTTGTAAGTAAAAAGCAAATACTTTTTTTATTCATACTACCCAATGTTTGGTGCTGCCACGCTTTGTTAATGAAAAACAATAAATATAAAGATATTTTGCGAAAAGTATTGATAGAAGAAAATAATGACAATTAAAACAAATAATTATCTGTTCTTTTATACATTTCAACTATTTCTTTTTTGTAAAAATACAAAAGTCTTCTATAGAAGTGCTACCAAGTTTTTGTATTTTGCTAAGCCATATAAACAGTGAATTAACTTATTTGCAATTATTTTTATTTGCGAATAGTCCGCGTATAAACGTAGTAATAGTTATCATTTCAAAATGCTCTAAAATACGTTTGTACTAGTATATAAAAATTTGAAATCCATTAACCCTTTGCGATCAAAATGGAACTTAAAACATTTTTTTTGTGACTTTTCACGTAAAAGCACCGTTCTCTTAAAAACTAGCCGATACTTAAACATGTATTTAGTTTAATAGAGAAGGTTACAAGCTTTCATTTGATGTATACTTGAAAGCTATCATCGATGAAATTCGTAAGTTATGGCACTTTGAAAATGAGATATCATAAATAAATTAACTCATGTAACTCTTAAACTCATCTTTAAAGTACCATAACTTACGTATTTCATAGGTGACAGCTTTTAAGTATACACCAAATAAAAGCATGGAAAGTTCTCTATAAAACTATACACATGCATACCGTTGTATCGACCAGTTTTTAAGATAACGGAGTTTTGGCATTTCACTCGGAATGGGTTAATTGTTTGAAAAAATTTGTATACCAGTAGAAAGGTATTTTAGAGACGTTTAAAGTGATATCTAAATCGCTTATATCCGTTCTACATTCTATATATAATTACACTAAAATTATAAGGTTAAAAAAAGTTACTGCCTCATGAGTTTTTTTTTAATTTTTAACGATGCTGGTATCATTGGCTTAAGTCGATATCCTATTTTATTAAACAGAAAAAAATAAAATTGAAAAATTAATTAATAAAAGTGCCAAAAATGTCAATAGGTTTTAAAGAAATAAATTGATTTGTTTTTATATTTTGCGAGATGTAAGAAAATTTTGAATAAGCGATTTTTTTTATACAAGTAAAACTTTTGAAAGTGGCACCACTGAAATATGTACTGCAACAACAAAATGTCAGCTGCTGTGCTCAAAATAATTAAGTAGCTGACTACACGGCGACGATTGCTGCCAACAGCATTTGTAGTCGTGTAGCCGTGCAGCCTGCTGTGGCGAATGTGTTTATAGCATTAAACACATTCACCACAGCAGGATACCGACTACAAAATATCAAAAATAGAATACATGTGTGTATACGAAAATTATTATTTTCGTGGCTACACGACTACATGAGTACATGTTGTTGTCCATGCTTACTTTTGTCGCGCAGTCAAATTAAAGTAATTTCTATTTTTGCTGGCTACAAAATAAAAACAGTGTTGACAATATAACAAAATATGTAAAGCAAATGAGTGCTTAGAAATACGTTTTTATTATAAAATAAAAATGAAAATTAAAAAATTTAAATGTTACAATATACTTGTATTGAGTTTTTAAATAATTAAATTTATATTGTTATACACATGTCAAAATAATTGTATATCTATAATATTGAGATAAATTCCTGTACATGTCTGGAATCATGTATATTTTTCGGCTTAAGTCTCGTTTATGTACTTTTCCTCGATCATACTCGAAGTTAATTTCTATTTTTGTGGGCTAGAATGAACAAATTAATGCTGCTATAATGAGAAATATGCAATAATTAGGAGCTTAATAAAAATATTTTGGAACAAGTCAAGAATACCAAAATAGTTAAAAATAAAAATAAAATTATGCGGTAACAGCACTTTTTAATGTAAAAATTTTGGTATGATTTCTTTTGACGCCCACTCTTGTTTCCGGAGTTACGACGTTCAAAACTTAAATTTTTTTTATCATAATTCCTACAATATAGAACAGATATAAACGATATAGGTGTCATTACGAAAAGCTCTGAAATATCTTTGCGTTGGTCTACAACATTTTTAAATCAATTAACCCATTGCGAGCAAAATGAAATTTAAAATAATTTTCATATGACATTTCTCCTAAAAGCACCGTTATCTTAAAAACTGACCAATACAACTGTACTTAAGCCTGTATTTAGTTTAATATAGAACATTCCAAGCTTTAATTTGATATGTAATTGGAAGCTGTCATCGATGTAATTCGTAAGTTATGGCACTATAAAAATGAGATTTTAAAAATAAGTTAACTCGTAAAATCATTTTTAAAGTACCATAACTTTCGTATTTCATTGGTGACAGGTTTCAAATACACCAAATAAAAGCATGGAAGGTTCTCTATAAAAGTGGATGCGTGGTTATGTATCGTTGTATCGAATAGTTTTTAAGATAACGGTGATTCTGCGTGAAAAGTAACATATCAAAATATAAAAGTTGCATTTCACACGCAATGGGTTAATAGATTTCACAAATTTATACACCAGTAGGAAGGTATTTTACAGAACTTTACCGTGATACTCATATCACTTATATCTGTTCTTAGTTCTAGGAGTTATGACCATTAAAAAATTAAACTTTTGAACCCAGTAACTCCAGAGCCAAGAGATCTTCAAAAAATACTCTAAAATTCTCTGGTTAAAAAAGTCTACTACGTCATGATTTTTGCCGAAAAAACGTGACCAACAGACAAGCTAAAATTGCAATTTTTTTTAATTCCAATATCTTTTTAAATATGGGTTCGCATTTATTAAAAATAATATAAAAATACCATTCTCCATCATAATTGACTTTATTTTGTGATATAAGAACCAATTTAAATCACACTAACCCTGGGCAAAAGTAGTGGTTACGTTTTTTGGGTAAATATTTACCAAGTGTGCCCGTACCTTTAGTCAATATTCTATTTGATTTAACAAAGAGAATATCAAAAATTTAAGTATTAAAAGTGCAATAACAATAACGAGATATTAAACAAATAAATTTATTTGCTTTTACATTTTGCGACATCTAAGTATATTTTGAATAAGCGCTTTTGTTTTTATACACGTGAAACATTTCAAAGTGGCACCACTGAAATATGTACTTCTACAACAAAATGTCAGCTGGTAAGATGTCTCTGCCGCTGTCAAAATAATTAAGTAGCTGGCTACACGGCGACAAATGAAGCTAGCGACATTTGAAGTCGTGTGTTCGTGTAGTCTGCTGTGGTGAATGTGTTTAATGCAGTACTCTAAGAAAATTTAACTATTTTTGTAGTCGACTACTGCTTTGCCGACAGGGCTATTATTTATAGCCTATGCATGTATGTATGTATGTGTATGTATATTGTTGTTAATGCTGACTTTAGACGACATGTATTTTATATCTGACTTGTCAAATTTCCCACTGCAAAAGTGATACATGCCGTGTGAAACATATGAAACATTGTCAGATGACATTTACAGAAGCAAAGTCAGATGAAAAATTTTCAATTAGAGCGTGTTCTATTTTCATCTGACAAGGCATCTGACATCAGCTGTATTAAATGATCAAAAGTGTGGTTTGGCTGAAAAAACATTAAAAAGCAAAGAGCGCTTTATATATTTACGAAAATTGTGCAAAAACTCAGCTGTTGTGAACACTCAGAGGTTATGTCAGATGTAATTGCACATGTACGTGTGAAAGCAAATATTATAAACCGTCTGTAAATTGAAAATTTTGACAAACATGCGAAGTTACATATGTCTCACACACCTAACAAGCCATATGTAAAAAACATGTCGTCTAAAGTCAGCATAAGCAACATTTTTCCCATATAACACCCCGTCTTCACGAGACATTTGATATATCTTAACATAAGAAATAACGTCGGCAGAATGACGTCACAAAAAATTCATATGTTCAAACTTGTGTTAAGGGTGGAGTAAACGTACTGATGTTTGGACACAAATTTTATATATTCATATAGTAAATTTACACGGCATTTTGTAATTTTTTTTTATAGATTTATTTCACTTTATTATTTTTATGTTTGTAAAAATTTTATGAATATGAACATAAATAATATGCAAAAAATAAAAAAAACATCTAAAACATTTTTTTATTAACTTTATTTATTCTTTTTTCAACAAAATCAAACAAATTGTAAAAAAACACACATACATATTAAATTTGACAGTTTGTGATCTAACATATTTCCTCGGGCTTGTGTTTTAACATTGATTTCCAAACATGTGTTAGGACACAAACACATTCGGTCCACACGTTAATTTCTTGTGTTAGGACAGAATTTTGACAATTGCTAACACAAATTTCCAAACTTATGTCTCGTGAAGACGGGGTGTAAGAAAGTCAAAAAAATATTGCCAAGCTAACAAGTTGCCTAGAAATCAGATGGTATTGTACCCAGGGTAACCGTTGAAAATTTTTAAAAAGTGGCACAAAAAGGGGATTTTGAGGAAAAAAGTGGCACCAAAAAGGGGATTCTTTCAAAAAAAAGGGGCAACTTTTTTAAAAAGAGAATAATTGAACCAAATTCTAATATTTAATGAATTTCTAGGGCATATAATGCTTTTGAAATAAAATGAATAAATTTTGATGTTTTTTCGTTCAAAAAACTGACTGCTTTTTATATAAATTTTAGACAAACAATGCAAACAAGCCTTGTTTGTATAAAATTTATGTGAAAGGCACTCACATTTTTTTTTAGCAATTTCCATAAAAAATTTTTTACTCAAGTCGCTTGTTTGCATATGGAAACAGCACATTAGTAAAGTATATCGAAAAGCAGTTTCGCTCAGTAAAGATTTTTGCATAGCCGGCCTTCGGTCGGCGAAGCCGCTGAGTATACTGAGAGGAGAAAATTGTTAAAACCGGCCGAAGGCCGCTATTCAATATACCAAGAAGAAAAAATACTTAAGCCCGGCCGAAGGCCAGCTACACAAAGAATATTTTGTAGTAATATAAAATTTCTTAACAATTTTAATTCATTTCCAAATATTTCTTTAAATCGACGATGTCGATTGGACATATTTTAAGCATTGTTGACGCTATTTGCAAATTGTTCTTGATTTTATTTAACTTTTTAAAATGCAATAACGTCAATTGATCTTTTATTACTTGTCACCGATTCCAGAAGTAAAAAGTGAATAGTCAAAAACATGTACATATATATGAATTTGTTTTCATTTTTAAAAGTGTGGACATTATGACACATTTCAAAGTGTCATAATGGTCATAATACACAGAAAAAAATAAGTTTCGTTTTTGATAACAAAAATCCCGGTATTCAATAATTTTTTTTCAAATTTCCTGTGATAAAGAATTCCCCTATATTGATAACAAAATTATTTCAAAATAAAAATATATATATAAATTAAAAAAATGTTGACATGGCTGGAATACGAACCCGGGCTTTCCGGACGTAAAGCATACACTCTCTAGCTGAGCCATATCCCATTTATTTTTTTATGGGATACAACTTGTTTTAAGTACTTATGTATAAAAAGAAAAGAAATAACCGGCATGGAAAAGAAATACTTACAACGAAATATTTTATTATGTTAAAGATAAATGTTATTGAAATTCATATTTTTTTTAATAACATGGTTTTATTGAATATAATTCTTGTCTATTTTTTTCTGTGTAATAATGTCATAAAGTCCATGGCACTATTAAAAGTCTCACAATGTCCATGGATGTTATGCCATTTTTAGCAGTGACATAATATCTTTGGACATTATGTCACTGGATATTGTGACATGGCACCAAAATTTGCATGAAAATAATTTTAAAAATATTTAAAGCTGCGTGATTTTCGTGTTAGTGAATCAAAGTGTTATTTTTAATAATTTTAATACAATAATGAATATCTATAGATCTAAATTCTTAAACTATTTCAAAATAGTTTTTGTCATAAGACTTTACATGATAGACTAAAAAACCAATATTTGTCTTTACATTTTTTTTATAAAAACAGTTTCGTGCCATAAAAAGCTTATATTAGAACAAGAAGCATCATTTCATAAAAAGGGGCAAAAAGAGGCATAATATTACAAAAGGTGGCAGATTTAGGTCATTTTACAAAAGGAGCACTAAAAGTGGCAAGGCAGTTGAAAAAGTGGCAAATTGCCACTTTAGTCGCAAAACGGTCACGCTGATTGTACCTATCAAGAACTTGGTCCTTATTTTGATCTCAGGAATTTTTTACGGTCGAAAGTTTTTGATAGGAACTTGGCCTTATTTTCACATTTATGTTTTTGTGCGGATTGTTTATTAAAGAAAGTAGCTCGAGCCGTATGTAATGAATTTTACAAGAATGATGCAAACAGCATGTTCGTTTAATCAGTTCAGTTACAATCATAACAAAGAAAGCAGTCACAAAACGATCATTGCAAACACAAGTACTTAAAATTAAGTGTTTGAAATGAGCTATTATTGAGTTTACAATCATTACTTATTGTTGAACAAAAACGGTTGCATCCCAAAAAATCAGAGCAGATGATTGGCTACACTTGAAAGTTTACCACTTGTTGGAGCTCACTGATGCAGACACTTATATATAGACACTTTAGATTTTCAAAGTTGTGTTAATTGGTGTAGTCTGTAGAAATAGACTACAACAATTAAAACTAATATTTAAAACAATAAAAATTAAAAGGGTATTCTATCAGTTACTGTAATTTTGACTATGTCATTTAGACAATTTGCTGTATTTTGGAAACCGTAAGAGGTAAAATCTCGAAATTTTAACAACAAAAACTAAAAAAATCCAAAATTAAAAAAATGTCAAAACGAAAAATGAAAAAAGCGCTTAAAGAAAAAAAGCATACAAATGAAAAAATCGCTAAAACGCAAAAAATTATCAAAATTAAAAAGATCGCTAAAAAACTAAAAAAAAACTTCAAAAACCGAAAGAAGTTGTCAAAACGAAAAAAAACACTACAACATAAAAAAATCGCTAAAACTAAAAATATCATCAAAAAACTAAAAAAAAATCCGCCAAAAATAAAAAATTCACCTAAACGAAAAAAAGCGCCAAACCGAAAAAAACTCCGAAACTAAAAAAGTCGCCAAAAACCAAATAAATCGCCAAAACGAAAAAAAGTGTCAAAACAAAAAAACCGCTAAAACTAAAAAAAATCACAAAAAACCGAAAAAATCGCCAAAACCGAAAAAAAGCGCCAAAGCTGAAAGAAAGAAAAATATCCTCAAAAAGCGAAAAAAAACTTTAAAACAAAAAAGGGCCAGACCCAAAAAACGCCAAAGCTAAAAAAATTGAAAAAAAACAAAAAAAAAATTGCAAAAAACAAAAATTGGCAAAAAACGAAAAAAATCGTCAGAACGAAAAAAAGTGTTATAACCAAAAAAATCGCTAAAACTAAAAAATCACCAAAAACCGAAAATAGTCCCCAAAACCGAAAAAAGCGCCAAAATTAAAAAAAATCGCCACAACTAAAATAAATCGCTTAAACTAAAAGTATTGTCAAAAAGTGAAAAAAACGCCGAAAACAAAAAATCGCCAAAAGTAAAAAAATCGGTATAAACCAAAAAATTGCAAAAAAAAACGAAAAATCGCCAGAAAAAACTAAAAAATCACGAAAACTAAAAAAAAGCGACAAATCCAAAAAATCGCCAAACAACGAAATATACTTAAAAAATAAAACAACTAAAATCAAACAAAAAGCACAACGAAAAACTGCCAAAATGAAAAAACGGGCAAAAACGAACAGGGATATACATATGTGTATTCGTACGGAACCCTTCGTGTGCGAGCTAAAATTGCACTTTAATTTTTTATATTATATATTTTTATATTAATATATTTATTTTGTTCACTGGCAGACCGAAAATCAAGACGCGTCTGTTTACCTCAAGAGTAAACTGCAAACTGAGCCCTAACATGAAAACTATTTATTACCCTATATCTTTGTTTGAAGGCTATGGAGTCCTAAATCAATGAACCGATCGTGCTGAAATTTTCACATACATTGAAAATATTTTAAGTGGGCGCGGCACTTCTCATATAGTGGAAATTTTTATTTTAGGATATTTTATGAAACTAATGCAGCTAAAGACTTGACATTTTGTGAAAGTAAGTGCTGTTTACAGAACTAGGGTTTTTTATTCCCCAACTTTTTTGTTTCCCGGGAGAGCGGGAAATAAAATAGAAATTTCCGACATTCCGGAAATTCCCGGGATTTGAACACCATAATAAAATATTTACCAAAAATTTTAATTTCCGGAATCCATCGAATTTTATACGAGCAAAATGAATCATTCTTTATTTTAAACAGCTTTATTTTAAGTATTTCAACAAAACTGTTTCTAAAGAAATGAGATAAAACAGCAAAAAAACTTAATAAATCACAAAGACAGTAAGATTGAAAGTAAATTAGTTAAAAAAGAACTATATATCGAAATTTTAAGAAAACTTCGTATTTAAAAACTATTTTTAGACCGATCAAATAGAGAGCATACAAATTGTTAGTGAAATCACTGATGAACTGAAATCAAAGTATTTTTATTTCTGATCATTCATCAATGATTTTAACACGTGGTTGTCAAAGAGCGGAAGTGATCAAAAGAGCGATTAAAAAGTTTTAGAATATTTCTTCTTTGTATGCAATGAAACTTCTCTGCCCTTAGAAAATTTGTACTTTTATATTCTTTGTTACAAACGGCTTTTTAAAACAGTCAATAGCGGAGTTTTAGTGTATGATGCAAATGGTCTTGCGAAAGTGCAAATGCAAAATATCGTATTTTTTATGAAATTAAGTGTATTTGTTGTTGGATTTTATGAAAACATTGCAACATTTTTGCATCAAATACTGAACTCCGCTAATTTATTAATTGTTTCATCAATGTATGACAGTCGGTTTCTTATTCAAGTAACATTATTTTCAGTTGTTGAGAAGAGCTTTTCGCCCTCTACAGAAGTTGCGCGGATAGTTAAAAAGACGTGTTATATACTATTAATATTTTTCCTCATTTTTCCGTTGTCTTCAAATAATTTCAGCTGCTTTGTTAATAGCCGCCATTAAAGTTTCCTCGAGTTTTCTCTTTCATCACCGTCATCTGAAGTAATACATATCTACTTTCCCATTTTTTCGTCATTAAATGCATGAAAAAACGTGCATAAAGATTTCCTAAATATTTAATTACCGTGCATTTTGAATGCATTCCACTTGCTTTTACTTAAAAAATTTGGTTCTTTTAAATAATTAATTAAAGAGACAATATTTCTTCTCGTCGTTCTTCAATCCAAAATAATTAAATATGCAGTTTTTTTGACTTATCTGCACAATTAACTTTTCACGATTCTGTGCAAGTATGCACAATTATTTAGTGTTTGCAGCTAACTTTGATTTTTTATTTGTTCAATCCAATTTTGGTTTTTCAATGTGAAAATAATTTAAAGCTGACAAAAAATACTTAGAGGTATACAAATGTACTCAAAAATGGATTTTAAAGAATATTTACAGAAAACTAATATTTTGTGCACTTAAAGTGCAAAAAATTAAAGGCATTTATCTTAAAAGTACAGGTATAGAAAGTGCTCTTAAAAAACGAAATTGTATGGGATTTTAAAGAATAGTGACACAAATTAATAATTTTGTGCAGTTAAGTCAAATGTGCACTTATGGCCGCGAAAAAAAGTTATATGAATGTTTACTACTACATAACTGAAAACAGTTTAAGCATGCATAAAATGCCCATCAAAAGCGAAAAAAATAGTAAGAGCTTGTGAGTGTTGGATTATTAATCAGATAGGGAACCTTCGGCAAACTAAGTTGAGTCTCAATAATAAAAAAATGAATGCAAGAATTTACGTGAAAAAAAGTCTTGAATTCTATTTCGCTATAAAAAATAGTTAAATAGCTGATGTTTTCTTGTAAAAAGCATCCACCGTCATAAGTGGTAAAAATGAACAAGAACGGTGATGAGACGGTGTAGCGACCTGTCGAAATCAGTAGTACTGGTCCATTCTGCTAATCTGATTTGAATATTCCAACACTCCACTCTTATGAGTCTATTCTGGCACAGTAATAATAGTCACCATGGTTATAATTTGTAACCAAAGTTATACAAATTGGAAATTGGTATTCTGATAGTTTTTTATCGCAACAAAAGTCAATATTACCTATTACCTACAAAAAAGTAGGTAACAAAAATTTATTTTAAACATTTTTTATTCAATTTGTTATTAAAGTTGGGGAAAATTGGAAACAAGCCCTTACATTCATTAAACATCGGTCAAATCAATTTTACTGCGAAAATTCGCGAGAAATTGCAAACGAGCACTAAATTTGCTTAAGAGTAGCTCAAATTGTGGGGAATGACAATAGTTCGGAAAAACTTACGAAAATTGCGAAACTTGCAAAAACTTGCTAAGATTGAAAATATGGCGAAGTCTGATATTGACTAGACGTCGTTAAAACTGTAAATAATTCAAAAACTGTCAAAAAGAAATCACTTTTACCGCGAAGATGGCGAATTTGCATAATTTTCACAATTTTTGATTTTGGCATTTTTTAAAATTTTAGCTGTTTTTAAGCAATTTAGAGCTTGTTTGCAATTTTTCGAATATTTTCGCGATAAAAGTTATTGTTTAGCTAGTTATTTGCTTTTGCGAATTATCGTCATTTTCGCGATTTTTTCCGAGTTTTTGGCATTCCTTATAATTTTAGGTATTTTAAAACAATTTTGAGGTTTGTTTGCAATATTGCAAATTTTCGCTATTTTTACGGTAAACATGATTGTTTTGCTAGTTCGTGGTTTTTTACAGTTTTGCCGCTTTTTAAACACTATCAGACTTCTCTATTTAAAGTTAGCAGGTTTTTGCGAATTTTCGCAATGTGGCTATAGTCAGTAATGATCAAAAAATATGGACGATTGCTAATTTTTCCATGTAAGATTGTTCTAACCAAATCATTTGTGTGATTTGCAACTATTTTTGTTGTTTCGTGCAGAAGCCAAAATTTTCATAAATTTATTTTTTGGCATTACACAATCTATTGTTATAAAAACAAAAAATAATAATTTAAAATAATTAAATTTTATTACGAAAATGTGTAAATTTTTTCACCACATATGCTGAATTATTTTTTATTACCATATTGCCGGAATACCGTAACAAATAAGAATTACAATAAGGTAACAAAAATTCAGTACGGCAGCAAGCGAGCGATTACTAGCCAAAACGATTGAGCTTGGAATTGAGTTAATTTCCTTTTTCCCTTTGGAAATATAATCTCTTTCTATTCGTAGTTAAACGTATCAGAACAAGCTTTTTTTTCCTAAAAAATTCAAAGTTTCTTTGGAAATGAAAAGGAAGCAACCCTATCAATAAGCTGTAAAAATTAATAAAAAAAGCAAGTCTCAAAAATTTTTTGTTTAAAATATACAAATATATTGAAAAAACAATGATTGGTCCTGTTGCACTTGGGTTTTTTAATAGCGACCGAGATAACGTAGAGGCTCGCTTCTGTCGCAGAAGATTGCTAGACACAACAAATGTTGTTGAGTTTCCAGAAGAGCAGTAAGTTCATTACCGTTATTGTCGAATGGAACAGCTGCGGAAAGGTGGCATTAGTGTGCTGTTTCCACAATGCAAACAAGCACTGCTTGTCTAAAATTTGTATGGAAATCACTCAAAAAACTGAGTGCTTTTCATATAAATTTTAGACAAGCAGTGCTTGTTTGCAATGTGGAAACAACACATAGGTCTATATGATTTTCTAAGTCCGTTAGTGAATGTGAATAAGACGGACCACCACCTGTTGATTTCATTTGTTTGGCATTTTTTGCCTTTGTCTTGCATTTTAAGTCTGTCCATATCTAAACACGAAACATTACAAAAATTTAGGACCGAAAAAATGTCTAATATCTTACCTTCTTCCATTATACCGCACTTCGCGTTGGAGGTCCAATTGCATTTATCCGCTGAGCCACTAAATCCCATTTGCTCTAATTTCAAATTTGGTTTTTAAATTAAATTTTAAATTAAATAAAATTTTAAAATACTGTTATACCGCATTTACACCAAAGCGAAATCTAGTAGATTTCAATTGAAATCTATTTTAAAATCTATACCGTTTACACCAAGCTTTTTTTTTGAATATTTTTAAATTGTACTGTCAAACTACATAGAAAAATTAAGTTTCAAAACCGAAATAGCTAGAGGATAAACCTAATAGCAAATACACAAACCGTATGTGGTGTATTTCTTAGTACAATATGAAAAAATCAGAGTTGTAGTTCCCATACACAACTATATATTGACAAAATCCAATAAGGAACTAGATTTTATTTTGTATGGGAAATATAATAAAATAAACTAGATTTTGCCCAAAATCTCGTCTGAACTAGATTTCATGCCGATGTAAATGCCCTATTATATTATTTTTAATTTTATTAGCTTTAATGTGATTTTTATTATCTTTAATGACATTTTTTTTAAACTAATGATTGCTCTATATATGTTAGTTTTAATCACACCCAGATCGCGTGATCGCTAGGGTGGTGCTTGGGTGCAGGCCGGATGTGAGTTGTTGGTGTCTCTTAATAACAACAGCAACTCGTTAGCTCCGCGATGCATTCTTGTGCCACTTGTGTGATCGTGCGAACTGGACAAAGAGGTGTAACAATTATAGCCCAACCTGGCGCTTGGCATCGTGTTGGCGTCTGGTCACGTGTCTGTTGTGCATTCCAAGTACACTTAGTTTGCATGTTCGGTGGATACGTGCCCTGCTACCGATACGGTGCGCGGCGATTTGATTTTGGAAGGGGTGGTCCCTTCCAAAATCAGGTCCTAGTCTAAGAATTTTCATTTATTAAAAAAATATACTGTTATTGAACTATAAAAGAATTATATTCTTAATGTTCTTATGGCGAAATAAATAAATAAATAATCAAAATAAAAAAATCGGGCTTGATGTAGCCAATTCTGGAAATTCTCCCATTGATTGGACCAACATTTCAAAATGCCCAGGATTAGTTTTTTTATGCTGCAAAATATAATATGATTAATAATTGAACCGTTCTTTATTCTTTAGAAATAAATACTTTCATTTTTTTGTTAAATGCATCCATTATTTTAACTTTTATTTGTAAAAATTTAAAAACTTTACCGGCACGTTAAATTTTTTCTGGTTGTTTAATTTGACAGTTGATTTTTTTTGCGTCGTACGTATGTGAACCAATTTTTCAAACAAAAGCTTAAAGCTTATTCGTTATACTCAAAATAAAATGAGCAAAAACAAAAATCTCAATTCATTCGTTATTTGACGTACAATATACAAAAATTTACGTTACAAAAAGAGGCTGTTATTATTACAAAATTGCCAGAATAAGGCTGATAGTGGAAGGCCAATGTACGTGGCATGCGGCAGCGGGCGGCGAGAGCACTGCCAGTTTAGAAAAGACTAGTTTGATTCAAAATATATTCAAACAAAATTTTTGGTATATCATAATTAGTTTCATTTGGCAATACTGTGAGAATCGGCCGCGCGGCAAAGTTGAATTTTGTTCAACTTTTTTTCTTTGCCGCTTGAAACGATATTGCCATATCATGTTCAATTTTCTTGACAAATAAAATACAAGAAATTAATTTTATTTGAATAACAAACTATTTTTTAACAACATAATTAAATTTTTCCTGCTTTATTTTTTTGTGATTATGTAATTTAAAAAATTTGTATGTGTTCAAAGTGATTTGTGATTTTTTTGACACTTGTTTCGCATTCATTTGCCGCGTCTATTTGGCTAGCAGTAAAATTTAAAGTGGAAAAGTGAACAGCTAATCGCCGCCCGCTGCCGCATGCCGCGTACATTGGCCGTACACTATTCTACTATTCAGTTCAAAATAAAATTACGTAAAATAATTTAAAAATTTATCTTTATTTTATAGTTGGGATGGTGGATTATACCCTTGGCTAAAAACCCTCTTCACTTGGCAATATCAAGATTTTTGGGTGGATTTTCTGGTGGTGGAATATTTTCAGTCATTCCAGTTTATACAACCGAAATATCTGAAGTGAAGTAAACGGAAGCAATAAAATTTACAACAATAATTAATCCTACCTACTAATTTTTGTTTTCTGAAGGGTTCGTGGTAAATTGGGAACACTTCTGGTTTTGTCTTGTAATATTGGGATGCTTTTTGCTTTTCTACTTGGCAACTTTTTCTCATACGGCCTTTCTGCATGGATCCTTTCATCACTACCGTTAACATTTTTACTAACATTCATGTTCTTGCCCGAAAGTCCACAACATTTAATAAATAAAGACAAAGCCAAGGTAATTTGTATTTATGGCCACTTAAGCTTAAAACTATTACTCATTTTGTGTAATATTTTAGGAAGCTGAAAAGTCTATGTGTTTTTTCCGCGGGTGGAAATATTCCAGTAATGAAACACCAGAAACAGTCAAAACGGAACTTGAAAAACTTATGGAAGCAAATACAATAACAATCACGAACTCTAAGGATGTCAGCGTTGGACTTAAGGACTTCGGTAAGTATTTGCGATGTATGTCGTATTGAACTTGATATTAACATGAAATTTTCAAAACTTTCTTACAGTTGAGCCAAAAGCTCGTAAAGCTTTTACTATTGGAATATCTTTAATGGCAATTAATCAATTTTGTGGCTGCTTTGCAATGCTCAATTACACGGCAACGATCTTTCACGAATCTGGCTCAAATCTAACGCCTAATATGTCAGCTATCATTGTTGGTTCCATACAATTAATTGGTTCATACATGTCGACAGTATTAGTTGAACGTGCTGGGCGCAAGGTACCCACTAGATACTTTATACATATTATGTGTTGTTTCCACAATGCAGACAAGCAGTGTTTGCCTAATGTGTTGTTTTCACAATGTAAACAAGCATTATTTGTCTAAAATTTATATGAGAAGCACTCAGTTTTTTGTGTGATTTCCATAAACATTTTTTACTCAAGTCGCTGGTTTGCATTGTGAAAACAGCACAATAAATTTATATGAAAAGCACTCAGTTTTTTGAGCTATTTCCATAAAAATTCTTTACTCAGGTCTCTTGTTTGCATTGTACAAACACCATATTAGCATTGTTTCCACAATACAAACAAGTAATTTGAGTAAAAAATGTATAAAGGAATCACTCAAAAAACTGAGTGTTTCATATAAATCTCTACTCAAACCAATTGTCTGTAGTGTGGAAACCGCACTTGAAGCATGACATGTACGACAAACTTGTTTGTTAAATGAGTTTGGAAATGGTTGCCCATACACGGCTAGTAGGTCTTCGTTATTAATTGCGTTCGTTTACACAAAATACAGTAAATGAGAACACAAATTGAGAGAGTAAAGCAGAGATGCGCAAAATTTAAACTGTGATTGTATTGTTGCTTATTATTATTGGTGAAGAAAGCAAGTTTCCCAGCAAGCACAAAGTCAAGCGTTTGAAATATGATGCTGCATTACATATTTGTTTGCAATATAAATTCCCAAACGAAAGATTTTATTTTATGAAGTTGTGTGTATTTGGTCGAACTATATGGGTTTTATCCAAAGAAATTTATTATTCAGGCTTTAGTTCGTTCAATTTAATTTTTTACAATTAAATCATTTTTTTATTGAGAAAAAATTTTTCAAAGCATGTGGCAATTGAAAAGTACAAAGACCAATTTCTTGACTTTTGTAAGGGTCGAACTGAACATCGATGTTTTCGGGATTAATCACAATCCCATCGTCAGAGCTCTCTATACTCTAGGCTACTCAGCCTCCAAAGTCAAGCGGTAAATATCTGGCATTAAACCAAATTGCATTAAAGCTCTATATTTCCCGGCTTTAAGCTTATTTTATGGTGGCTTAGAAATTTACCATACTTGGCACTTATCATAATCAACAACCACACTTGTTTTTTTTTTTGTTTATATATCTCACCCAAGATTGAGAAAGCTCCTTCCTCTAGTTCTTAGGGTTTACATATGTTCTGTTTTATCCGTATTACACGGGAAACTATCGAACATATTTTTTAATATGCGCCTCTAGTGTTAATAATCGAAGTTGTGTGTATTCAGTCGAAATTTATTATTCAGGCTTAAGTTCGTTCAATTTAATTTTTTACAATTAAATCATTTTTTATTGAGAAATAATAATCAAAGCATGTGGCAATTGAAAAGTACAAAGACCAATTTCTTGACTTTTGTAAGGGTCGAACTGAACATCGATGTTTTCGGAATTAGCCACATTAACACGTTTTTTGTTTGCGCAATGCGCAAAAAGAGTCCAAAGAACGTGAAATGCGTATGGCGCATTTACAGTAGTAAATAATTTAAAAAAAAAACATGGGCATTATTTCCATGGATGTTATTGCATGCACCGTAGTTTTTTTTAATTGTTGAACACAGCATATGGCTGAGTCCAGGGGCTCAATTTTTGTTCTATGATAATGTGAAATTAAAAAAAAACTTTTCATTTTCGTTTTCATGGGTACTTTTCACTCGAACTTTTCACAACTACATATTTTCTGATTCTTGTTTGTATTTTATTCCAAATGTAGCTATGAAAACTTTGTGAGTAGGTATAAATATTTAAAAAAACATATATAAAATAATTATGATGTGTTAAATATTTTATGTTTCTTTTTTATTAGATAAAGCTAGTTTTACCAATAGCTTTCGCGCTATTTAACCCTCTGCGTAGTCTAGCAGACACCAGTAAACAGAAAACATCGTTTTACGCCATAATTACACAAATATCGATTCTGATGTATTCAGTACCTTCTTATTACGTACTCATATGTACGTTAGTACGAAGAAAGCAATTGGAACGAGCGCACGCGTTGATGTGAGCATACAAGTGTCTACAAGTATACCACGTCAGAATTGAGTTAGACCTGACAAAATAGGTAAAAACTTTTTATTAAAACGTTGATATTATCTCTTTTTTTCTCTATATTGATTAGCTTAGGTATAAGCTAAAATTAATGTTAAACTTTTAACCAAAAAAATATAATATGAAGTTTTTTTTGTATGGGTGTAAGTTTTTTAAGGCTAATTTATGCCATGCCAATAATTTTGTTTTTAATAAGATTTGTCGATTTGTTTTCAACAAAAAATCACAATAAATAACAAACTACAACATTAAACTAAAATGAAAAATATTTTCAGTGGGTTTACAAACGGAACTTGGAAAATATAAGCATTCGAAATAGTGTCTAGTGTACTACCACGTCATTGGAACTGTGATAATGAAGTCACGTCAGTCGCAGAGGCTTAAATATACATAAGTAAGTATGCCAATTTAAAGGCATACATAGCGAATACTTTGTGTTTAACCCCAGACCAAAAAGAGGGATGTTATACTTAAATTTAAAGTGCGGATCTTCGTAGCCATGATATAAAAAACAAGATAGTTTCACTTAAAATTGTTTGACAAGAATGGAGATTATTAAAGTCTAGTTTATATGTAAATATTTAAAATAGCCTTGCCACACATGGAAAAAGAGAAAATATTCCTAGAAGTTTTATGCAAGTATGTGTAGTATTAATTTTGTTTTCAAATGGAGTCGATGGAAATCTCTTATGTGCTGTTTCCACTGTCAAGAATACCAAAAACTCAGCAAAATATTCGTTAATAATTGCTGATAATTTCACTATTATTGCGTATTAAACAAATATTGCGGAAATAAAGAAAACGGAAAAATTCCAAAAATCCACAAAAACTCTAAAAAGTGCAAAAACTTTTAATAATCATCCCTATAAGGAAAATTCGCAAAAAATCGCAATATTGTCAACAAGCCCTAAAATTGATTAAAACTCGCTAAAACCTGTTAAATTTTTACAGATTACAAAGCGTAATAAAAACGTAAGAAAGAAAAATCTGCCAAGATTATGCTTGTCGTGAAAATAGCGAACATTTGCGAAAAATTGCAAAATTGTAAACAGGCCATAAGTGTGATTAAATATCGCTAAAACCGTAAGGAATACCAAAAATTCGGTAAAAATCGCGAAAATGGCGAAACTTCGCAAAAAATTGCTAACAGCGGCATAATACCAAATTCTAATATTGTTTAAAACTCGCAAAAACTGCAAAAGAAGATGAACAGTTTCAAAAAGTCGCTTTTATCGTGAACATTGCAAAAATTCGCAACAAATTGCGAAATCGGAAACAGGCCCTAAAATATATTAGATCGCCAAAACTGTTAAAAACAAGTCCGGAAGAACGCGAAAAAATTGCAAGTTCGCGAAAAATTGTTAAATGTATTAAAAAAATTATTAAAACTGTAAAGAACAACATAATCTCGTGAAATCAGATAGATCGGTAAAATAGCGAAAATTCCTCAGCAATTACTAACATCGCGGATATTTCAATTAGCTCTTCCATAGACTCCAAAAACACAACTCTGAACACAATTCTTATTTTCTTTTGCAAGTTAATAACGTTTAATTTTTTTAATGTTTAAAAAATGGAATTTTGCAAAGCAAGAATGGTAGCACGATTTTTAGTTTAAACTTCAGATCTCCTTTTATGTCAAATGATAATATGTCAGAAAAAAAGAGAAAGTGGAACTACCTTATATACTTATACCATGTTCGTAACTGTGTGTCTGTCTGTGCCATTACAGCTCTTAAAAATATGGACTGAAATGTGACTTGAGCGAGAGTGCTTTTTGGAAGCCATCCGCTCTTTTATAATTTTGTTCTTCCGTATCTGTGTCCGTGGCACCGTAGTTTCTAAAAATTCTGGACCGATTTTGCTTTAGTTTTCTTTGTTTGAAAGTTGAATTGATATCTAGTGCTCTTAGCTTCTCTTGAAGAACATTGGTCCAGCCATTATCATCGGTTACCCTTTATGATTGAATAAAAATTCGGCATTCTGTTTTTAGTTATATTAATTATTGAATTGATTCCGTAGCATCATCCCTGCTATGCTTATGTAGACCTTTTCAGTTGTATGCATTTTTCCAAGCCGAAAATTGTTTCTTATTTATCTCATCAGAGCATAGTTAGTACAGGTGGAAAACTATCGATAGTGTCACTATCGAAAATTTCCGATATTTTGAAAAAATATATCGATTCCGAACTATTAAAAGTTAGAAAAACTATCGATATATCGACGATACTATCGTGATACTATCAAAGTTTTATAGTTCTCACAAAATGCACTAAATATATGTATGTAAAAATGCTAACACCCCGTCGTCACGAGACATAATTTCGTTCTAACATTTGTCAAACTTCATACATAAAAACATCAAAAAAATTTAGTGCTATTTTTTCATATCGACTTTGACTTTTGTCAAAGACGCTATGTAATGAAACAGATTTTTAAACAAAACAGAACTTTGTTTGTAAACTTAAATCGTTGTAACATTTCAATATAAGAAAAATGTGTGAGTTCAGTTATTTTTAAGTCCAATTTAACTAACTGATGATCTTTGAAGATCGATAGTCACAAAAAAATTTAAATATCGATACTATCGATAGTGCCATCGATAGTTTTCCACCTCTAATAGTTAGTGCATATTTATACATGTATGCAACTTACATAATGTTAAATGACCATAGTCTTCTTTATCTGAAACGAAATCCTTCTTCAGGTTGGAGCTCAGAACATTATTATATACTTGAATACTTGAATGTATTCTTTGTTGAAAGTTTGAGATCTCTTGAGATTTATATATCATTAAAATTTTACGAGCTTTTCTAAAGAAAAACAGCACTCACATATATGTATGTATGCACAGAACGATGTTCTCTAGTATCCTATTAATAAATGATGAAGTAGAGTTCTTGCTTTAAAGCAATTTTAGTTTCAACAAACACTTATGAGTACGGTTCAAGAGCTTCGAAGATTTTCGACTTTAAAGCTTTTTACACAAAATATCACTATTCTTAGAATGAAAACCTATGTCGGCTTAAAACGAAAGTTTTAATATTAGTAAAGGCCCTTTTACATTGTAATACAAGCTTTGAGATTTTTATTATATTTTGTAAGACGAAAATCAAATCAAAATCAGTCTGACTGTCAAAAAATCTCGAAGAAAATCTTCTCATTATATTTTGTTTTGTTTTTTCGTTCTGCTTTTTCTTTAGTTATGCCGGCAAACAAATACACAACTGTTTTTGTTATTCCTATGTTTGTTTGTGCAAGAGACAACCCTGATAAGATGAAAAATGTGATTGCTTAGAAAATTTCCTAAAAAAGACGAATACCATAATACTGTCAAGTTTCTATACGTATTATTTGACAAATCATAACAATTTGGTTTCACACTGTTGGATTTTTACTTAAGATTTCAGTTTTTGACAAGTACTAATACTAAATCTAATAGTCTGAAGGCCGCTTAAGCTATATATGTATATGCATTGCACATTTAAGTCCACAATTATCGTTTGCAAGGTCAATATTAAGACAAGAGTCTTAATAAATATGCAAATAATAGAAAAAACATTTTTCGCTGGTAAGTTTACTGTTACTACTTTCCAAATATTTTTTTTTCACTTATAAATTTTTTGTGTTATTAATTTTTTCATATGAAAAATTTTTGATATTTATTTTCACAGTTACACCAGAATCGCCAGTGCGTAAAGAATTGTAAAAATTTTGTGTATCGTTCCAAATTTTTTCATATGCAAAAATAATGACATTTGTCTTAAGTTTTTCATTAAACGAGAATCAAAGCTACTACGAAAAGGTGAAAAAACTTTTCATTTCACCGTTTCACAGAATAAATATCAAAACGGATATAGCAACAGTGGGATGACAGTACTGGTTCCGAACTTCCGCCTGAAATGGTGGATCGATAGTACACTTCGCACTTCCGGCTTAGAACTTGACCGGAAGTTGGTTCTGTAGTGTGGTCCATATTCTTGGTTCCGGTCGGTACCGGAAGCTTGGTCGGTATTGCAGTTCACACTTCCGATTAAGGAGATGGACCGGAAGTGTGGTCGGTAGTGTGATTCTCATTTCCGGTACCGGTCTGAACCGGAAGTTCGGTTCATATTTCCGGTTCCAGTCTGGAACGGAAGTTGGGTCGATATTGTAGTTCACTCTTTCGTTTTAAGGGCCATACTGGAAGTTTGGTTAGTAGTGCGGTTAATATTTACGCTTCTGGTCAGGAAGTGTTACCCGTCTAGGGACATCATATTTGTGTGGGATCAAGAATAAAAAAGTAAAGAAGAACAAATCTTAATAATCTAAATCCAGTGAAGAAACTCAAACTAATCACTGTTATGCGCCGCTCAATTTGCGCAATGTGCAGAGCAAAGCTCTAGATAAAAAAATAAAATTAGCATTGCGAAAACAGCGGCGCTAATAAAACAAAAGCGCTTGTGCTGCACGCACGAATAGCTTTTTTTCCGCTCCGCTCTTTGTACTTGTGCTCATTTTTAATGCGCTTGTTAGAAGTGCGCAATGAGCAAACGGAGTGCGCAAATCCGAACTCTGCTACTTAATATTGCAATTGTTTTTAAGGTAACTAAATACAATACCAAATCCTCGTGTACTTTTGAATAAACTTAACCGGACACAAATTAGAAAAATCAAGTAAAATGTAAAAAAATAGGAAAGATTACATAAAATAAAACAATAAACAAGAATAGTAGCTGAGTAGTCAAAACTGTAAATGTTTTTCAGCACTATATTTATTTTCGATCAGTAATTACTCATTTACTGAATTTTACTGTGAAAGTAAACAAACCGATCTACTATATATGCAATAATTAGTAAAAACACTAATTTTGAAATTTTTGTCAGTCATTTTAACGTTTCATACAACAATATAGCGAAAAAGATGAAAGATGTACATATATTATAATGTACTTATGTTTGCAAATGAAACCACATACGATAAGTATGATTACAAATGAATAGTCAAAAATTACCTTCGACATAAGGCACTTTGACAAATAAGTTTATCGTGTATGCCATGCTCTAAGTAAGTAGGAGTTTGTATCAAGATGCTCTTGTACTTCAAGATTCTTTTAACAATATCTGCAATTGGAACTGGAAGTGGTCTCGTCTGCCTTGGATCTTTTATGTATCTCAATACAATGAAGTTTAATCTTTCAGGAGTGTCCTGGATACCAGTTGCAAGTTTTTCATTTACAATATTTATTGCATGTTTGGGAGTATTAACGCTGCCATTTGTGGTGGTAGCTGAAATAATGCCGCCAAAAATAAGAAATGCCGGTTCCATGATTTGCATGCTTACACTCTGGACTTTTTCATATTTTTTACTCAAAGTAAGTATTACTGCACACTAGAATGTCCTATGTTCATTGGATCCATATAACTGAAATACAAAATATAAAAGCCTTCGGATAAAGACTTCGAATATCTATATATATATATATATATATATATATATATATATATATATATATATATATATATATATATATATATATATATATATATATATATATATATATATATATATATATATATATATATATATATATATATATATATATATATATATATATATATATATATATATATATATATATATATATATATATATATATATATATATATATATATATATATATATATATATATATATATATATATATATATATATATATATATATATATATATAATATATATATATATATATATATATATATATATATATATATATATATATATATATATATATATATATATATATATATATATATATATATATATATATATATATTATATATATATATATATATATATATATATATATATATATATATATATATATATATATATATATATATATATATATATATATATATATATATATATATATATATATATATATATATATATATAATATATATATATATAATATATATATATATATATATAATATATATATATATATATATATATATATATATATATATATATATATATATATATATATATATATATATATATATATATATATATATATATATATATATTATATATATATATATATATATATATATATATATATATATATATATATATATATATAATATATATATATATATATATATATATATATATATATATATATATATATATATATATATATATATATATATATATATATATATATATATATATATATATATATATATATATATATATATATATATATATATATATATATATATATATATATATATATATATTATATATATATATATATATATATATAATATAT
>OY101449.1:72359291-72600129 GCA_956483635.1 Panzeria rudis
ATATATATATATATATATATATATATATATATATATATATATATATATATATATATATATATATATATATATATATATATATATATATATATATATATATATATATATATATATATATATATATATATATATATATATATATATATATATATATATATATATATATATATAGTGGCTCACATCGAAAGTCGGTCAAAGCATTCATAAAAATTTATCAAAGTTTTTAAAAACCGCGTAAACTATTTTTGCAAATATTTTGAATACATTTGATTAAGTTTTTAATGTGCAATAAAATTTTGTAATAACGGTATTAAAAAAAGTACTCAAAACAAAATTTTAAAAGTAAGTAGCAAAAAAATCTAAAATGTGTACTCACAATGAAAGTCGGGCAAACCAAATTGCAACGAAAATGTCATTTGATTTACCGTTATATTTGAGCGTCGCTTATTATTTGTGTATTATAAGTAGTCAGTTAAGTTTTCGCTTTCATCAGATGACAATATTTTTACATTTTTCTGTACAATGCCGCGTATAATTAAACAGTCTACTTTAGAAGAGCGAAAAATCGTTATTAAAAACTATTTGGAAGGAAAAACACAACGTGAAATCGCAAATATCGTTAACAAAAGTAAGTCAACTGTTCATGATATAATTACTCGATACAACAAAGATAAAAGAATATCAAATAAACGACGCGAGCCAGTAAAAAAGAAGCTTAGCACGAGGGATGAGAATTTTATAGTTCGTGCGGTACAGAACGATCCATTTATTTCTGCTCCAAAACTTGCTACAATTGTTAAAACCAATTTTGGAAAGGACGTTCATGCAGAAACGATAAGAAGAGTGCTAAGGAAAAACAATTTGAATGGCCGAGTGGCCCGAAAGAAACCATGTGTTACAGAGAAAAATAGAAAAGATCGTTTAGAATTTGCTCGAAAGCACATTTCGAAGGATTTTTCATTTTGGAGCACGGTAAAATTTATATGCCACATAATGGTGGCTTTTTATATCAGTATTTTAACATTTTACAGGTCCTTTTCACGGACGAAAGCAAATTCAATTTGTTTGGGTCCGATGGTCGACGTTATGTGTGGCGTAAACGTAATGAAGAATTTTGTCCCAAGAATACTAAAAAAACGGTTAAGCACGGAGGCTTATCAGTGATGGTGTGGGGCTGCATGGCAGCTTCAGGTGTCGGAAACCTTCACTTTATAGAAGGTATCATGGACAAAAACATGTATCTTGACATTCTGACAGCTCATGTTAAGGATAGTGCGCGCAAGTTGGGTATTGCTGATAATTTTAACTTTTAACAAGATAATGACCCTAAACACACATCACTGATAGCAAAGACCTGGCTTCTGTACAACTGTCCCAAGGTCATGAAAACACCTGCACAAAGCCCAGATTTAAATGTAATCGAACATTTATGGGACGAACTCGGACGTCGAATGCAAAATAGGCTGTGCACCAGTAAAGACCAACTTAAAGCTGCATTACAGGAAGAATGGAACCAAATAAGTCCTGATGTATGTAAGAAATTAGTTGAGTCCATTCCAAAAAGGCTAAAAGCTGTCGAAAATCAAAAAGGTTATGCAACAAAATACTAAATACTTCAAAAATAATTAAATAACATAGTATGCCCGACTTTCATTGTGATCATAGTTTTTAAGTTTATGCGAATTTAGTTGTTATTATTTCTATTCTTTTAGAGCTGGAGTACTTTATTTTGTTTCGTTTTGTTTTTTAATACTTACAATATATGCTCTTCAAAAATATATTGGAAAATCTTAGTTCTTATTTTTTTTCTAAGGTGTTAATTTTTTGTTAATAGAATGCCCGACTTTTGATGTGAGCCACTGTATATATATATATATATATATATATATATATATATATATATATATATATATATATATATATATATATATATATATATATATATATATATATATATATATATATATATATATATATATATATATATATATATATATATATATATATATATATATATATATATATATATATATATATATATATATATATATAAATATAAATATATATATATATATATATATATATATATATATATATATATGTATATATATATATATATATATATATATATATATATATATATATATATATATATATATATATATATATATATATATATATATATATATATATATATATATATATATATATATATATATATATATATATTATATGTATATATATATATATATATATATATATATATATATATATATATATATATATATATATATATATATATATATATATATATATATATATATATATATATATATATATATATATATATATATATATATATATATACATCAAACAGCACCATGTCTACATCAAAAAACATATAAACAACAGAAAGCCTTTAAAAAAGCAACAACTAAATGCAATGTCTAGTATAACATTTTTAATTAAATGCAGGAATAGAGGTATTGTACCAAATTTTCTGATTAATTCAACAAAAAATGTAAGTAATATGTTCAAGAACAACCAAACTACCGCTAACAAAATTAACGGAGTTCTAAACAATATCATTGAGAATTTTCATAGAAAGTTACTTAACCTGCTAATTAAACAAAAACACGAAATGGTGTAATGTCTGACATTAAAATTAATGGAGTTGGAGACAAACATAAATAAATATTTAACTATTGACGAACAACAACAATTATGCGATAGCGAATATATACTTATGGATGTAAACAATAAACAAATCAAAAACAAACATAAGAAAAAATTTGAAAAACTAAAGGAGCAACTGAAAGAGGAACTAGATATAATTTTCAACAAAAAATGGTTCGTGAATAAAACGAAGACAAATATACCTCCGGAAAAATTTGCGATACCCACAGAAAGAAAAAAATTCCCTGTATTTAAAATGATTGCGGATGGAGAAGATTGTATCCAGAGCATAGAGGACAAAGAAAGACAGGAGACAGCAAGGACAAAATTAACATCAATGTTAGAAAACCACATTAACAAACATAAGCTTTGTTCATTTACTTTCCTATCACTTTCCATCAACGAGAGAGTAAAAAGGAATTTTGTAAAATTACTCTCAAAAATAATAAAAAGTAAATGAACACTTTACCATCCAAAATTTTCAAGCTAAAATAGTGTTATAATATATAGGTATATATGAGTACTTAATAACTACTCCTATATGTGGAAAAATGTAATATATGTACCTATTACTATAAAAATAATGTGATTTCGGCATTTATTATTATTTCTTTTCAACAAAATTGAATAAGAAATTGAAAAAAGGGTACATATCTGAAATTTTAGACTTTTGAGGTAATGAAAACAAAAACAAATTATTTTGTAATGAAGTACAATATTTAAAAAATTTATATATGGATTACATTTTGGGACCAATTATCAATCGAAAGTTGCAGAAATATTTTTATGTTAACGTCATTTTGGCATGTTCTGTGTTTCACAAAAAAATAAAATTATGTGTATTTCTCATAGCATTGTTGTTATAAATAATTTTTTATAACAACAATGCCAAGAAAATTCACATTATTTTATTTTTTGTGAAACACAGAATATGCCAGAATAACGTATGTTTATTTGTGTATTTTCGTTAGTTTTGGCAATATTTTTGTTTTAGCGTTTTTTTTTTTGTTTTAACGTTTTTTTTTACTTTTTGACGATTTTTTAGAGATTTATTTTAGTTTTGGCGCTTTTTTGGGTTTTGGGAATTTTTTCGGTGTTTGCTGATTTTTTTAGTTTTAGCGATTTTTTGGGTTTGACACTTTCGTTTTAGCAAATTTTCGGTGTTTGGCGATTTTTTAGCTTTGACGCTTTTTTCGCTTTGGTGATTTTTTCCATTTTTGGCGAATTTTCGTTTTTGACGATATTTTTAGTTTTAGTGTTTTTTTCGTTTTGGCGACTTTTTTCGGTTTTTGGGTTTTTTTTAAAGTTTTTTTGGCGATCTTTTTAGTTTTGGTGATTTTTTGCGTTTTAGTAATTTTTTTGCAATTTTGGTGTTTTTTCCGTTAAACGCTTTTTCATTTTGGCGATTTTTCGTTTTGACATTTTTTTAATTTTGAAATATTTAGTACATATTAGCTTTTTTTTAATTTCAAGAAATTCCCTCTTATGGTTTCCAAGATACTGCTAATTGTCTAAATTACATAGTCAAATTTACATTAACATTAAATATATTTATGTATGAACTAATTGGATTATCTACCGCCATAGTGTAAAGTACCGAGTATCTAGATACTCATAATATTTGCAATACTAAAATTTGCTGCAACATCCTCTGGCCCTGATGTACTAGATCCTGTGTTGCTAAATTCCATTGCTTTAGACATCTTATTTTTGTGCGGTTGGTCCTAAATTAAACAAAAATTGGTTTTCTATCGTATTAATATATTTCATCGCTTTAAAAATTAACATTCACTTAGAATTTCTTAAATTTTGCAAAAATATTTTTATTTCCCAACTTCTTTTAGCAAACTTGATTTGTAAATACAAACACAAAACAGCTGTTTGAACAATTATTGAAAGTAAAAATTTTACTATCAAGAATTTTCAACAATTTTTTTGTGTCTCAATTTGTTGCTCTCTTTTGACGCTCTCTCGTTGAAAATTTTTGGAGTTAATGAACACTTTCTATCAAAAATTGTTAACAATTGTTAACAATTTTCAGTAAATGAACACAGCTATAGCCTTACAAAAAGAGACCGTTACATACTAAGCACAGTGGAACAGACAAGACGATTTTTGCACAAAAACAAGAACATCTTAATAGTAAACGCAGACAAGGGTAATGTTACGGTGGCGATGGAAAAATCAGAATAAGATGCTAGAATGGAGAATTTATTAAGTGATATGATGACGTATAGGAGAATTCAAAAGGATCCCACATCATTACTACAACGGGAGAATAACACACTTGTTGATCAACTTTTTGTGAGCAATATTATAAATGGGTTAGAAAAGAAAAGACTTAAAAATGACGCGGCAGCGGCACCTAGAATATATGGACTTCCTAAAATCCATAAGGAAGAATACCCTCTCCGACCAATCTGTGCATGAGTTAACGCACCATCTAGTGGTTTATGCAAGTTATTGACGAACGTTTTGAAAAAACTCACAGAGTCTTCTATGTACAATGTAAGGGATGCCGTGCAATTTAGAAATAATATTATAAACAGTGCAATAACAGACGACGAAAAACTTGTTTCTTTCGATGTAGTATCACTCTTTCCGAGTATACCAGTGGACTACGCAATTGATGTTATAAATAAAAAATGGGACGACATACAGAAACATACGAATATTCCCAAGGAACTATTTTTCAGAATTTTAAAGTTCTGCATAAAGGAGAACAGATATTTTAAGTATAAGGATAAATTTTATAAGCAACACAGGGGACTACCAATAGGCTCACCAGCATCACCCATTGTCGCGGACATAGTCATGGAAGAACTGCTGACAACATGTATGGATAAACTTGACAAAAAACCACGACTATTAACAAAATATGTTGACGACCTTTTTGCGATTGTGAGAATTAGTGCAATACAGCAGACTCTAATGGAATTAAACTCATTCCATCGTAATATAAAATTTACAATGGAGGAAGAATTAGATGGGAAGCTTCCATATCTGGACACTCTTGTCGTAAGAACTAGGAATGAAATAACATTAGATTGGTACCAGAAACCAACATCGTCTGGCAGAATTATTAATTTTTATTCCTGCCAACCGAAAAATGCTATAATAAATACAGCAAATAATCTTATCAAGAGAGTGTTAAACCCAAAAATTTCAGAGAGAATAAAACAGGCAGAAATATATAATACTGAAAAGTTTAAAATCACGTACAAGTCAAACAACACATTAAACCAATTATTTTCCTACACTAAATCTAAGCTAGACAAAATGGATAATGCCAACGTTGTATATAAAATCAGCTGTAAAGGAAATGACGAAGACATATGCGACCAAGTATATGTTGGTACAACAGGAAACAAACTTAAAACGAGAATAGCTGGACATAAATCCGACATTAAAAACATTAATAGAATTTTGACAACAAAAACAGCTCTAGTGTCCCACTGTGCGGAGAAAAAACACAAACCAAACCTTGACCATAGCTGCCAGAAATGACGATTTTTTACGATATGACTAAAAACGATATGACATACTGTGTTCTCATATCGTAAGTTTTTAACGATATGACAACACTGAGAAAGTCATACACGGTGTATTGTTTTCTCTGTGTTGTCATATCGTACAAAACTTACGATATGTCAACACAGTATGTCATATCGTATTTTGCCATATCGTAAAAAATCGTCATTTCTGGCAGTTATGACCTTGACGATGTTGAAATATTGCAAAAAGAGAATAAATACAATAAACGGTACACTTTGGAGATGTTACATATAATCAATGTACCTAAAGAGAAAAGAATTAATTATAAAACAGATATTGAAAATTGCGCTCACAGTTATAGGCATATTGTAAACAAAATAAAGAGATAGTCTAATTAGTACAATGTTTAATGTGAAGGCAGTGACTTCATATTAATTTTTTATCGTTGTTACTCAATGTGAGTTTTTAGTTGATGTTATTCATGTATACATATATATAAGCATATACTTTGTTTTATAGTGTTTTTGCTATTTTTTAAATGTTTTCATTTTTTTTGTTTATAGTCCTTGAAAATGATATCCGTTGGATATCGAAATATTGGAAAATATATTAAATACAGTGGATAAGGAAATAAATGGCCTCAAGCTTGAAAAATAATTTTGATGAGTTTTTAATTGAACAAAATAGCCTGAAAAACATATTCTATCGTATTATATATATATATATATATATATATATATATATATATATATATATATATATATATATATATATATATATATATATATATATATATATATATATATATATATATATATATATATATGTATATATATATATATATATATATATATATATATATATATATATATATATATATATATATATATATATATATATATATATATATATATATATAATATATATATATATATATAAATTTAATTGGAGAAATAAGAGTATTTTAGTGGTTATACATCAAGTATTTATGATTAATTTATATCTAATTTTTCGCTTCGAATTTTTTCTTGACGGTACCCTCTAAATACTCTCGTTATGACGTAATATGCTATGGAAAAAAATATTGGCCCTTTTGGGCGATATGCACAGGGATCCTATAACTGTAAGTGGATCCTTTTTTCCGACAACTGAAACAAAAGTTTATGTTCATACAATTGTTGAATCACGGAATTTTAGACATTTCTTACACGGGTGAATATTAAAAAATTCTGGAAAGAAATTAAAAAAATATATTGGTAAAAGTATTACAAAAGTCGTTTAGTTTTTAATATCGAACTACATACATACTCGTATGTATTAGTTATTATTTTTTTCTTTTATTTTAATAGAAGCAAGCTTTATTTTTGTCGTATTTTGTTTGCCTCTTCTTTCTTTTCAATATGAGAGCAAATTTTTAATAAAATCAATTCACTAAAGTATAAAAATATATATCACGCTAAATTCTATTTATTTTTCAATAATTTGTTCTGAGCGGGAATTCCCAGGATCCCGGAAAATTACAAAAGTATTCCCGATTTCCCCGGAAATGAAAAAGTAAGGCCTAAAGCAAAGCTCTAACATATTTGTATACTTATTTATGTACTTACTAAAGTCGGCAAAGCAATTAAAATCAATGAGCGTTTTCTACCAATTTTGTCTGCCGACCAAGAAAACACTAGTGTACCCATCAATCCACCAATACAGAGCATTGATCCGATCCAGCCAGCTTCCATACTTGTTATGGGTCCAGACGGAAGAGGGCTATCAGATGATTGCAGCTCCATAAAACTCGCAGAAGGCCAACCATTAAAAGCACCATATGATATCGTAATGATGTTGACTAAACGAAATTGTTAAACATAAATATTAATAAAATACATATGTATGTACATACACATATCGTCACAGAAAATGCAAAAAGCTCTATCTAACATTTTAAAAGTTTTACAGAAGCATAAATAAAACTGGTTTAAATGAAAACTATATTGACAATTATTGGAAAATCTACAATACAATTAAAGAAGGACATACAAATTTATATATTTATTGTCAAAATTGGATTTTCCAATTGCAAAGCGTTAAAGCCGTGTTATTTCGGTTGGTTTCATACATTTTGTATGGGCATGAGAAATTTTGACAGCCAGACAACGCTTTGCGTCGTAATTTAGGTTGGTCTCTAAAGAAGTGAAGTTGGCTGCAAAAGTAGTGTTGTTTATTTTGTTAATGCTCTAAAGAGTATAAAAAGAAATGAAAAAAGAGTAAAATCAATTGTTTGGTGAAATGAAAATCGTTTTTTTTAAAGGGAGTCCATTGCCCTAAACCAAAAATGAATAATGGTCCAAAACAGCAAATGGAAAACGGTCCTTAAATTGTTGTAAAAAAGGGTTATTGCTCACAAAGTTTGGATGATTCAAAATTTTTAGATAGTTCGGTATTTGTTCATGGTGAACAATTCCGATATTTCTGCAAAATATTTAGTCACAAAAAAAAAAAAAATTTTGTTTGCCGATTAAATCTTCCAAAACAGAAATAAAGGCCATGAAAATAGTATTGCACAGTAACAATACTATTTTCATGGCCTTAATTTCTATTTTTTATGGACATTATTTCCTTTTCAGAGTGGAAATAACGTCCATGGACATTAATTCCATGGACGTTATTGCATGTCACGTACGTAGGGTTATAGGTAGAGGCATATCCAAAGGAGAAAACCTTTAAGACCGCCCGAAGGCCGTCTAATGGACAGAACTTTACTCAGCAAAGCAGCTACTTAGTGTACCCAAGGATAAGAAATAAGATAAATGAATGATCAGCAAAATAATTTGAATATATTAATATTTTGGAAGATCACTCGTAATATCAATTCCCAAAAAAAATTTCATTATCTCAAAAGATCCAAAGTTTCAATGGCCAATCATCGTCCAATGTTTTTAAAACGTTTTTTTTTTGCATTTGCACATTTTATGCTATGTGCTATTTTCGCTTAGCCTGTTTGATTAATCGCCAATGTAAAAATCGGCTAAAGCAGAAAATAAGCAATCACCTAAGAATTTTTTTAATGTTTCGTGACCTAAAATTGTTTTGCTGTTTCGTCATAGCGACGTAACGTGACATTAGGCTATTCAGTCGGTTAACCGTTAATCGGTTAGCCGGCTAATTACTTCCCGATTAACTGATTGGTTAATTTAAAATTGGATGTTTTCGATTAAACCGATTAATTTTAGTCGATTAACAGACTTAACAATTTTTCAACATTTTCTAGTATTACAACTTATTTTTTGTGTGTTTAATTTGTAACTGGCGAAGACTGAATTTTTCTTCGTTGTGTGCTGCCTTTTATACGCGCTTGATGACACAAACATGAAACCAAGGTAGATTGAACAGGTACCACTACAAGAACAGCTGTTTTAGTAAATTTGAGAATGTGTGCGTCACACAGACAATAGATTTTGACACATGTCTGGGATTTTTCTATCAACAACGGGCATGTGTTAGTAAATTTGAGAGAGCTTATGAATGTGTGCGACTCACAGATAATGGATTTGACATATTTCTGGGGTATTTCTACCAACAAGATACATGTGTTTTTTAGTGTTGTATTTGTTTTAGTTATGGCGGCACCTGTAATGAATATGCCTTGCAAGAAACACACACATTCGCTTGGCTATATGTGGCGATCGTACACCACGAAAAGCTGTGTGTATTTCATGGTGTCATCTCATGTCATATATACTTGTTATTCTGACATCCAGGGAGCTTTTACCTTAGGCAGCCGTTACGTTCAAACTTAGAATTTAATATACTAATATGAATTTATTTAAATTAATTCACTTAATAGTTATTAATTGGGTTGATACACAGAAAAAACTAATTTTTCACTTCAAATACCCAATTCCCTGAATCAACTGTAAATTTGTTCAATTTAGGTCCTATAAAGAAATTTGTAAATTCAAATGCAAAAATTTGTAATAATTTGTTTGAAAAAATTCAGATTTTTTCAATAAACAAATTGTTTCAATCAAAAAATGTTTTAGAGAAATATTAAAAATAAATCAAAGAATTTCATAATTTTATCAGGTTGCTAACATTGGCGGTAGTAATAAGTTAAACAAAATTATTTATCAAACTAAATAGAGACAATAATAAAGATTTAAAAACAGTTTCAAAAACATGTTTGTTTAAAAAAAAGGTATCATAATTTTTTCTGTGTAGTTATGAAAATAGACAAGTAACATACTATTTATGTTATAAAGTACAATATGAATTTAATTAATTAATTCACTTAATAGCTATTATAATTTGATTGATAGTTATGAAGATAGACGAGTAACATATTATTTATGCTATAAAATGCAATGGGCGCGTTCATAAGACGTAGCTGTTGAGCTCAACTGTTGTAAAACTGTTGGCAATTGTTGCACCCAACAGTTACGTCTTAGAAACGGCTTGACGGATATACTGCAATATGCATAGCTGATAAATGTAAACAATTGAAAACAGGCACAAAAGACATAGTTGAAATTAACTAAATTAATTAGAGTAGCACTCAGTTTTAAGTGAGTTTTGGTTCCATAAAATATTCTATAAACATGGTATCCAATGCGATAGTCAGCAACATACGAATTGTCCATTTTAATTTCATTTTAAATTTTCACCACAAAGCAAAAAAACACTGCAATAAAATACATAGGAAGGCTGCGCCGATAATTTTTTTTAGTTTAGCGCTAAGCCGCCACCGTGTTAAAAAAATGATTCAACATTATAGTTAATTAAATACTATGTAATATAGTAAGTAAACAGCACAATAAACATATATTTAGTGATCTTAGTTTTATTTTAATTATATTCCTTTATTTGTTTATCACATTTGTAATGAAAATTTTACTAAACTAGTTTGCAGTGGCCACATAATAAAGCGGCGTTGTATTAGAATATAAACGGCATAACTCTTTTGATCAGCTGTATATGCTACGCACAACATGTTGACCATAGGTAGCGAAAAAATTTTATGATGGAAAAAATGGCAGCAAATACACAACTGTTGTGTGTAGCGGAACTACTCAACTGTGCGTTTCTAAGACAAACACACAACAGTTGCACAACTGTTACGTCTTATGAACGCTACCAATATAAATTTTAGTTGGAATTCACTTTGTTAGGTTTATGTATAATAATTATAATGCATAATATAACGCAGCTACACATGATGCCAATAATAAATTTATGTTTAAGTTTATGTCTTGATATGCTTCTACAAAAAATAAATCATTATCACAAGAGAATTTCAATAATCAATTTTTGTTTTGAATTTATGTTTTGATATGTTTCTAAAGCAAATAATAATAAATTTATGTTTTAAAGTTATGTTTTGATAATTTAAAGAATATAATTCATTTGTCACGATTATAAAAAAAAATAAAAAAAATAATAATACCGATAGTATCATCAAGTTTTGTGTTGGTGAAAACGAGTTGACGACTTTCGCCGTTAGACTTTCCCCTCTCTTCGGTGAACAAGACCGCATGACCACTGCGATGGCTCGACTTCCATTTGTGGTGTCTTCGTATGTAATCTGCCCGTAGCGCCACCGGAATTCGATACGTTGACCACGTCAGCACTAGGTTTCCAGATATAGCCGTGTGGGGTGGTTTCAAAATGTTCCTCTTGGCTCATAATTTTTCTTATTATTTCAATACTGGAGGTATAAGACGAATATTTGATTACTGTATTGGAAGGAAATTAGTATATGGTTTAATTTCATGCAAATGAGCTGTTTTAATTTCGTTAGTATTTGTTTCCTGCAATTTTACGATTACAGGAGATATAAATGATTTGACAATGTACGGCCCCCAAATTTTGGAGTTAATTTTGCCGCAAAATTATCAATAGCTTTTGAGAGTGGATGTAGTCGCAATAATACGGAGTCGCCCACTTGGGGCCTCCACGCTCTTCTTCTTAAATTATAATATCGCTTTTGGTCTTCGGACGCTTTGCCCAAATTCTTCTTCACCAGATCGAATACATACTTCAATTCTCCTTGGCGGGCCTCTGGACTTTTTGCTCCTGTTCCCCTTGTGACCTCGTCATACAGTGTCTTGTGCAGTCGAGGTTTGCGCCCTTGCGTGAGAAACGCAGGGGAGTATCCGGTCGATTTGGACATGCTGGTATTGATTGCTAACATAATCTCGGGCAGAAACTCATCCCATTTGTTGTGTTGCTTACTGGAGAACTGCGCTATAATTGTTTTTATTGTGCGATTGGCACGTTCCGTAGGATTCTCTTGGGGCGAGTATGGTGTAGTCAATTGTTGATGCACACCCATATCCTGTAGAAATCGTTGTACCAACCTGGAGGTAAATTGAGTGCCGTTGTCGGTAATCAAGACTTTCGAGACTCCATACCGGGAGAGGATACGTTCTCTGAACGCCTTTATAACGCCTTCCGCAATTGCTTTTCTCATGGGAATTAGTTCCGTCCATTTAGAAAATTTATCGAAGAAAACTAACAGCATAGAATTCCCATGCTTCGAACGTGGTAGTGGTCCAACGAAATCTGCGCACAATATTGACCACGGTTCGTCTGGGATTTGTGTTAGCATTTGTCTGGCTTGTTTCTGTTGTTGGGTTTTAAACTTCTGGCAGGATTGGCACTGACGGACATGCCGATTCACTTCACGAAACATTCCGGGCCAATAGTAGCGGTTGGCGATTCTCTTGATCGTCTTACGGATGTCTAGATGCCCGGCTGTTATGCTGTCGTGATTCTCTGTCAGTACTCGCTGTCGATGATGAGTGGCTACGCATAATTTCCAGGGTGTATCGTCCTCGTCATTACACTGCCGTGGAAAATGGCGATACAGCTGGTTTTCTATGATGGCATAGTCAGCGTATTTCTGTGGGTCTTCGGCGACCATTGTCCGTAAATTAGTAAGCCATTTGCAATCGTCTGAGGCGGATACTTCACACGTGGCTAAAGTTGCTGATTCGACCGGCTGGCGAGACAATGCATCGGCGACGACATTGCTTTTACCTTTCCGATACTTTATAGTAAAATTGAATTGTTGTAGTTCAAGGCCCCAGCATGCTAGTCGGCCCACGGGACTTTCCAGGGAGTTTAACCATTTCAGAGCTTGGTGATCGGTGATCAGGACGAATTAGTAACCTTCGACGTATGCTCTCATTTTGCGGATGTCCCATATGACGGCTAGGCACTCTTTTTTAGTCGATCTAACCCATCGACATCCTGTGCCAGTACGGCGCCTAGGCCATAATCGCTGGCATCAGTCTGTAGAGTAAAGGATTTGGAAAAATCCGGGCACGCAAGAACGGAAGCGGTAGTAAGTTTAATTTTAATTTTTAACGTGCTTTTTCCAAACTTAATATTTTACTGTTTAAGTAAAATATTAAATTTTTAATAAAATACATTGAAATTGATTATGGAGGTGTATTAGCTAGTTCCTATGGCCATTTCATTGGGGCTAATGCAAATCGTCAGGGAACCTTTACCCAAAAATCTCATAGAAAAACTAAAGATATTATATTAATCTACTAATCATAAGAATAAGAAGTTTATAATATCAAAGTTGAAACATGAGCTCCATACTCAATCATGTTTTTTATTTTCTTTACTTGGGTACTACAACAGGTTGGTTTTTTCCAACTCTAAATTGTAGTTGTAAAGGCAGTTGAAAATAAATAAAAGCAACAACAGCTACAAATTGTTTTCGCAATGAGCTGTGATAACAACATGTATTTTTTTGTGCGGACACTCGCATATTTATAAAAAGTTATTTTTTCGGGAATTATTTAATTACATTAATATTAATTTTTAACGTGCTTTTTCCCAACTTAATATTTTACTGTTTAAGTAAAATATTAAATTTTTATTAAAATACATTGAAATTGATTATGGAGGGGTATTAGCTAGTTCCTATGGCAATTTCATTGGGGCTAATGCAAATCGTCAGAGTAAGTTTAGTTCTTAAATTTTCGAAAGCGTGTTGTTGTTCTGGCCGCCATTTTCAATGATTCCAATTTTTCAGCAAACTCGTTAGGAGCTGCGAGAGGGCTGAGAAATCGGGTACGAATAGGCGATACCAGGAAGCGATTCCCGAGAATTGGCGGACTTCACATACGTTTTTCGGTGGGGGTATCAGAGCGACTGCAGCGACTTTGTCTGGATCGGTCTTGATGCCTTCCTCACCAACGACATGGCCAAAATACTTGGTTTCCCGGGTAATGAGTTTGCATTTTTCAGTATTAATTTTTAAATTAGCTTTCCTCAGTCTACGGAATACTTCCCTGAGGTTGTGTAGCTGTTCCTCGAAAGATCTTCCTACGACAATAATGTCGTCAAGGTACGCAAAAGCGCGGGGTTCCATATCATGGCCTATTAAGCTATCCAATGCACGCTGGAAGGTTGCTGGGGCGGAGTGTAATCGAAATGGTATCACCCGCCATTGATATAATCCCCGTCCGGGTACCTCATCGGGTACTGACCTTAGATTTAGTTGTCGAAAATCCATGCACGTCCTCCAGGTACCACTTTTCTTTTTGACCAGGATGATTGGGAAGCAGTAGAGACTGTGCGATGGTTCGATGCAGGCTTGAGCGATCAAGTTGTTTACCTAAGCATCAACAATGGCCTGCATGGCAGGATTACGAGGATTACGAGGAGCGCACCGTATTTTAACCGGTCGGTCGTCGGTGATCACGATTTTGTGTGTGGTGACTTGATAAGCCGTGGATTTTCTGGAACTTTGATAATTCTGTTTCGAGAAACTTGTTTGCCTTCATTTGTTAAGCTGATGATAGTTTACCAATTACATTTTCTTTAATTTCTTCGGGATTTTCTGGTGATGTGTTTTCGGAGATTACTTCTTTAGGGTTCCACACGACGCGTCGGTCTCGGAGCATTTTAGCGTTAAATCATTTACCTGAATTATTGCGTTGAATTGTCTTAGGAATTCCAATCCAACAATAACGTTTTCTGTGGTTTCTGGCATCACTAAAAATTTGCTGACTTTGGATACTTTTTCTAATGAGGTGGGGAATTCAACAGCCCGTGTTATCACTCGCGTAGACCCATCGGCTAGTGTGACTTCTACGTGTTCTTCTACATATTTCGGCTTTTTGCTAAGTGTGGGGATAAAGTTTTGGCGGATAAAATTTCTATTAGCTCCGGTGTCCATCACCGCATTCACTAGCTTTCTGGCAATGATGATAGATGCGACCAGTTGGGTGTCTTCACTGAATAGCTTGGTTTCGGGTGTTGAGGTTGTTTTATTTATTTTGGGAGCCACGACATTCCTCAGTTCCGTCGGCCTCCTGAATCGTTTCCCTGGCGTTGATTGTTACAGTTTGGGCAGTTGCTTGGACAATTTCCGTCGTTGCCACAGCGATAACACGGGTTTCGTGGTTGATTTGGGGTGTTGTTGGCAGTGGAGGTAGTAGGGATGCTCTCCAAATCTTCCGCTAGCTGGATTAAGTCAGCCAGAGAGGAAAAATCTTTTCTGCGGATATACCATTTATAGTTAGCTTGTGCGTTTTGATAAATACGCGCCAATTTCTGCTGCTCTGATAAGCTTGAATTGCGCATCAATCGTTGTAGCGCAAGGACATAGTCCTTGAAGGGTTCCCTTGCTCGTTGTAACCGGCCTCGTATCTCGTCCTATAGCTTTTCAAAGTACCTTGAGGGAAGCAAGAAAGCCAAGATATCTGATTAAAAAGTTTCCCATACTTGTCACTGTGCGTTGTTAAAGTGCTCGTCTGTGGAGGAATTCAGGTATAACCCAAGGTAGCTGGTTCAGAGAGATTTCATAGATTCCCACCATTTCCTCTAAACGTTCTATAAATTCCAATGGTTCACGACCGCCGTCATACGACGGCCCATTTTCGTACGTGATCCAGGGTAGTTATATTTGTAAAGGTTGGTCCTGTAGGCGGGCAGTGAGCTGCGCTTGTTGCTGCGGGCCTGGACTCATTTTTCACTGGTGATGTTGTTGAACTCCGTTCGGGGTTGGCACAGTTAGTGTGGAGGTTGCCTCGTGCGTCTCTTGTATGGCCAGTCATTTTTGGGCTTCTTCGTCGTCGTGCTCGGCACCCACGAATTTGACTAAACGTTTGCGGAGTTCTTCTACGGTACCGCTTACTTCTAGCTCAAAAGCACTAAGGTATCCCACTAGTTCATGGCGTTTGAGCGAGTATACCCACGTAGTTCTCAACATTTTGTAAAAGAAAACAAATTTTTATGCGACCCGTGATTTTAAACGGAAGTTTTATTTCTATGATTTAATTTAATCTCAATATAGTAAACTCAAATAAATGTTTGGATGGTCAATGCAAAGAAGTTGTTTTTAATTCGTGTGTTCAATTTTACTATAGTATTAGTAAATTAAAGAAAATAAATTTGGCAACCCGTGATTTTAAACGGAAATTTTATTTATACAAAATATGATTTCAATATGAAGTTATCACTGGGAAATTTACGGAAATGTTAGATGTTCTAAATTGTGTATTTTATTTTACTATAGCCGATTTTGTAAAATGGTAGTTAGACACTACTTAATCGGTCATGAAAGTTTATTTTTTTTTGATAAATTTTACACCGCATTAATATGTTATCTTACCATCCATGAGCGAAAGAAGTAATATGATTGTAGTACTTATCCTGGTGGTTAGATTTATGTATCCTGGTCCAAGCGTATAGCTGCTGTACGCAGTTAAATTTTTATGAAGGCTGAATAATATTTGCACGTGATCACTTTACTCTAGTCCAAGTTTGCTGTTCTCTTGAAGGAATTTAATTCACCCCTTTTTCTATTTTAGTAACTTTTTCTCACCAAGTTTTTTCCTCTTTTATTTTATTTCTTGTTCTAGATTTTCTTCGCAGTTTTGTTATTTTTTATTTTTATTTGCACAGTCTCTATATTTTATTGCTTGTTAAAAAGTCTTTTCGTTTTTTCTTTTTTTAATTTTATTTTAATTGCAAGCACTATTGATTTGATTTTCACCGACTTTAAATTTTATTTAGACAAAGTCCTTTAATTTTTTTACCACAATTGTATTTTTAATTTTATTTGCAGTATTGCTTCCGAAACATTTTTAAATTTTATTTCTCCGATACTGAAAGGCTTTTAAATTTTATTTTGAGTTCCTTTATATTTAATTTCGGCATCTACCTTTTCTTTTCACAGTTTTCAAATTTTATTTTAAAAATATTTTTTTTTAATATTCTTTCACCGTCTTTTAAGTTTTAATTTTGAATCTTTTTTTTATTATTCTATTTTCTTTTCTTCATATTTATATAGATTGTTTTAAACAATTTATACTGTTCACAATTTTGTTCACCGTTTCAATTCACAGTTTTGTTCACAGTTATTTTCTATTATTTACTTTAGAATTTCCTTCTATTCCACAGTCTTTTCTTTACCAAAATTTTGCTAGAGCTATTTTTTTTTGTTCTCACAGTTTATTACACTTTTACCAAAATCTTTTTAGTTAAATTTTACAAATTTTTAATGACTTGTCTGTTTCGTTCGTGTAATATGTTTTTATTTTCCTATTTATTGTTCTTATTTTCGCATATATGTAATACGCGGCGGCACTTTATTCGTTGAGCGGCGGCACTTTCAAAAGCGCATTTTTTTAATTTTTCTATATATATATATTAAAAAAAACTTTTTTTTTAATTATCTCTTTTATTCGGCAAATACTCTTCGTGAATTCTCTTTCTTATCGTCCCTGCTCGGGTGCCATGGTAACGACATTTCTCAGCTAGGGTATCACTCGCCGGTGTCCAGCGTTCGTCACAAAAATTTATTTGATTTTGAGACCCAAGAGAAAGAAAACACGTGCTTTATAAAACGTTATAAAACTTATACTTCGTCTTTATTTACCGAATCTAAGACTAATAACTAACTACGCCCTACGTAGTAATTTTTATATCTGGCGGCCTAAGCAACGTGTGCTAGGGAACAAAACGGTGACTGAGCGTAGCAGCACCACTCCCTGCTTATTATTATGTCCTTTATGGATATACGCGGCGCGTACCTATTAACAATGATGGCTAGAAAATAATATGGTGGCGGAACATTATAAACGTAGCCGCACCACACCATTCCCCGCTTTGTGTTGTAAAATTCAGAGACAACGACTTTTTAGAAGTATATATTTGTAAGTCCTGTTTATTGAGGTTCAATCAGGGATGATAAATGTAAAAACTCATTTCGTACCAATGAGCTTCTAAAATAGTACTTTTTTGGCTCAAATAGTACTCAAATATATTGGAATTGTTGTAACCAAGTAAGCCACATGATTTTGATTGATTTTATATGCTCATTGTGTCAAAGACCAAATATGGCTTTGTTTTCTAAAAATGTTTTTGATAAATTCTTTTTCAGATAATGGTGCCAAAAATTAAACAATTTGAATTTCAACTTATCTCAATAAAACTTCACTTCTGCCATATAACAAGGAACCTACTTACAATTTCTTTATTTGTGTAAACTTGAAGTTTGCAAAAAAATTTAAAATTCATTCACAATGGATAAACAAGCCATAGCACAAGATATTTTTTCTATTAAAATTTTAAGTCCGACATTTCTGTGGTTTGCTTGAAGGCGTAAGTCTCGGGAATTCCCGCAATAATTTTCCGGAGAATTTTTATTTTTTTCCGCTCCCCGGTCAAAAAATATGAAGTGCACAAAAAATAAGCTACTGAAGTCTAAAATCAGTCTGTTTGCATTTAGGAGGTCAAAATTTATCCGTCACAAAAACTGCTAACGGCCAATCGTTGGCTAAAAAGTTATATGAAAAAAATGTTTCTCATTTTACTACCAGAAAAAAGTTTATTCAACTTAATTGGTAAAAACTTTTAGTTTAAGACTTATAGGTAAGTTAAACTGTATGCCTTTTTAGGGTATTTTTGGGTCGGTCTATACTTTAGAAACTTATTTTTTGTTCACTTCGTATTTCGGGGAGTGGAAGAAATAATACTTGCACATATACATATGTATGTGGTCTAATGTAAATATATGTATGAATTTTTATTTTTTTTTATAACTCTCATTAATAAATTTACTGAGTTTGCAAGAAATATATTTCTTTTACAAATGTACCAAGTACAGCATACGTATGCATAGCCAAATTGTGGTTTTAGGACTATTGAAAGTTATCGATGGTTTTTGAAAAACTATCACATGCTATCGATAGCGTAGACTATCGATAGTTCCAGACCACTAGTTGTGTGCTGCCGCTTGATGACACAAACAAGATACACACACATTCGCTTGTCTATATGTGGCGATCGTACACCACGAACAGCTGTGTGTATTTCATGGTGTCATCTCATCTCATATATACTTGTTATTCAGACATCCAGGAGGCTTTTACCTTAGGCGGCCGTTACGTTCAAACTTAGATTTTAAAATACTAATATGAATTTAATTAAATTAATTCACTTAACAACTATTATAATTGGGTTGATAGTTATGAAAATAGACAAGTAACATACTATTTATGTTATAAAGTACAATATGAATTTAATTAATTAATTCACTTAATAACTATTACAATTTGATTGATAGTTATGAAGATAGACGAGTAACATACTTTTTATGTTATAAAATACAATATAAATTTTAAGTTGGAATTCACTTTGTTAGGTCTATGTATAATAATTATAATGCATAATATAACGCAACTACTCATGATGCCAATAATAAATTTATGTTTAACTTTATGTTTTGATATGATTCTTCAAAAAAATAAATCATTATCACAAGAGAATTTCAATAATCAATTATTGTTTTAAATTTATGTTTTGATATGTTTCTAAAGCAAATAATAATAAATTTATGTTTTGATAATTTAACTGCACGTCTCCACGCGCAATATTTATTTCCGAACATAAGAAATAACGTCGGCAGAATAACAGCACAAATATGTTCATGTATAGGCTTATGTTCTGAGCTATAGAACACGTATTGTGGTATTGGACATAAATTTAAAAAATTCACTGTGAATGGATCGATGTTTTTTGTCTTTATTTTAATTTATTAAATTTTGTTTAAAGCTACTTTATTTTAATTTGCTTTATTTTATTTAAAAAAGTTTGTATTTTTACTACAGCTACAAGTTTCTTTTGTTTAATTCACGCAAACAACAAATGCCGATCAAATTTGACAGCTTATGTTCAACATTATTTCTTGAACATAAGTTTGAACAATTATGTCGCAATTTATTTGCAAATAAATGTTTCTGCGGTCCACACGTGAACATATGATGTTGGAAATAGAATTTGACAGATGAGAACATCATTATTTCCAAGTTTATTGCTCGTGGAGACCCCCAGTAAAGAATATAATGCATTTGTCACGATTATAAAAAATAATACATTTTTACCGATAGCATCATCATGTTTTGTGTTGGTGAAAACGAGTTGACGACTTTCGCCGTTACAAATTATTTATTTCGTCGCATATACAAAACGTATGTGTTTAGAAATTATTTTTCATACAGACATAGTGTGTTCAGTAATCTTAACTTAAGTAAAAGTTTAAAGTCCTTGGACATGGCTGTAAAAGAGTTTAGTAAAGACTCTGCTACTCTAATTTAACCTAAGGGAATTATTAGTTTTTGTTTAATAATTTAATAAAAGCCAATAATACTGTTGACACCGATTTAAAGATTCCATTTAATGAGAGACGAATTTAATTATTTTATACCTCCACTCAGGAATGTAATTTCCTTCTAGCAACAGTGTTTTAAAATACAGTACAAAAACGGATGCTAAGGAATTCGGAAATAAACTTTTTTGCAGATGTTCGTCACTGAGCTCTGCCAGTATGATTCAGATGACGACCTGTTGGCGTTTGCTCTTACATAAGGAACTTTTGGATACCCTATTTTTCCGAAAGATTGTTTTAGAAGATCTCCTTAAACCAGAGTGTGCAAACAAACAAAACTTTTCGCAAACAATTCATGCGAAGACACAAACTTTCAAAATATTTTTAATCGTTTCGTACATGAGCAAAAGCAAAACAAATACTTTTGCAATGACAAAAAACAAAACAAAACAATTGACTTTTCATTAATCTACATGCTTTAATATCGCGTGTCAATCGTACAACAACAACACAAAAGCAGAAATGTATTTCGTTGAATGCTTCATTAGGGGAAATCACCCTTCGTTGAAAACTGCTATTGCAGACCTTGCAGGTCATGCAAGTCTAGGATATATGCTACAATATGCAACACAACAAGAACAAAATATAAGAAACTAACATTTCCTACACAGTAGCAGATATGCAATACTAAAAACTGTAGGAAACTTGTCTAGCATATATGCAATTAGCAAAATTACTCAGAGAGGCTCTCTGAGAGTGTATAAAATATAAACATGAAAATAATATACAAACTAATAGTTGGCTTCAACAAGAAAAGTAAACAAAGTTGGTTTGTGTGTGTACGTTTATATTATTTGTTCATTTTATGTATTTAAATATCAAATGTATGCATCTTTAATAAATGTTAGTTCAGAATTAATCTACAAATAATAAATTAAGAAAATATTAAAAGTAGTTTTTTATGGTACATTTGAAAAATTACATAGTTATACGTAATACATATATGTATGTATGTGTTTCCTACATCTTTGAAGAAGACACTCATTCTTTGTAGGAGAAAATGATAGTTTATATCCTAGAGGTGCAAATGTGCCACAAAGAGTGATTTCCACTATTGTATTTAGAATAAATACACTAACACCTTCTCTACTACGATGAGCAAATCAATCGGGAAACGTTTGCAAATGTATTTTCTTAAAACTTTTCAATTTCGATCTTGTTCTTTTCTTTTCTAGCTGCGTACATTTAAGTTAATGTACATTTTGTGTACACAAACACAAACAGTACGAAACTAAATGGGACTATCATTCTCTTTGTTATTGTTTTGTTTTTGTTTTACACATTGGAAAATACAAAACAAAACGAAAGCAAACGTTTCGTTTAGTTTATTTTCCTACTCTGCCTTAATCTATTTAAGTAACTGATATAATGATCTCAGAAAGTTGTTAATTTTTTAATGAATATATATTTATGTATTTGTTTCTTGATTTAGTTCAAGAATTGTTATGTTTGTTATTGTTTTTTTTTACTAATAAACTCAAAATAATAAATTATAATAATTATAATTTATTTGTTGAAATTATTTGATTTAGGAAAATACTTTATTGATCGGTTAATACCGAAATTAACCGAATAAGCCAAAACATCGATTAATTAATCGAGCGATTAACCGATTAAAGCAGAAGCCGATTATATGAATATCGTACGTGTAGGGTTCGGGATTTCTCGGACTTTTGCACTTCCCGGGAAACGGGAATGAAAAAATGACGTTACCGGGAATTTCCGGGATTCCCGGGAAATTTAATTTTCTAAATTAAATAGATTTATTAAAAGAAATTGGCGAAATTTCGATTGTTGTATTAATGTAAGTATTATTTAAAAAAAAGTTAGTTAAAAGCAATTCCAAAACAAATTTTTAAGTGAATTCAGGCAAATAGAGTTCATAGTTATTACACAGTAGGAGATTCTATAAAGACTAATCGACGACTATATCGCACTTAGTTAAACATTTTATTTTATGGCCTCCAAATCATTTTATAAAGAACTTGGCGTAATGTTTTTTATTTTTCTTAAAAATTTCTAGGACGATTTCTATCGTTAAGTACAAGCAAGTTATAGTACCATACACAGCTGAGCTGAATTTTACATATTCTGAGCCACAGTCTGTCTAAATGTCTTTGATTATTCATTTTATTTATCTTAAAACATCTCATTCAGGGTTTCAATAATTGCGTTGACTTATAATAAATTTAAGTAATGTCAACTCAAAGCTTTTACAGCTTCCACTAAACTTTCCAAAATTTGTTCTCTAATTCTGCGGAAAATCACTCAAAGTTCGTTTAATATCGAATTATTTACTTTAGGAAAATGTTAGAGAGCACTGTAATCATTGATACTTATACAAAGTATCCGACTTTGTTCTGTTATAGCGATTAAACGACATCTATTACTAAATTCATCTTGAATGTACTTTTTGAATCAAGCTAAAATTTCTCGGCTTAAGAGAAATGGTATGACTTCAATTTCATGCAACTTTTATGAAATTGTATGGACATTTTATTGCCTGTTTATTGATGTGGAAGAAATTCTTTCTTTCTTACAGTTACATTTGAAACAAGAAAAAGTCTTAGAATTTGTTGTTGTTTCAAATGAAATTATAAGAATAAAAAATGTCTTTCGACATCGACAAACAGGGTATTAGTATTTAAACAGACGATGAAAAACACAGCAACTTTAAAAGACAACTTAAACAATTCCATCGTGTAAATTTAGTCGTACAGTCAGTCAAACGAACTTTTGTAATATATATAAAAAAAATTGAAAATTTTGATATTAAAGAAAAACAGGATATAATAAAAATTTCTCATATGAATCAAAATAAATTTTCCGGTCACTTTCGCCATTTTATAAATATGTATATCAAAAAGTCCATATATTTATGAAATAACTTGTACTTTTAATTTTCTGCTTTCCCGGGAAAATTTTGAGACTTTTCCGGGAAAACGGGAAATTAAAAGTAGACTTTTCCCGGGAATCCCCGATTACCAAATCCTACTTACGTGACATGCAATAACGTCCATGGAAATAATGTCAATGGACGTTATTTCCACTCTGAAAAGGAAATAATGTGCATCAAAAAATAGAAATGAAGTCCATGAAAATAGTATTGCACAGTAAAGATTTAATAGGCAAAAAAAATTTTATTTTGGTGACTAAATATTTTGCAGAAATATTTAACCCCATGGTTAATGCTGTCATTGTGAACTGATTTTCAAAATTATTTTTTTGTTTGAAAGGGTTCGCCTGCAGCTTTATTCTGTAATATTTTTCCAAAATCGATGAGAAAATTTCCTCCCACTCATGCTTAACTATATATATGTTCCTTTAACTCCCACTGGAGCATAGGTCGCCAATAACAGCCGATCGCCATCTAATCCGATTCTGAGATATCGCCCTTAGCTCATTCCAAGTTACACTTAGTTCGTTCATTTCGGACTCTGTTGATCTACGCCAAGTCGTGCGGGGCCTTCCAACATTCCTCACATCTTGATTAAATGGATTCCACCTGAGGGCCTACTTGGCTAAGTTGTTATCACTTCTACGCAGCATGTGCCCGATCCATTGCCATTTCCGTGTTTCGGTTGCTACTGGTATTTGATTTGTCTCAGGGAGCAATTCGGCGTTTGAAATTCTTCGAGGCCAGAAGATACGTAATATTCGTCTGAGACAACGGTTGATAAGCGTTTGTAGCTGTTTTGTGATGGCTTTTGTGACTTTCCAGGTGGTACATCCATATAGGAGGACATACTTGACATTAGCATCAAAAATGCTTAGCTTTGTCCGTCCACTGATTTTCTTTTTTGTTTAAAAGGTTTTGCTTGCAGTTTGGTCCAATAAATTTGTTCGATGGGGGAAGTTTGGTCCCCCACGCATAACTTTGTGATTTTAATTTTTTTAAAAGAATTTGCCTGAAGTTTAGACCCATAATATTTTTTCGAAAATCAGTGGGGAAGTGAAGTTTGCCCCTCATGATTAACTCTGTCATGTTTGAACCGAATTTCAAAATAGTTTTTTGTTTGAAAGGGTTTGCTGGAATTTGGTCCAATAGAAGTGGAAATGGAGCGATATATTGATTATCGAATAACTATGCCATTTCTTGACCGATTTCAAAATTTTTTTATTTGGAAGGACATGAAAGGTTTGGTAGTATAAAAAATTGCGGACGACCACACAATTAGCACAAGGACGCACTATTTGACTTAACGTATAATTGCGTCCGTGTTTTAATCTGTTCAATATGATCTTTGTATTGAAATCAGTTTTTTTGACAGAGTTATTTCATTCATATTGCTACACCAGATAGACGATAACTAACGCATTAAGGACTTCTCCTCAAAATGTTTAAAGGTCGTGCATCGCCGGGTCGAAAAAGATAGTTTTTCTATAAAAATTTAAATTTTTAGACAAAATTTCTTCCTAAACGCAAGGAAATTTTTGCTGAAATTCCACAATCATTTTAAACTCAAAACAAATAAGTTTCCCAAAGCTTTTTTTTTAAGTATAGGTCCTCAAATTAAGTAATTTTTTTCTAGCTCATTATATTTTGGTATATGTTCTTAACTTAAGTAAATTATCCTACATTCTAGTACATATTTTAATTAAATTCTATACCCAGCGTTGTCATAATATTTATTTTAAAAACTGTAAGTTTAGAAGAAAAAAAAACTGATTTTCATGTGAAAAAACTGCACATAAAAATTTTAGGTATTTTTTTATTTTATTTTTGGTTAACGTAAAGTTAACATACTGCTTAATTTTGTTTAAAAAAAATTCGGAGAATCTAACCAGAAAATTGACTCGGGTCACGCTATTGCGTTGGATCATTATAACGAGATACATCATATAGTCCCAAACGCTAAGGACCGGATGTAAAATATTGTCAAGTTGGTACGTTTTACCATCTCGGAAGGATCATCGGCAACACTTAAGAAAATATGGATCTCCAAATTTATAAATTTTTTAATTAATTGAAAAGGAAGTGCTTGAGTTGCATTATGAGATATTTCGCATAAAATTACTAATATTATACAGGGAAATTACTAAAATTATACAGGGAAATTGGTCCGAATCAACCTAAAAACGTAAGGGGAGCAAAATTCAATAAAAAAGTAATTAAAATTTTTCCTTGTTTTTAAGATTTTGTTTTGTTTGAAGTGTACAACCATTTATTTATTTCATTCACTTTCTTCGCCAAAAGAAAATGTTGTTTTTTCTGTGAATTACTAAAATTTCGCTAAGAGTTCTGAAAAAATTTTAGGGCTTCAAATTTTATGGGGTCTACCGTTTGATTTGGTATATGTTTTGTCGAGATTTATCTCATATTCATTCTATAAGACACCGAACTATTTTAATGAAGAAAGTATGCCACTTGTTTTTTTTTACTAAGACAAGACGAATTAAAATTAATACAGTAGTGAAATTCACTAGCTTTTAACGCTTAAATATAAGGCAATTTTGTCTCCAATAAATACTGTTTGCATGAACGCTTATTTGATTCGTTAATTTTGTGTTAAGAATTTGCTAAAATTTTATTTCCAACACTATTAAAATAAACGAAAAGCACAAAGAGGAATGGACAAAAAACAAATGAATTTATGCTTGCACACAAACATATTTTCATGAATTTCTTTAATTTTGAGAAATAAATGTTAAATTAATTGTTTAAATAATATAAATACTGCTATTTATATATAAAAGATTTCATATGTGTGTATATTGTTGTCAAATAATTATTTGAGTTTTGCCAAAAGACGACGTGCTTTAACTGAACAGCTGACTGTTGTCTATTCAATAACACCACAAAAATTATTGCCGTTTAGTTGACGCAGCTCGTAGTGCTTAAAAGTTTAATGTATAGTAAAAGCAATCATTTTGGTGTTAACTTCTTTAATCGCCTTGTTTAGCGTTAAAATAAGTTTGTGAATTGCACTACAGGACGTGTTAAGAGCACAGTATTTTTTTACGTATGAACTCAACTTGCACTCAATAATAGCAAACTTCATACAGAAAAACAGAACTTTCGTAGACCTAAATGTATGTGAATTTCTTCTTGCTGTTTGAAAAAGTACTAGTAAACCTTGGCACTGTTATGTTAAACAAAATGGGTAAAACTATGGCTTCAGTAGTGCAATTCACAAACTTATTTTAACGCCAAACCAGACGTTTAAAAAAGTTAACACCAAAATTATTGCTTTTGCTATTCGTTAACATTTTTAACTACTACTAGCTACGTTAACTAAACGGCAAAATTTTTTGTGGTATTATTGAATATACAACAGTCAGCTGTTTAGTTAAAGCACGTCGTCTTTTGGCAAAAGTCAAATAATTATTCGACAACAATATACACACATACATATAAAATCTTTTGTATATAAATAGCAATATTTATATTATTTAAACATTTAATTTAACTTTTATTTCTTAAAATTAAAGAAATTCATGAAAATATGTTTCTTTGCAAGCATAAATTCACTAATACGGCACATATTCAAGAACAAATTAAGAAAACAGAAACAAAGATCAAAGATACACTGAGAGAAATAGAATGGGAGAAATATAAAAAAGAACAATGGAAAAAATTCTACAATGTAAGAACGAAAATTAAACAAATACACGTATTAAAAATAGACAAACTAAAAAAACAAAAATTTAAACAATACAATATTATATTTAACGAGGAATGGTTTGTCAACCTTACAGACATAAAATTTGATCTAGAGAAGAAGTGGATATTATCGCTAGGGAACAAATTCTCTTTGCCTGTAAACAGGAGGAATTTCGCTCCAATCCCACTGATTGCAGACATTGAGCAGTGGGTACAGAATATAAAAGATGAGACACAAAAAGAAATTACACGATCAAGGATCGCCAATAGAATCGCAAGTTATAAAAGAAAATTAAAAAATAGTGAAAAGGAGAAATTTATTCTTAGCACATATGAAGAGACTAGGAAATACATAAAGCAATATGAAAATGAAATAACAATAACGACAGCAGATAAAGGCAATAAAACGGTAATAATGTACAAAAATGATTACAAAAACAAAATGAGATCGATGCTAAATGACAAAAAAACCTATAAGCCAATAGAAACAGATCCCACTGAAAAACTTCAAACACGAAATAACATCATAATAACGGAATTATACAAAAAGAACATTATAACAAAATTTGAAAAATATAAAATGACAACACACGCAGCAGCTTCTCCTCAATTATATGGTTTACCGAAAATCCACAAAGAAAATATACCCCTCAGACCTATCTCATCATCAGTGAATTTGCCGTGCTACCATCTATCAAAATACGTAGGAAATATTTTAAAAACTATTATATCGCCTACTTACAACATAAAGAACTCATTTGAATTGAAACAAAAATTAGAGAAAATAAAAATAGATGACAACGAAGTAATGGTTTCCTTCGACGTGGTATCATTGTTTACCAATATACCGATTCACCTAGCAATTAAGAACATACTGGAAAAATGGCAACAACTAAAAGAACACACAGCAATAGAGAAGAAATTATTCCTAAAAATACTACAGTTCTGTTTAAATGAAAACAATTATTTCAATTTTGACAATAAATTTTATCATCAGACGTATGGTATGCCTATGGGAAATCCTTTATCCCCAACTATAGCAGATATTGTACTTGACACCCTTTTGGACGATGCAATCGAAGAATTAAAATCAAAAAATATTAAAATTAAGTTTTTGACGAAATATGTGGATGACATTTTTGCTGTCATAAATAAATCTGACGAACTAATTATATTAAAAACACTTAACGCGTATCATAATAAAATACAATTTACGATAGAAAATGAGAAAAATAGTGCAATACCTTACTTAGACATTTATATAATTAACGACAATGGTACAATTATTACAAATTGGTACAAAAAGCCTACTTCTTCAGGAAGAATAATGAACTATCACTCAACACAGCCGCTACAAATGAAACTGAATACGGCCAACAATTTCATCAAAAAAGTCTTACAATTAAGTGACAAAAGATACAAAAGACAAAATATAAACACGATATGGGAAACATTAGGAAAAAATAACTACCCATCCTACATAATAAATAATTTAATTAATAAAATTCTTAAAAACGAAAATAAAACTTCCACAAACCAACAAACAAAAACAAATATGAAATTTTACAGTGTACCATACATTCCAAAGCTTACAGAAACAAAAGCACTACATAATATAATCGAAGATCCAACAACAAGAATAGCACACAGATCAAACAGAACTTTAAGAAACCTATTCACAAATAATAAAACAAAACTTGACAAATTAAAGATAAACAATGTTGTGTACGAAATCAAATGCAATGGAAATGAGAGAGAAAGCTGTGATTTAGTTTACATTGGGACAACAAAAAGAAAGCTAGGGACGAGAGTAAATGAACACAAAGCTGATATAAGGAAAGGAAAAGAGGCGACAGCGTTATCCCTTCACGCAAAACAATGTAAACATATAGTTGATTTAGAAAATATAAAAATATTGGACAAAGAGAAGAAAGCAAATAAACGTTACACTCTCGAAAGTTTAAGGATACAACAAAAAATACAAAGGACAATGAATACAAAGGAGGATAAAGATAACACCAAACTACAGTATTCTGCTGCAATAGTTTAATTTAGTTCAAGTTCTGTGATATTAGCGTTAAGGTTGACAAATAAAATTTTGTGTAGTATTGTTTTTATTTAATTATTTATTTTTTATTTATACAAATTCTGTGTCGTGAAGTCCAGTTTTTTATTTATAAGTAATGAGTGATAAATATTAACATGTAAAACAAGAATTTGTAAGTTGAAAATTAATTGCTAAACAATTGTTGAATTTTAAATTTATTAAGCTATTGTTTTGTTGCTAGATTTTATAAATAAAATATACCCCTGAAGAAGTTTGAAGCAAACAAACGAAACGTTGGGTGTTTAAAATAAAATGAATTAGTTTTATTTATTTTTGGTTTGACCATCACTAGCCCGAAGGTAACTCCTACTATAAGAACATTAATAAATTCACTTGTTTTTTTCTATTCCTCTTTGTGCTTTTCGTTTATTTTAATAGTGTTGGAAAGTGATATAAAATTTTAACAAAGGCCTTAACATGAAATTAGCGAATCAAATAAGCGTTAATTCAAACAGTAATTATTGGAGATAAAATTATATTTTATTTAAGCGTTAAAACTTAGTGAATTTCACTACAGAAATTTGAATTAAAATAGCAAAATTTAAACTGTTGATTAAAAAGGTAGTAGTAAGTAGTTATACTTTAGTGTTAATGGTTTGGCAACAAAAAAGGAACCAAAACTGAAATAAAGCTGAAAACGAAAATTGTTAATATATAGAAAACTTAAAAAACTGACATGATTGTAAAAAACTTATTTTTTTTAACAAAAAACTGGAATACTTTTCATCACTTAAAAAACTGCTAAGATCAGTGACAACTGCACATTTAGCAACGCTGTCTATACCATAGCAGACTTATTTATTTACTAAGATAACTAATTTAACATCCTTAACTAACTTACACAGTAAGAAGTCTTGGATTAATTTTAAAACTCAGCAGTTTTCATTATAGATCATTTTGGAATTAAATTTAATTCCGAAATAGTTTACATTTAAACCCAAAAACAAAAGTGTGTGATGTTTTGAATGATTGCTTGGAATAGAAATAACAGCAAAAGCTGAAATAACCCTGAAGAAAGCCAGGGGCCAAGTGTCTGCAAGTCACCACTTTTGTCGACAAGTTTGATGACTTTGGTGACGTTGTCAATGAATCGTCTACACTTTTTATTTTAGCTTTATTGAGAAGATTTTTTATGGTCTCATTTTGATGTGTTGAAAACATATGCGGCTGAACGGAAAACTAAAAATTTTCGTAAAAAATCTAATTTATTTGTCTTAACTGGTAAAAAGTTGCATATGTGTTGACTAGAATCATTAAAACGCAGTAGTGAATCTCTGGTACCAGTGCCTCCATATTGTCCCATAAGAACCATCTAGTCTATAGTAAGTCAACAGTTCCGATGTCAGTAGTGGAATCTCAAGGACAAGCACATGTTAAATGTCTATAGCACAGAAAATTGCCTGGGTACAATTAGTCAGTAGTACTAGTGACAATGTCAATAGTGAATTAGTACAATTTTCCTATCGACATTTCGTGCAGGGAATTTTTTTCATAAAAAAAATAGTTCCTAGTCGCTTGCATGTAATACCGAATAAAGCATTAATAATTTCTCTCTTTTTATTTTATTCCTTTGAATTTTATTGTAATGCATAAAAAGAATTAAAATTATCTCTTAAAATAAACTTATTCCATCAAGTTTACAAATAACACATAAAAAGAATTAAAACTCTCTCAGTTTCTTACAATTAATATCATTAAAGGTATTAAATTAACACATTTTAGCACCATGCGGTTTCAAAGCATAAAAAATCATTCATAAAAAGAAAGTGCGCATTAATGTAATTTCTGTTAGCTTCATCATTCTCAATAAACTCCAATTAAGTGCCGTTACAAAGTTTGTGCCAATAAGACGGGTGTGCGTACAGAGCAATAATTGGTTTGCGAGACTGACGTGAGTATTGGCGTAACAGTTTTTCATAGGTTATATTTTGCACATATATTTTAATTTTGTGTTAGTTTTAGATTTATTTTATATATTTTTAGTTTCCTGTGTTATTTTCTTGGAATTATTATATTTTGGTTAGCTTAGTTTAAATAGAAATATTTTTTTTATGTTTTTTTATCTCTTAGGAATTTAATCATATTTTACAAGGACTGCCGTGAAAGGCTATTAGTTATATACATAAAAGAGTTTTTTTTAACTTGTGTTTATATTACTAAAAACATACATTTCTAAAACTAAATGGAGTTCTATTAAAACTTTTTTAAACTAATGTAAGTTTTGTAGGCTCTACAAACATCGGTCTGACAGACCGGGAGCGAGTATGCGTGTTTCATATTTTCACGTGAGTATAGAAAGGTTAAAAGTTCGATATATATGTGAAGATTAAAAGTAGAGGACAATTTCTATTGTTAAAATTTGTGATCCAGAATGTAGGAGTTCACAACAAATGGAATAACAATTTCAAGTAAGTATTGACTACAAGCGTTCTTGCACTCATATGGCCTAAATGCAATAAAATCTATCTTGAGTCTGTCGAGATATTAGGGTAATTTTTATGGTAACGCTATGAGCCGATTGTTCATGTGAGTCTTTACAGACAGCCACTTAAGTCCAACCCAACTTAAATCAGATATATTTTTGTACTAATCTTGAGTTATAAACAAGCTGAATGTAGAACTAGACGGAAAAGAGATGGAACTTAAAGATCGTGACGGTGCCAAAATTGATGTTGAAGAGCTGCTAGGAACTATTTTGCAATATAGACCCAGCAGTAGTTTTTATTGAGCTTGCCTTAGAGAGTGTAATAAGTTTTGTTTTGATTATGAATGGCAGGATCGCCATGTAAGAAGTTTGGTATTGACATCTAATAAGTTTGGCGGGATCGCCATGTGGGGGTAAAAGATGATTTTGTGTTGATGTTTTCTTAGTTCTTAGTGCAAGTAAACTTCAATGAACATTTTTGGTTGATTGTAAATACTGAGTAAAAAGTATTTTAATATATGTAAAAGAAGAAGAATTTAGTACAATCGGACTGAAAAAGTACAATTGTAAAATCTAATTTTTCATCCCTGATCAATCATATTATATATGTAATATAATGTACATATAAGCGCGTATGTCTAAAAACCAAAATTTTCAGGACAGCCGAAATACTTTATTTTTGATACCTACTACGGACTCTGTGTGATTTTTATCAAACCATTTTTTTGACATATGAGTAGTCCACTTGCAAACACCGCTAAGTTGAAAAAAAATAAAAACTCGCTAAAAGCCGCCATTTTATTTGTTGTTTGAAGTTTTAATCGATTTTCTACAAATTTCGATATATTAACATAGCGGTGTTTGCAAGTGGACTACTCATATGTGGTAAGAAGTTTGTGTACAAATTTCAGGGAAAAATTCCCTAAGGGTAAGATCCTAGAGAATAATAAAAAAAAGTGTGTTCAGAAAAAAAGCTTATGTCGATAACAGTTGTTTTTATTGAACTAATTCAAGCACACAAATTTTTTTAGATGAAAAATGCTTGCGCACAAGTCACTATAAGCTTTTATTAACTGAACAATAACCAGGAAATATTTGAGAAATGTGTTTAACGGTAACAACGCATGTCGCTATGTGTTTTTTTCAACGGCAATAAATTGCCAGCACGCAATTATAAGTCGATTTAGTTCATTAGAGCTGAAAAATATTGAATGAATTAAGAAGTTACGTTGTTTTTAGAAAAAAAAATCGGAATGGTTCCATGTTATTGGCGAAATTTTAGGTCGATGTAAAAGAGCATATAAAATAACGTCATTTAGCTTCAATAACTCAAACTCGACAAAAATGGACATCCGCGCTTATTCAAGAAAACCACAGATATTGTACATACATATGTATGTATACACATTAAAATTCGCAGAAAAATCAAAGAATAAAAAGAAAATTGTACAAACTAAAACCAACAAGCTGCTTGCAGAAATGAAAAAGGAGGCTCCATCAACATCTCAAGCTTTTAATCAGAATGCAAATGATGTAAGGTTGAGGCGTCAAATTGAAATTCTTCAGAAAAAATTAGATGATATCGCCAACACAACAAACTTGCAAGAAAGTAAATAAAATGAAGCAAATATGGAAGAGGCTGGTGCTTTATCTCAACGAAGTAGCAACCAAACCCAAATATTGTATATTAGAGCCAGACAGAGAAAACTGAGTTGTGGGTTATTTACGAACGACATGGGTCATGCCAAGACGCGCATGCCTATGATGTATACGTATATGAATTATGTTAAAATCCTTTGTTTGTCTTTTACAGATGGTGTTCTTAAAAAATTATATTTATTGCAGGAAAGTAGTTTTTGAAAGTGCAATAGGGTCAGCAATTAGATCTTCGCATTTAGACAGGAGATTAATTGAGGTGTATTTAAAAGGAAAGCCATTTTAGATTGCACAATTTCAGGACAAGCTGCAAAGGCCCAAGGTAAAGAAAGGCGCAAGAAAATATGTATACGGATGCTTAAACGGTTAAGCTAGGAAAGCTATTATAGGTAAGAAATAATTAAATTCGATGTTTTATAAGGTTTTAATGATTTTTTCAGATTTCTCTGTGGAATACGCAGAAACGAAAGGATGGCCTTACCAAAGCCAGTACGACCTGAATAAGCTAATGACCTAAAAAATTGGGGATATTAATGCTGAATTTAGACGACATGTTTTTTACATATGGCTTGTTAGGTGTGTGAGACATATGTAACATCGCATGTTTGTCAAAATTGTCAATTTATAGACGGTTTGTAATATTTGCTTTCACACGTACATGTGCAATTATATCTGACATAACCTCTGAGTGTTCACAACAGCTGAGTTTTTGCACAATTTTCGTAAATATATAAATCGCTCTTTGCTTTTTAATGTTGTTTCAGCGAAACCACACATTTGATAATTTAATACAGCTGATGTCAGATGCCTTGTCAGATGAAAATAGAACACGCTCTAATTGAAAATTTTTCATCTGACTTTGCTTCTGTAAATGTCATCTGACAATGTTTCATATGTTTTACACGGCATGTATCACTTTTGCAGTGGGAAATTTGACAAGTCAGATGTAAAATACATGTCGTCTAAAGTCAGCATAAGCGTGTACCACAAAAGAAATGTTTAATTGGCTAATAATTTTTATGAAATAAATAAATTGAATTTGTATCCCTCTTTTAATAGCAACAATGTACATTTATTCTATTGCAACAATTTTATAATTTTTACTTTTCTTTTAAAAGCAACAATGTATTATTTTTTTCTTATTCCTTTTTTATGCAACCATGATATTCTTTTTTTACTCAGCTAATAAATTTACAACTAGATACGCTTTGGGATAGTCATATTAATAGTTGTATTGTTACTGGTCAAAAAAGGACAGCCATATTCCTAGTTGTAGCAAGACTAGTTACGATACTAGTAAAAAAGAACAATCATATTACTAGTTGTATCGAGAAAATAACGATGCTAGTCAAAAAAAGGACAAAATTTTTAGGTACATATACGACTTGTATATAAAACATATTTTTAGCTCTTAAAAAAATAAGTAGAAAGTGGATCAGAGGGTAGAGTACTTGCCTTGAGATATGAGGAATGTGTGTTCGTACCCCGGTTGAGCCAAAGTTTTTTTTTTAAGAGTTACAAAATCTAAATAAGCAAACTAGTAAGAGCACTAGTGTACAACAAGTAGGATTCCAACTGTGATAGAACTGTATACAAATGAACTAGTGGGGGTCCGATGACAACTTAATGTTAAAATCGATAGTTCGGAATATGAAAAAAGGACAGATGGGCAACTAGTCTGAAGTAAAAAGCAACTAGTTTAGTTCTAACTACATACTAGTTACTTTTTCTGCAGGGTAGTTTAATATTTGATTCTGTTTCTTCATATATGTGTGAATTTTGTACGAAAGTTTCTAAAAAATGGATAAATATATAACAAGAAATAGTAAGTTTGCTATAAAATAATTTTCGTTCATCCAGATAACAAATTAATATTATTTTTACCAGATTCTAATAAGGAAAACAATGATGAAACACCAGCAATACAGATTGCAGAGCCTCCACAATGCACAACGAATTCACGGAAAAGAAAACTTAATGGTTACAATAAATTAATATAAATAAAATTAAAACAAGAAATAATTTAGATATTCACAAATACGTGAACTCTCAAATGGCTTTTGAAAGTTTGTACATAAGATAAAGATAAAGTCTACTGATGATTTGCTAAAGCACCAATGAAATGCATATAGACAATGCTTAAACACCAGCAAATAAATTTCATTTAAAATGGTTTGATATTAAAAAAAAATTTTTTTAAGGAACAGTTTTTTTCCATAAAAACAGTTTTTCTTTTGGAAATGGTCAGTTTTTGTAAAAAAAAATATGGCAACACTGGTGATAATGCAAAAAAGTAATTTGAAATGTTACTTTTTAAAGAAGTATTACAAAACTTCTTCCTCTTATAGTGTTTTCACATACAAGGTCTTAATGCGAAATTTGGTTTAACATTAAAACCAATCATTAAAACCTGGTTTTACCGTATAAAATTATTTTGTTAAAACCATCTTAAAACCCTTTTTACTTTGGTTTTAAGTAAATTTTATGAAATACAACCTTGTTTCCGCTGTACTTAATTCAGTGCTACCAAGTCAAAAAGATTGAAAGCAGCTGATAATGTGAAATGGCGCTTATGATGTATCTAAGAGGTGAAATCACTAGAACAGCTAACATTACTCTATTAAACGTCAAGCTTGTTCAAGTGATAAAATGATCATAATATCATCACCGCCTTCAAACACTTAAATTCTATATAGAGATTCCCTTCCTTAAGGGCAATATACACAGTCAACATGCTTGACAAGCGGTGTAATAATATGTGTGAAATTTCGGTAGTATTAGTGACACCGACGATGCTTGACGGATAATCTACTTGGTTTTGATTTTTCGTCAAGCACACGTACACGAATCTGACATCAAGCTGATTGATTGTGTATTATGCCCTTTACGGTATTTGACATTTCCTTAAAAGAGCCAACCGCGCTGATAGTTCCACCTGCCTTTTTTGAGAACTACTAGAGTAGTTTCTACAATAAATTTTGAATGTAAATTTTATAAATAATGCCTGCGACAGCAACAACGAAATAATATAGAAAAGGAAAATAAGCTTTAGGATTGTTTTTATCGGATTGTGAGTTAAAACCTGTATTGTGAACGCAAAATCAGCTGTTAATGGTTTTAATGTTAAAACCACATTTTAACTTTCGGTGTGAAAACACTAGTATGCATAAAAATATTATCAAAATGTTAATTTCTAGTTTAAATATGCTTCAAATAAAGACAAGATTTTGTAATGAAATACCTTATATGGGGTAATTATATCCATACATGTATTGATATATTGCTACGTATGGATAGATATGGCCATATATTTCCATATACCCTCAATTTTCGGATCCAAAATATATATGCGAAACGATATATAAATATGTATGGATATAAACTATTTTCAACTGGGTTAGTGCAAAATCATAGATTTATACTATCAATAAAAATAGTGCATTCGATTATAAAAATTGTAGGCCATAATGGACCTAAATCTGATGAAAACAAAATATCTTATATTTTGTGTTTTATTATTTACGCTATTTATGATCAGATTTTTTTTTTACTTTAAATGCAAATAAAATAATTTATTCCATTTTTGTTCCCAATGTTTCATCGGTTTTTTTTCCCGTCGTCTTTAGAAGAATCTTATAATCGACTTTGGATGATGCTTTAAAGAGAAGTAAATATATGCACATACAACGAAAAATACAAATGTACCGTTATATGAACAATGGCTGCATTGAAATTTTTCCACTGTATAGCATATCATTCCTAATTACCATAAAAAATGCATTAGCAAATTTAAACCTTTTCGTTGTAAATTGACAAACTGTTTGAATGATTTTGTGTATTTTACATAGAATTATATTTCAATTCTTCAAAAGAAAATTCTCAACATACACGACAGAACCGAAATGCGTTGTTTTTTGGAAATTTTTCTCTGGTTCCTTAGAATAATTATCCTGTCTAATTCTTTCTGAATATCACGTTACGGACTTTTGCGCAATAAAATCGTTTGGACTCAAATGCAAATTAGTTCGAAATAATCACACCAAAATATAAAATTCTCTGTTTCAAGTAGAGAACTGCAAAAGTGCTATTGAGGAACAATCGTCGCGAAAATTTTGACTTCTTGCGAAATTAGCCTTGACTAACTTCATTATGAAAAATATGTGTAATGAAGCAAAAAATCGTATCCAAACAAGCATACGTTATCTTAAGAGTAATTCAATAAAACCTAAAGCATTTCATATACATACATATGTACATTAATGCAAATAGTATTACTTACTAAATATTAAAGAAATATTACGTTTTAAAATAAAAGAAGTATGCATTTAGTATAAAATTTAGAAATTGTGGACTAAGATTTTCCTGCGGTTAAGGGTCGTTATAAACTTTTGGATATCATATCGATGGTCATACATTGACAACTTGTAACTGAATTTTTATTATTTTTCACAAAACGCCGAAAAGGCTCCCATTCTCAAAATAAAATAACAGAAATTAGTTGAGAGTATCTACTAAATAGTTTTCAGCTATTTTATTTCTATGCTAGTAACGCTTTCAGCATATTTATAACGTAATTTCTTCTACTGAAAAGTTTAAAAAACCAGTTAAGTGTTGTCAACTTATAACCATCGATATCCCTTTCAGACCGTGATGCATCGATTGTGCGGGTAGGTTTCGGTCTCAATATTTTCGTTTCTATTTGGCCAATGTCAAATAGACCCGCATGCATCGATTGCGATTATTGTATTTATGTTTGTTTCTCACATTATTCGCAATATTCATACTAAACAATAAAAAAAAGTTCGAAAAAATATATCATATGGGGCTTTGGTTATCTTAAAATTAATTATTAGAAATTAAACTGAGATGCATCAACTGTGCGTGTCCTGAAAATTCTTGAAGGATATAAAAATCATAAAACCTAGACATTGGTTATATTTGCATACGATATAGAGCCTATATATTCCAAAAAATATGAAGCAATTTCCAGTAGTTTAGCGTCAGATCTGAAAGGAATGTGGGGCTTTAGTTATTTCAAAATGAAATTAGACCGAGATGCATCAAGTGCGCGTGGCATAAAATCATAGAAGGGTATAAAAATAGTAAAACCTAAACATTAATTATATTTTGATATGATATAGAGACCATATATCCAAAAATATGAACAAATTCCCAGTAGTTTAGCGGCAGGTCTAAACTTTTAAAAATCATCTTGCTGATGGGCTCTTGGACTAATTTTATACACAACTGGACCCAGTATCGAAAGGGTTTTAAAATGTTGTATGTACTACTTTTTATATTTTGTTAGAGAAAATACAAAAATATACCATCAGAATAAAATAAACACTATCGTACGTTTTTGCTTAATGTTTTTACGTAATAAGCAAATATTTGGCAATTATTGGAAACTAAATTTTTATAAAATTTGTAATGATTTCTGTAAGTTAACGGGATACATTTAGGATTTGAATACTAATATTTATGTCATTCCAAACATAGAGAAGTTTTTAATAATTTTTGTTAAATATTTCAGTAATTCTGGGGGGGGGGGGGGGCATTGCCCTACAGAAAGGCCTATCTACGCCAATGTTTTTTATAGCCATTGATATCTGGCCAAGGCCAAGTTCCGGCCACACAGTGTGTATTATTACACGAAACCATTCGAGCTGTTTTTACCCCCTCATAACTTTGCACCACTTTATTTAAAATAATGAAACTTGAAACATAAGGTCTCCCTACAGAAATAGCCTCATAGGTGAAAGTTCTACCGTAAAAGCTTTCCGAGATATTAAGGTGTAAAAAGTTCATATTTTAGTACATACAGTAAAATTCGCTTATAGTCCACTGGATCATTTGCACCCTTTTTGTGGACTATAAGGCGAATTGGACTATATCTTGAATTTTATATAAGCCAATTTGTGGCTTATATGCGAATTTCCATATAATTATTTCTTTTAACAATGAAAAATAAAACAAACGTTAAGAAATTACTTCCTTATTTACTCAATTCACAAATATTGCAATTAAGATTGCTAAAATAAAAACAATTTCTACTTCAATATGAGTAATATTTTCATAAAATTATGATTACAAAATATAATATTTTTGACTTTTGCATTTTGGATTATATCTTCCATAACTTGCATATATTTAAGATATTTCAAACCAAATCTTGGTGGCGTATAAGCGGAAATGGACTATATGGACTAACGGACTAAATAAACAATATTTTGCAGGTTTTTTTCTTATATGTAGATGACAGAAAAACTAACATTTTGGAATATATCGCTAATTCTACTATAAGCGCTGTGGCTTATAAACGAATTATACTGTATTCACTGACTCATCAATATTATTGGGCACTTCCACTATAGGTAGAGAGCTGAAATTTGGTATGCAGGGGAGCAATTAACAAGAAAATCTGAAAAGGTGTACTTTTCACCCGGGAGGGACTAGGGTGCCCGCTCTTTGTATGGCGCACTTACAGTATAGCTAGAAAGCTGAAATTCAGTACACAGCTAGGCCCTGATGAGCAATTAACTAAAACAACTTGAAAATTAGCACTTTTCCTCTAGGTGGAGTAGGGTTCCCCTTCTTCGTATGGGGCACTTCCAGTATAGCTAGAAAGCTGAAATTTAGTATACAGGTAGGTCCTGGTGAGCAATTAACTAGAAAAATCTGAAAAGGGGCACTTTTCATCTGGGTTTGAGTATGATTGGAGAAAGCTGAAATTTGATATACAGGTAGGTATTGCTGAGCAAGCAAGCAGAAAAATCTTACTAGGGCGCCCCTTATTTGTATGGAACACTTCCACTATAGCTAGAAAGCTGAAATTTGGTGTACATCTATGTCTTGAAGGAAAAGTACTAAGAAAAATGGTAAAACGGAAATTTGTCATCTAGGGCGTATTGCATGGGACACTTATTGTATCAAACAAAAGCTTAGAAAAAAGAACTGAGATCCGCACAAAAACATAAAAGTGAAAATAAGGCCAAGTCCCTATCCAAAAATTTCGGCCGTAAAAAGTACTGAGATCAAAATAAGGACAAAGTTCTTGATAGGTACAATACCATCTCGTTTCTAGGCAACCTGTTATCTTGGCAATATTTTTTTTGCCTTTCTAATATGGGGAAGAATTATAGGAAAAATGTTGCCAAGCTGAAATGTTGCCTAGAAACGAGATGGTATTGTACCTGTCAAGAACTTAGTTCTTATTTTGATCTCAGTACTTTTACGGCCTTATTTTCACATTTATGTTTTTGTGCGGATTTTATTTTCAATGCTATCGATGATTATGTTTGTATAGTGTACTATTTTGCTCTTGTAATACAGTTTAAAAATATTTGCGATCATAAAATAAAAAAAAAACGTCGGCGTAAAAAGCGTGGCATGTAACTGTAACACGCTGAAAAGCGTGGAATGCGTAAAATGTGTAAAAGCGTTGACGCGAAAACGCGTGTTATGGACTTTCAGCTTAAGCGTAATTTTTCATCTTTACCGAAATCAATATTGAAATTGCCGCCAAGTATGAGTGGAAGTTCATGATATCCTGATAATGCCTCCAGAAGAAAATCCATTATGTTGGAAATGGTCTGATTAACCGGTATATAAACTCTCATCTTAACAATTTGCTTGCCGTTAGGCAACGTGCATCTCGCGGATCATATATATCCTAAATCACATTTCGATTGGTTTGCGCAATCGGAATTTGTTCTCAAACAATCATCATTACAGACAGTAATGTCGTGTGGCGAATCGCGAACATTTTGATAGATGGCAACTCCACCCACGCGATTAAAGCTTGGTCGTCTGTAGTGTATTATGTGATTGCAATTTTCAATTTCGAATAGTTCCTCATTACTAAGCCATGTTTCTGACAGCATTAATGCATGTGACTTTTGTATTATATTGCCATGGAAATCACGCGCATGTGCACGGAGACTTTAACAATTGGGGAAAAAGATCATCATATTTCCTGCATTGATTTTCTCGAGTAGTAGTTGATCAATCGAGCTATATCGCCACAAAATTCAATTTAATATTACAAAAGACCTGTTATGTATGTACCCCCTTCTCGGTCGGAGGGAAAAGTTGTTGAAACTGAATTTCAGTATTTGTAGCCTATACACATAATTTCAATCTTTTGGGACTTCAAGAAGTATCTTTCCTTTATGTACAGGCTATACAAATACGCACCACCTGTACGTAGGGTTGGAGGGAGAAAGTTTCCATTTTCGTTATATTGCTTTGATTTGTGCGCAATTCCTAGCCTATATACTAACTGAAAAAGAGTTTTAAAGTATATTAAAGTCGTTGAAACCGCAAAGAATGGCAAAAGCACAAAAATCGTATAAATAGCGAAAATTCGCAAAATCATGTTAACATGGTAAATATATCCATGTCATCGCTTAAACTGTGGAAAGGTATACAAATAGCAAAATATCACTTTTATCGCGAAAATTCGCGAGTAATTACAATATTACAAGAAACCTATAGAATTGATTACAAATCGCTAAAGCTCTTAGCAATGGCAAAAAATGGTAGTAATTTTAAAAATGTCGAAAATTCGCAAAAACTTGCCAATTTTGGAAAGTTAGCAAGGTCTAATACATATTCTTAAACGATCGCTTATGTTGTAAAAAACCAATAACTTTCAAAAAAATCATTTCTATCGTGGATGTAGCAAAAAAATTGATAATTGCAAACAAGCTCTATTTATTATACATCGTACGGGAAAACGGAAATTACAAAAACAAAACGCATATAAAATTGGTCAACGTTTTGCGTTTCGTTTTACAAAACAAGGCCAAAAAACTACTTGACAGTGAAAAGATAGCAAAGTCTACACAGAAAAAATTATCATAGGTTTTTATTTTAACACACATGCGATTTTATTCTTATTTACGAATTTTAGTGTTTAATTTTACGAATTTTATTTCCGTAAAATAAATATTTGAATTTACGAATTTAGTAATAGAATACGAATTATAGTTTTTTCTGTGTAAATTGATTGAAAATCGCTTAAGATGTTAAAGGCCAAAAACTTCTAAAAATATTTTTTGTCTCGGATATGAGGAAATATGCGATAACTAGCGTTATGTAATAAAAAATTTAAACTGTATTGAGAACAACAATGAGCCAAAATGAGTTAAACTATTTTTTCGTTTAATGTTTTGGAACTCACCAATGTAACCTATATACTAAATTTCAATATTTTTGGAGTTCTGGAAGTACCTTTCCTTCTAGGTAGTACTTTTTCTACTAGTTGAAATTAAAATAACAAACACTGAGTAAAAATACAAAATTGATAACTAAAGATAAGAATTAATAAGCCTTTAACATGACGTTAATAAATCCATCAGCCCCGCCAACCCACATCGAACCATTTTTTCTAGATATTTTCAGTTTTAAGCATTTTATAAAAAATCATGCATTATAAAAGCGCAATTGCAAGTGCACACAGAAAAAAATGGAATATAAAATCAACATGACGCAATTGTGATATGAAATCATATTAAATTTATATGAAATAATTTCTCGTTTAAGTGTGTTAGTGTTTCTTTGCTTTGTTCATTGCTACAATTCACTGCTGTGCGTAGTTTGGTTTACATTTAGCATTGTTTCATATTAGTTATAAATGAAAAATTATTAATCTAACCTTAAATCTCTTTGATTTAAAATTTTTCACGGTTAAAACAACTTTGTTATAAACGTTACATTTCATTTTAAATCAACATAACTATAATTTTACTAAATTGAGTTTTAATAAAATAAGTTTTATGTTAAATAATCATTTAAATCATGTTGAATTAAAATAAAATGCATTTTACGTGCGATGGTATTTATTTAGTGTATAGGTAAAGTAAACTTTGAAGCTGTTGTGGCTGCAGTGGTTAGCGCGTGGACTATCATGCAGGTAGTACAAGTTCAAATCTTGGCTGGGGCAGCCAGCTAAAACACAAAGTTTTCTGATGCCTATCACGTAAATTAAATAGTTAATAGAATTAGCTACATTAAAGTCATGTTGTTTCAGCTTGATATAACTATAATTCAACATGATTCTTAGTGTTGTTTCAATATTAAATCCACGTTGTTTAAACTTGAAATAGCTTTGATTCAACATGATTTTTGTATTATTTGAGTATCAACTTCATTTTGATTTAACTGTACTGCGATATTAAATCAACATGAAGAATAATTAATTCAAAAGGATAAATTTTCATATATGTTAAATTAACCTGGTTTTCGACGATTTTACATGGACATTTTTCTGTGTGTGATTCCATTTTGTAATTTCCCTTACAGCGATGCCATAACTTTTTTTTAAAAACTGCAAATCTAGAATAAAAAAACTGATTTTCACGTAAAAAAACTGCACACAAAAAATCCTAAATATAGTAGGTATTAGTGTTTTTCATTCGGGATTTCCCGGGAAAAAATTCCCGGGATCCCGCACATTTTCCGGGAAAAAATCCTGGGAAATTTGTGCGGGAATTCCCGGGATTTTTTGTAATATTGTTTTGTCAACTTTACTTTGTAAACATACATTTTTAGTGCTGCTCTTAGAAAAATATGAAAAATAAAATAAAAAATAGACACATAATTGAAATTCTTTGGATCAATACCCATACAGTTCGACTAAATACATAATTTCAATTCTTAACACTACAGCACGAAGCATTAAAATATCTTTGATTATTTCCAATATATCAGGAAAAATAAACACGTATGAACCATAGACTTCGAAAGCAAAAGGCTTTTAAACTAGGTATGAGAAAAAGAAAAATCACAAATAGTGTTTGGCTAAGACAAATATGGTGAAATTTTTAATATACCAAAAAAAGCTTATCTAAGTTTGGAAAAAATCTCGTCACTTATAAAGAGCTTTATGCAAATTGGTCTAAAGCTGGATATTTATCTGCTTGAGGTTGAGGGCTTAGAGTATAAGAAGAACTCTGATGATGGGATCGTGGTTGATCCTGAAAATATGATGGTCTTAAGTTCGACCCTTATACAAAGTCAAGAATTTGTCTTTGTCTTTTTCAATTATTACATGCTTTGAAAAATCATTTCTCAATAAAACTAATTAAATTTTTGGACCAATTCATTATTTCAGTTCAATTTTGCTTAGCAATATGAATTGCTGATTATTGGCCTATAAAATAAAGCATAAATCATATTTCGCATAAATCTTTTCTGGTTATAAAGCTAGAGCAATTATAAAAAAAGTCTCAAATTGGTAAAATTTTTACTTTATATGGCTACTAGTCAGAAGTTATACAATAAAAAAAATTTAATTTTCTTATTTAAATTAAAAAGCATGCGACACGGCACTTCTTCATACATATTTGTTGGAATTACTCTGTAAAGAACTGAAATTATATTTTTTAACTTACTTTTAATGCATTAATAAATTTATTTAATAGATCTCATTAACTTCTATTTTTTTTTGTTCAAATAAATTTATTTAAATGATATATTGTATCGTTTTGTATTGGGCGGGAATTCCCGGGAAATTGAAAAATCAATCCCGCTTTCCCGGGAAATGAAAAAGTCCGGGAAAAGAAAAACTCTAGTAGGTATATACATTATGTATTTTAAAATTTTTCTTATTAAAACAGCGCTCTTTCTTCAAATGCGTTCACATCAGAATAGCCTGCGGCGCAAGTTTTCGTATTGTTGGTCAAAAAACCAACAAGGTACGGATTGTGTGCGTTGAAGGTGACGAAAATGTTTGCGTTGTTCTAATATGAACTATAATAGCAAACTCCATACATATAGAAAGACACAACTTTCTTAGACCTATATGAGTATGAATTCCCTCTTGTATTACATTATCGCATTAAAAAAGTAAAATTATGGCTTTAAAAATTGGAATTAATATAAAAAATTTGAGAGAAAAAAATAAAAAAATGTAAAAACTGCAAAATCTGCACAATTTGTAGAAAAACTGGTTTTTTAAGCAAAAAACTGCAAAACTGCTCAATGCTTAGAAAAACTGCCAAATACAGATACATCTGCACATTTGGCAACGCTGCTCCCTTACAAAAATGCTTCCAGCAAGCAATAATTTTTGCTGGGATCGAACTGAACATCTTCAGATTTGAAATCCAACGCACACAACCAAAAACACTGTTGCAAATCGACAGCATGAAGTTAACATGAACTTACTCTTATAAATACATTATTTTCAAATTATTTACTTTATTTTTAAAATGAACCTTCTGTTCGTGTATACACATGTGTTATGTGTGTGTACTGTTTTTGTATACAATCGCAGAACATATTTTAAGGGTCTCGCTTACGTTAGTGCTTCCAAGAAGCACTATCATCAGGGATATAAGTTAAATATTAAATACTTATGTTGCTTTGCATATATATTTTGGTCTTTTGCAAACTTTAGTGCATTTGTCGTAGCATTTTTGGAAGCATTTGTTCTTAAATAAGCAATGCATTGCTTCTAACAGCTTTTAGTGCTTCTAAATGTTGAATATTTTTTGCTGGGTCTCCTCCCAGGTACTCTATTACAGAAAATCAATATAGTAGATTTTTTTAATTCATTGGGCCCACGCTTTTTGGCCGCCGGTGACTACAATGCTAAGCACACGTTCTGGGGATCTGGTCTCATCACACCAAAGGGTCGCGTTTTGCTTAACACAATTTTTAAAATGCGTTTGAATGTTATATCAAGTGGACAGCCAACAGATCGCCGAAAAATACCTGATGTTATTGATTTTGGAGTGGTAAATGTTGTGTCCAGCGAAATGATCCCAGTTGAAGCATCTTTAGGTTTGTCTTCAGACCACTCACTAACTATTGTCCCTATATATTCACATACACCTTCTTCGCCCACTTGTGATTTAACGATGACAACCACACGTATTAATTGGTTGAAAACAATAAATAATTGAGTGCTAACTGCACAGAAAATATTCTATTAAAAACGCCTGCTGACATAAATGACTCTGTTTATTAGAATGTTTGAGGCAAATCTAAAGCAAGCTCTACTCTAATGCTATAAACACATTCGCCACAGCAGGTTACACGGCTACACGACTACAAATGCTGTTGGCAGCAATCGTCATCGTATAGTCAGCTACTTAATTATTTTGAACACGGCAGCTACATCGTAACCAGCTGACATTTTGTTGTTGCAGTATATATTTCAGTGGTGCCACTTTTAAAAGTTTTACTTGTATAAAAAATCGCTTATTCAAAATGTTTTTACATCTCGCAAAATGTAAAAACACGTCAATTTATTTCTTTAAAACCTATTGATTGTTATGGCACTTTTAATACTTAAATTTTTTGATGTTTTTTCTGTTTAATAAAATAGAATATTGACTTAAGTCAATAATACCAGCATCGTTGAAAATTAAAAAAAAACTCATGAGGCAGTAGCTTTTTTTAACCTTATAATTTTAGTGTAATTTTTATATCTCTTTTGGCTCCGGAGTTGGTTTTGAGTTGGTCCAAAACGTTTATTTTTTATTAGCCATAACTCCTAGAATATAGAACGGATATAACGATATGGATATCACTTCAAACTGCTCTAAAATACCTTTCTACTAGTATACAAATTTCTTGAAGCAATTAACCCATTCCAAGTGAAATGCAATTTAAAAATTTTTTTATCTGACTTTTCACGCAGAAAATCCGTTATCTTAAAAACTGGTCGATACAACGGTACATATGCATGTGTATAGTTTTATAAAAAACTTGCCATGCTTTTGTTGTATACTTGAAAGCTGTAACCTATAAAATACGTAAGTTATAGTACTTTAAAGATGAGTTTAAGAGGTAAATGAATTAGTTTAATTACGAAATCTCATTTTCAAAGTGCCATAACATACGAATTTCATCGATGATAGCTTTCAAGTATACATCAAATGAAAGCTTGAAATGTTCTCTATTAAACTAAATACATGTTTAAGTACCATAGCAACGGCCATTTTTTAAGATAACGGTGGTTTTACGTGAGAAGTCATATAAAAAATGATTTACATTCCATTTTGCTCGCAATGGGTTAATGGATTTCAAAATTGTATATACCAGTACAAAGGTATTTTAGAGCATTTTGAAAATAAGTTAATTCATCGTTTATATGGCATAGCAAAATACAAAAACTTGGTAGCACTTCTATAGAAGACTTTTGTATATAAAAAAAAGTTGAAATGTATAAAAGAACAATTAATTAATTGTTTTAATTGTCATAATTTTCTTCTATTAATGTTTTTCTATTTATTGTTTTTTATTAACAAAGCGTGGCAGCACCAAACATTTTATTTGCGAATAGTGCGTTAATCGTGAATAGTTTTCGTGAGTTAATAAGTCGCAATAAAACAATTATATGGCAACAATTTACAGTTTTATTTGCAAATAACCCGTGCGTATAAACGTGGTATATATCGTTTATATCCGTTCTCTATTATAGGACTTATGATCAATAATATATTAAAGTTTCGAACCCCGTAACTCCGGAATCAAGAGAGCGCCGAAAAAAATTACACTAAAAGTTTTAGGTTAAAAAGGGCTATTACCCTGTGATTTTTTTAATTTTCAATAATGTTGGTATTTCTGACTTAAGTCAATATTCTATATAACAACAAAAGAAATAAATTTATTTATTTAAAAATTCTTGATGCATATATAACATTTAAATATTTTAATTTTCTTTTTTATTTTACAATAAAAAATATTTCTAATCACTAATTTGCTTTACATATTTTGATATATTGTTAACACTGTTTTTGTTTTGTAGCCAACAAAAATAGAAATTAGTTTAATTTGACTACACCACAGAAGTAGCATGGACAACAACCTGCAGTCGTGTAGCCGTGCAGTCGTGAAAATAATCATTTTCATATACACACATGTATTCTATTTTTGACAGGTTGTAGTCGGTAGCCTGCTGTGGCGAATGTGTTTAATGCATAAATGCTACTACAGCAAATCTTCAGGTGAGATATATGAAACAAAATGTATTCAGCAGATGTAGAACGGCTTTTATCTGAAAAAAGAATTCGTAGAGAATGGCAACGCTACAGATCCCCTCAGCTAAAATCTGGGCTGAAGGAATGTACTAAACAGCTAAAAACTCTACTAGAATATCAAAAGCCGCTTCTCTTCAAAAATTTCTGAATGGGCTCGACGCAACACCTCAAACAGACAATTCGCTATGGAGAGTAGCCCGAGGCCTCAAAAGACCAGTGATATATAAGCGTCCATTGCGAGATTCGAATGGAGACTGGACAAGAACTGACGCTGAAAAAGGTACTCTGTTAGTAAACCACTTGCAGAAAGTATTTATTCAAAATATGTCTGATACTTTAGTTGAGCTGCCACCAGTCCTCGCTATACTAGATGTTACCTTGAGGTTCAATATTTGTGAGATTGAGCACTGTCTTGCAAGCTTAAATTCGAAAAAAGCTCCATGCGCTGATAAAATAAGCAATATTATGCTCTTAGAGCTACCCTATGCTGCAAAAAGGATAATTCTATTTATATTCAACGGTATTTTGCGCCTCAAATGTTATCCCGCAGAATGGAAGGTTTTGCTGATTACCATGATACCTAAGCCAGGTAAAGATCATACGAAGGTGAATTCCTATAGGCCTATAAGCCTATTGTCCAACATGTCTAAACTATTTGAAAAGCTACTTATGAGTAAGCTAACACCCATACTGAATGGTACTGGATGCATACCAGACCACCAATTCGGTTTTAGGAGACAACATAGCACGTTTGAACGTGGTTAGAAAAACCTTCGAAGAAAAGAAATATTGTTCTGCGCTCTTCATCGATGTTTCTCAGGCAATATGGTCATACGGTATCCAGTTATGGGGCACTGCCTCGGCATCAAATGTAGAAAAAATTCAAAGGCGACAAAATCAAATACTGCGTAAAGATTTAGATGTGCCGCTGGTTAAGACAGTGTTTCCTAAACACGTGACAAGATACATCAAAAAACTTGAGCTGCACCCAAATCAGATAGCCCGAAACATCATTAACCTTAGAGGCAACACTCGGCTGAGAAGGAGTGACACTCTTGCTCTCAGCCGAACACGAGAGACGTAGACAACCACAGACCCACCCGCTGAAACAAATATTTTTGTCTGGCATTGGTTGGACTTAAAAAATTAAAATTTTTGAGTTAAGATTTGATTACTTATTGTTAGTTCAATTTTATTGAAGATACAATAAATAAATAAAACCGAAAAAAAACTCAATTGTGTTTGTATTAAAATAAAATTTATCTCTCGTAGTTTCTTCGTCAAATCAATAGAATTGCCATTCAAAATGCATTCTTGCCGCGCGGCCGCGCGGCCGCTTCTCACGCACTGCCAAATGAGATTAATTATGATATGCCAAGCTTTTTGTTTGAACATATTTTGAATCACACTTGTATTTTATAAACTGGTAGTACTGTCGCCGTCCGCTGCCTCATACCGTTTCCATTGTCTTTGAGCTATAAATGATTGATTTTTCCAACAAAAAAAGTTTGGATATAGTTTAGCATATTTAAAATAGCATGCTGGACAATTTTTAGTAATATGAGCGCAAAAGTTAGCGAACTTTCTCCTTAATTTTTACCATATCAGTTTATCAGACTAAATTTCCCAAAATCCGCCCGCGTTTTAATGAAAATCTAAAACTTAGATTCCTCCATAAATTATATTGCCACCCTAATGTACACAGATATCTAAAATGAAATAATGCAGGCCGCAGCTGACTTTTACGACATATTGTTCTCTGTTTCGCACATTTCTCTATAAAGAATTTATTACTGCGAGTCTATACGGGATAAATTTTTGTCCTGATATCGTTATCAGAACAAAAATTCAGACAGTCTAATTATTGATCCACGTTTGCAAAAAATCATAAACATAAATTTAAAACTAAAAAAAGAAATATATAAAATTAATGTTTTGCAATTTGTCAACTATGCAGTTGAGAAATCGGGACAATTGGGCGTGCCGAAGATTTCTTCGGGGACACCGGGACTGATAGCCGAAAAACGGGACTGTATCGGTGAAATTGGGACGTATGATCACGTTAACTGTAATGTAAGTAATAATACTTTTTAAGAAAATGTCTCCCTGATCTAATAGTCGTTTGAAAATTAAAAAAAAAAAACAATAACAATTTATCATGCCAGGATTTCATTTTCCTCAAAAGTATTAATACTTGTATTATATTCTGCAAAAGCTTTAAGTAGTAGTTTCAATTTGGAGCATAGTAATAGATAAATAAGTACCACCTATTACTTTATAAACCATTAAAAAGTACCACCGATTACAAAAATGCCAAAAGTTTTTAGTGGGTTATAATAAAAAGTTGTATGTTCATTAATATAAATTTTTTTGATATGGTTATGTATAATATATAAATGTATGTTAGGTTAGGTTGTACAGGTTGCCAGTTTAAAGATTAAAAAAAAAACAAAAAACCAGTCCTCTTGGGTCCCTATAGGTCCCGTTGTGTTACCTGAAGCGGGAACGTGAAAAATAAGAAGAAACCCCCTTACTACGTTTCCCTATTTGGATCAGTGTTGAACCAACCTGACGATCGAATGAAAGAGTTTATCCGACTGATGTCGCAGTTTGATAAGGCTGCTAGATCCTCGGGCTGCCCAGTGAAGCCACCCTTTGATCGGAAAGGGCGGGGCATAGACAGAGGAGGTGCTCTACATTTTCTTCCTCCTCCTCATTATGACACTTCTACAGAAATCATTATACGGTAGATTCAATATCCTAGCGTGCGCACCAATAAAACAGTGCCCCGTAATTACCGCCACAAGTGTGCGTATTTGCCCCCGAGAGATCCCCTCCAGGATTGCAGATCTACTACAATCATATTGGGGCCATATTAGCCTCGAAATCGAGGAGGTGACCTCGTTTGACCATCTGGTCTGCGCGCTCCCAAAAAGTTCCTGCTGAATATGAGATTTGCAGCAGTTTAGGGGTACGCCTATCATTTGATCCGTGTCTCGAGTGTTCATTCGAGTCCCGGATTTGGCTAATTCGTCCTAATGTTTCCGGCCACATTGGTATGCCCTGTGACCCAGAGTATCTCTAGGTTTGAATGTCTCGCTATCTCATTTAGAGACATCCACCATTCATACACCAAAGTGGATGTTGTGTAAACACCCAATAGAGACTTGATCGCAGCTTTGCTGTCCGTACAAATTTGGATATCCTTGTCGTATATCCTATAGTACCTCATCCAGTTAGTTGCTCTTTTTATGTCTGATATTTCGGCCTGTAGCACGCTACATTTATCCTGTAGCTTAAACTTAACTCTCTGTTGATAACGGGGAATAAAGACGCCGCCACCCACTCCCACGTCCGATTTAGATCCGTCCGTGTAAATCTCCAGCACGTCTCCCTGACGAGGGGAGGACGTGCCCGAGAGCATCACGGCAAATCTTTTATCAGGCAGAGGAATAGGTGAGCAGTAATCATTGTTTTCCGGCAGACCGTTTAGGAGTTCCAAAATGTTGGCGTGTCCCTTGGGTGCCTTTTCCAGGCACCTGCTGTCTCGTGCCTGATCGCAGAGTTCATGGCCAGTTGTCTGACCATGATATCAGCTGACAGCCAATGCAAGAGAGCTTTTGATGGAGTGGTGCGTGGAGCGCCTGTAATCATCAAAGCTGATGTACGCAGGATCCTTTCTATGATCCGACAATAGGTGATCTTGTCTAATGCTGTCCACCATACTAGCGCGCCATATGTTAGTATGGGCTTTACTACCATGTTGAAGATCCATTTTGAGTTCTTTGGATTTATTACCAGTTCCTCCCAATGGCACTTCTACATGTATATATGGCCACCGCGGCCTTATTTGCCCTTGACTGGACATTACGGTGCCATGACATTTTTGAGTCCAGATATATGCCCAGGTACTTCGCACTGTCAGACAGCCTAAGTTCAATTCCATTTAGAATCGGAAGTGGAAAGGATGGTATCTTGTATCTTTTTGTGAAGAGTACAAGATCCGTTTTCTGAGGGTTAACACTGAGACCACTTTCGGTAGATCTCAGTGAAACCTGCACTCGCTGTGAGAGGGTATCCGGGTATTTTCCAGTAACTGCCACAGCTTGTAAATGTAAATATATTATATTATTAAATATATATAATAGGTATATAAATATATTATGTATAATCAAAATACAAAAGGTTTTTAAATTATTCTAGTCGAGTACAGCCTTTACTTCATTATATTTAATAGAGTAGTTTTGTTTCAAATAGCGGTATATCCATGCCAAAATGTCACTTAAAAATATTTTTTTGTCCATAATTTCACAATTTTCTTAATTGCACGAAAAAGTTCAAAGACTTAATACTCACCACATATTCCTGCCAAATATTGGTTTCTTGTATGATTTTCCATTGGTAAAATTAATATATATTTTTCCAAGCTATACGTTTGTGATGAATTTAAAACACATTTTATTCTTCTTACTCCCACTGCCTTTGCTAGATATTTAGATGTGCACTGATAACATACTTTATCTTCAATGAACCACAAACAGTGAAGATTTGAATTTCTTGTTAGCATCTCATAATTCACCCATTGCCACAAGTCTTCACATACATATAAACATTAAAGCTAGAGATGTTATCGCGAGTAACTTTTCACTCACTATCATGCATACCAGTGAGCTGCAACAAGTGGTAAACTTTCAAGTGTACCCAATCATCTACTCTGATTTTTTGCGATGCAACCGTTTTTGTTCAACAACAAGTAATGATTGTAAAATCAATAACTCATTTCAAACATTCAATTTTAAGTACTTGTGTTTGCAATGGTCATGAATATTTTAAACTTGGGTCCAACTCGTTCGAACTCGCTCAGCAGCTCGTTTTAGACACAAACCTATGATCAAACACATTTAAAATACATAGGTTTAATTATAGGTTTGTGTCTAAAACGAGCTGGTGAGCGAGTTCGAACGAGTTGGACCCAAGTCTAGAATAATACATACTTGTTGCTGATTTTTTTGGTTCGTGTATTATACTTGAATCTGAACAAAACTGCCAAAGGCTTGATTGGCTTGTACTTGTTATCAAAGCGTATTAATACCAAGTGGCCTTATTAGTGCAACAACAACTGGACTTTACCAATCTGTCATGTTAAATGCATATATAAAAAGTTGTTGTTTAGTTTTTTTAACATAGAGTTTGACACTTTGGTAAAGTCAGCTGATTCTCATTTTTACTAATAAGGCCACCTGGTATCAATTCGCCTTGCTTGTTATTTAGCGCTATTGAATAACACGGCTAGATCACACTTGTTGCAGCTCACTGATTCATACTCATGACCAACAAAATTTACTCATGCACGACTTTGTTTCTCTGTCTCATGATATTGCTTACGCGAATGTACAAGAAATGATGACCGAGGAAAACTCAACGGAAAGAAATATCGATCGATGTGCAAATTTCCTTATAGTCACGGTAAAATTACTTTTTAACCGTAGAAAGTCATACTTATTTTTGTGGGGTAAACGTCATACTTCCTCGAATCGACGAATGGACAGTACAAATTACCCGCTTACAACATTTTTTTAATTTGACTTTTTCTAAATAAATCATAGAAATAAAACAAAAAATATTTAATTTTTTATTATATGTAATCACCAGGAAAAATTTTGATGGCAAAGTAATGAGTTAAAATGCTAATAAATATTCACTACTTCTACTTTGGCATTTTAACCAATTACTTTAACATGGCTATGCCATTGGAGGCAAGTACTTGCCATATTTGATTACAAATAACAAGTTATAAATTTAAATATTTAGAAGGCATTGAATACATAAAATACATTAAATGTCTCTGCTAAGTATTGAACTCATTCCGTTTTCAGTTATTGTGTTATTTTGTACCGGTCCACACGTGCAAATTTTGTTGCAGCAATTATTTTTTCAGTGGGAAATAGCGAGAGAGGAATAGATATGGTATATATGTATTTCTATTACAACACTCGCCCACAAATTCAGAAATTGCTGCAACGAAAATTGCACGTGTGGACCGAGTTTTTATGCCAACTGGTTTACTCGCTAGGCTACTGCACAACAGGCTTAAAACTTCTTTTCAAAAACGTTTAAACAATTAAACAAAATCCATTTTGCTTTCCCATGGGTTTAGGGGCATATTACGTAACACTCCAGAGATTTGTTACGGACTAGATATTTTATACTAAAATTTTTGCAAAAAGCTTAAGGGGGTGGAGTTATGTAATATGTGAATAACCCCTTATTGTCTGTATGATATAAGCAGATACACTACTACTAGGGTTTGGGATTCGGGAACTCCCGCGAAAAGTCTACTAAAATTTTTGAGATTTCCCGGGAAAACGGGAAATTAAAAGTACAAGTTATTTCATAGATATATGAAATTTTTTGACATATTAAATATATATATATATATATATATATATATATATATATATATATATATATATATATATATATATATATATATATATATATATATATATATATATATATATATATATATATATATATATATATATATATATATATATATATATATATATATATATATATATATATATATATATATATATATATATATATATATATATATATATATATAAAAACTAAATTCTAAAATTTAGTTTTTGTTTCAAATGTGACTGTAAGAATGAAGGAATTCCTTCGACATCGATAAGCTGGCAGTAAAATGTCCATACAATTTTTTTTAATACAAAATAAAAATGTGAACGGTTCAAACTTATACGGAAATTTCATGAAATTGAAGTCATACCATTTTTCCTAATCCGTCGTTTAATCAATATAACCGAACAAAGTGGAATAATTTGTATAAGTATTAATGATTGATTTGCTCTAGTCGTTTCCTAAAGTAAATAATTCGATATTAAACGAAATTTGAGTGATTTTAAGCAGAATTAACGAAAAAATTTTTGAAAGTGTAGTGGAAATTCTAAGCTCATATAAGCTGTAAAAATTTTGAGTTGACACTACTTAAATTTGCTATAAGTCGACGCTATTATTGAAACCCTGAGGGAGATCTCTTAAGAGAAATAATATTAAAAATCATAGATATTTAGATTGCGGCTCAGGACATATAAAATTCGGTGCAGCTAAATATTGTACTTTAATTTGCTTGTACTTAACGATAAGAATCCTTCCAGAAAAGTTTCAAGAAAATTAAGAGACATTACGGCAAGTTCTTTATAAAATAATTTGGAGGCCTTAACTAATTGCGGTAATAGTCGTCGATTAGTCTTTATAGGATATCTTACTGTGTAATAACTATAAACTCTATTGGCTTGAATTCACTTAACAATTCTTAAAGATTTGTTTTAGAATTGCTTTTATATTTACTTTTACTTAAAAAGAATGCTTACATTAATAAAATAACCGAAATTTTGCCAATTTTCACTTAATAAATCTTCTTTATTTAGAAAATTAACCTTTCCCGGGAATCCCCGGGAACGCGATTTTTTCATTCCCGTTTCCCGGGAAGTGCAAAAGTCCGGGAAATCCCAAAACCCTTACCACTACTCTGCTAATAAGATAATAAATTGCTTGTTTAATTACTTGCAAGTAATTGTTCAACTACTGTAAAGTAATACAGACGGTATGTAGTTTGTGGTTGAAAAGTATGTTGTTCGGTAATGACAACTCGCTACCAAGCTTTTGCTGGGAATCTTTATTTTTCGAGCATTATTTCGAAGACAATTAAAATTGGTTGTGAATAATAATACAAATAATAGGGGCCTTAGTTTAAAGGGCAATATACACGGTCAACATGCTTGACAAGCGTGGTAGTAGTATGTGTGAAATTTCGTTAGTATTAGTGACACCGACGACGCTTGATGGAAAATCTACTTGGTTTTGATTTTTCGTCCAGCACACGTACACGAATCTGACATCAAGCTGATTGACCGTGTATATTGCCCTTAAGGATTTTTCAAGTTTCTTTCTCTCTTAAAATGTGTCCGTTAAGCTCTTTTACTATACTACAAATTTCTGAACAACTTTTGTATTCTTCTTACTCTATATTATACAGTGAAGGACTAAAGTCTACATGCAACGAGAATTTTGTTTATTTTTTTAAAAACATTTATTAACTGGAAAAGCTAAATATACAGTTTTGCTCTACATTTGATTTCATTCGCAAACATGAAAAGAAACATATTTTGTTTTCTTTCCACAAGGAAAAAAAATCACAAATTAATAAAAAAACTGATATGACAAAAGTCTACATGCAGCTAAAACAAACAAATAAAGCAATGATAAAGTAGCTGTAAAGTACCGTTATTAAATATTTTTGGTATACATTTCATAGTAGTTATTATATGCAATAATTTAGTTTATGTTTTGTTAATGTGCTGCTCAAACGCGGAAAAATGGCATCTAGAAAAGAAATATCGACTGACATACGAAAATTAGTGGTAAAACACAGAAATGAAAATAAATCCTACGCTGAAATCGCGAAAATATTAAATTTAAGCCGCGCAACAGTACAAACGATTATTGAGAACTACAATAAAAGTGGTTCCTTTGATAGCAAAGCGCGAACAGGTAGGCCAAAAAGCTTTACAGGAGAGATATTAGTTCTATTATAAAGGAAGTGAACAAAAATCCCCGAATTAGCGCTCCAAAATTAGCCGATCATATTGCTCATGTCTTCAATAAGAGTGTCCATCCAAAAACTATCAAAAGGACTCTGAATGACAATGGATTTTTTAGCAGAACACCGCGTAAAAAGCCTTTAATATCAGAAAAAATCGCCGTCTTCGTCTTGAGTTTGCACGTGCGCATATTGACAAAGGGATGGATTTCTGGTCTAAGGTTTTATTTACAGACGAATCAAAGTTCAACATATTCGGGAGTGATGGTCGTGCAAAAATATGGAGGAAAAGCAATGCGGCTATGCAGCTCGAAAACTTATTACCAAGTGTAAAGCATGGCGGTGGGAGCGTTATGCTTTAGGGAGCTATAGCGGCATCTGGCGTTGGCAAGTTGGTTTTTGTTGAAGGCATTATGGACCGATACCAATATAAAAGTATATTGTAACAAGGTTTGAAGCCATCTGTGGAATGTTTGGGTCTTGGGGAGGGTTGGATTTTCCAACAAGATAATGACCCCAAGCATACTGCACTAATTGTTAAGGAATGGCTACTATATTACGCGCCCAGGCAACCGCAAAGTCCGGATTTAAATCCTATAGAGCACGTTTGGAAGCTTTTGGAGCGAAAAATTCGACAAACCCGAATTACAGGTGTCAAATCATTGAAAAAAGCATTAACGGAGGCATGGAGCAAATTTACTCCGGAAGAGATGAATAATTTGGTTTCATCCATGCCACGACGTCTGCAGGCTGTAATAGATAACGCCGGTGGACCAACTAAATACTAAAACTTAGCAAAACACTATGTATTTAAATATTATTAGTAATCTTTTGTTAAGACTGAGCTGTATGTACACTTTTGTCATACCATATTTTCGTTATTTTGTGGGACTGCATGTAGACTTTAGTCCTTCACTGTATATGCCGTTATCATCAAGGTCCAATTCGCACTGCCCGTCATACATAAAAAAAACCCTCAAGCTCCTTTTCGATCAAGCTAATTACTCTTTTTAACCGACTTCCAAAAAGAAGGAGGTTATCAATTCGTGGTATTTTTTTAATGTTTGCACAGGCATAACTCCATCATTTGTCAAGCGATTCTCAAAATTCTTTTTTGTTTAAGAAAGTTTGCTGCATTATGGGACCAATATAATTTTTTTCCGAAAATCGTAGGGAAATCTGCTACCCCCATGCATAACTCTGTCATTTGTCAACCGATTTTCAAAACTCGTTTTTTGTTTGAAAGGGTTTGCCTGTAGTTTGGTCCACTATTTTGGTTTCGAAAATCGGAGGGGGGAAATTTGCTCCCCTCATGCATAATGCCTTAAACATATTCACCACAGCAGGCTACACGACTTCACATGTCGCTAGCTACATATGTCGCCTTGTAGCCAGCTACTTAATTATTTTGAAGGCGGCAGCGACATCTTACCAGCCGACATTTTGTTATAGAAGTACATATTTCAGTGGTGCCACTTTCAAATGTTTCACTTGAATAGAAATAAAATCGCTTATTCAAAATTAAGTTAGATGTCGCAAAATATAAAAACAAATAAATTTATCTATTTAATATCTCTTAGTTGCTATTGCACTTTAAAAAAACATGAGGCAGTAGCCTTTTTTAACCTTAAAATTTTAAAGTACATTTTTTTCGGGGGATCTCTCTAGGCTCTGGAGTTACGGAGCTTAAAACTTAAAGTTTTTATTAGCCATAGCTCCTGGAATTAAGATCATATTTAAGTGAAATGTGTTTCACTTAAAGTTCTGTAAAATACCTTGCTACTGGTGTATAAATTTCTGCAATCTATTAACCCATTGCGTGTGAAATGCAACTTTAAAATTTTGATATCTGACTTTTCACGCAGAATCAGTCGATACAACGGTACATAACCATGTATCCACTTTTATAGAGAACCTTCCATGCTTTTATTTGAAACCTGCCACCGGTGATATACGTAACTTATGGTACTTTAAAAATGAGTTTATGAGTTATGAGAAATTAAAGCTTGGAAGGTTCTATATTAAACTAAATACATGATAAGATTACGGCGCTTTTGCGGGAAAAGTCATATAAAAATATTTTAAACTCCATTTTGCTCGCAAAGGTTCAATGGATCTAAAAATGTTGTAGACCAATGCAAAGGTATTTCAGAGCTCTTTGTAATGATACCTGTATCGTTTATATCTGTTCTATATTACAGGAATTATGATCAATAAAAAATTAAAGTTTTTAACCCCGTAACTCCGGAAAAAAGTGGGCGCCGAAAAAAAATTATACTAAAATTTTTAGGTTAAAAAGTGCTATAACCGTATAATTTTATTTTTATTTCTAAACAATGTTGGTATTCTTCACTTGTTTCTCATTATGTTGGCAGCACTAATTTGTTTATTGTCGCCCACAAAAATAAAAAGTATGATCGTGGAAATATAGATAAACGAGACTTAAGCGAAAAACATATGTGATTCCAGACATGTACATGAGCTTCACTCAATATTATAGAAATACAATTATTTATTTTGACATGTGTATACCAATATAAATTTAATTATTCAAAAACTCGATGCATATATATTGCAACATTTAAATTTTTTAATTTTCCTTTTTATTTTACAATAAAAAGTATGTCTACGCACTACTTTGCTTTACATATTTTGTTACATTGTCAACACTGTTTTTGTTTTGTAGCCAACAAAAATAGAAATTAGTTTAATTTGACTACGCGACAAAAGTAAGCATGGACAACAACCTGTAGTCGTGTGGCCGTGAAAATAATCATTTTCGTATACACACATGCATTCTATTTTTGATATTTTGTAATGGTGAATGTGTTTAATGCATAAATCTGTCGTTTGTCAACCGATTATCAAAATTATTTTTTGGTTTGAAAGGATGTGCCTGCAGTTGGGTCCCTTAAGTTTTTTTTCGAAAATCGGAGGGGGAAATTTGCTCCCCCATGCACAGCTCTGCCATTTGTCAATCGATTTTCCAAATTGTTGTTTTCTTTGAAAGGGGCTGTTTACAGTTTGGTCCCATAATTTTTTTCAATAATCGGGTAGGAAATTTGCAATCCACCCCCTTCAAGCATAACTCTGTCATTTGTCAACCGATTTTAAAAATTATATTTGTGTTTGAAAGGTTTTGCTTGAATTTTGCCATCATATTGTTTTTTTTTCGAAAATTAGTGGGCGAATTCGCTCCCCCTTTCATGTTCTTTAAAATTTTGAAAATCGGTCAAGAAATGGCGGCGTTATGCGATAATCAATATATTTGGCTACCACATTTTCCGCCCGATTTCCACTTCTATATACTCTTCCAAAAGTTTTGATAAATATCCTCGATCTACAAAACACATTTTTTTTCTGCAGGCAGTAAGTAGCAGTGACACGACTCTGCGCTCTGTAAAAAAGCAAAAAAAAAGCTTTTTGAGAACACTCGAGAAACTTCCGAATTTGGATGCATTTGAAGAAAAAAACTGCCCGCTTCAAAAATTATTTGAGAATGGAGTGCAAATCTTGTTGGCAATTTATAATGCTTCAAAATCTGAGGACTGCATCGACGTCTTCGCTATATACAGTTCATCAAGTTAACAAAACTGAATAAATCTATGAAGTTATGAAATCTTCCACCAACGCGGGCAGCAGCTCACCAACTTTTTAGCCGTGTTTATTATCAAGTTCAGACTTGCTTAGAGCATGATTTAGAACCCAAGGATTTGGGTTGGATAGTGCGTAATGAGTTCCTGGAACCTATTACGACAATTTTACCAACAGCTCCATAGGAATTGCTTAACACAATATTCTGCAAACACGAAAATAGTTGGGTTCGCGAAGTGGATGCAGGAAAGCAGGGTTGTAGTACTCTTTAGCTGACGACCAAAGTAATGAGCAAGCTTCTCTTAATGCTTTGCCATATCAGAGTGATGTCAATGAAGACGGTAACTTTGACCCCGAAATCCTTGAAGAACTGGAGACAACGGTCGTTGAAGACGAGAACGGAGTAGATTTTCAAATTTTACAACGAGCGGAAGACGATGATGAAGAAGAAGAAAATTGAAATTAGAGCTTCTAGTTACTATTATTCACTGCTTTTTTCAACGTTCATAAATGTATGCGATGGTATTTTTTTAATAAAAACATTAATTAAAAATTTTATTATTCTCTTTTTTTAGTTCGGAATTACTACGTATAAAGTAGATTAGAATTAAAGGATCCAATTAGGTTTCCGAGTGGATGTGTGCAGGGGACCGTTGAATATTTTAAAAAGTGGCACAAAAAGTGTATTTTGAGGAAAAAAAGTGGCACCAAAAAGGGGATTCTTCCAAAAAAGGGGCAACTTTTTAAAAAGAGAATAATTGAACCAAATTCTAGTATTTTTCTATAAAAAAAAAAGATTTTTCAGAACCAACGAAGTACGCCGCTTTCTAACGAATTATTTAAGCAACACATGCGTACGTGGTTATACCTCACTAAAGCAGCCAGATAACAAGTTCAACATAAAAACGTTAAATTTTTGTTCGATTATTGGCCAATGATTTTAAATAACTTCTTGATTTTTTTATATATACATATGTATATTAAGCTAATAAGGCCTGTATTCCCAAGTAATTAAAGACTATAATTACAATTTGTCCCGACGTTCCGTCGATTATATGTCGACTTCTTCAGGGGTTTGTCTGTTTGATTTACAAAACATAAAATTAATGTAAGATATAAACTATTATAATTTCGTTCTAAAAATTATAAAACATTTGAACTTACAATTTTTTAATTAAATTACATTTAACAAAAATAAAAATTTGGAACGATTTTCCGTCATCCCACGTCAAATTTGGTTTGAAAACAGACCGGTTTCGGCTATGTGCCATCTTCAGTGTTCTATTGAATACTAATTTAGTATTCAATAGAACACTGAAGATGGCACATAGCCGAAACCGGTCTGTTTTCAAACCAAATTTGACGTGGGATGACGGAAAATCGTTCCAAATTCAAAAAAACCCCGTCGGAAGAAAAACACAACACTCAAAAATAAAAATGTTTAAAACACATCTTAGTCTGGTATCACAGTTTATTCAATCGCAACTCTGTAACTGGCGCTGATGTTATCCGTATCTTCTTTAAGGTTTATTGTTTTATGTATTTTCTTTTGTATATGTAAACTTTCTTTTGTGTATCTCTTCCTCATTACTTTTTCTTTATCAAGAACTTTAACTTTTTCAAAATCAGCTGTATGACCTGTTTCAAGAATGTGCTGTGCAAGTGCAGTTGTCTCTTTTCTTCTGCTGATGTCCATTTTATGCTCAGATATTCTTGTTGATAAATTTCTCTTTGTTGTTCCTAAAAATGTTAAATAGTTGACCAAAATGGTCTATAGATGGCGGAGTTCTGAGGGAGCATACATAAAAAAACAAACGAATTCATAGTATTCTCCGTTTGTTGGTATCGGTCAAAAATAATTTTTGCTTTTATGTATAAGAAATTTTGCCCTATCACACACTTTTTAGTGTTCTTTTTAAGTGTGAATGCAAAAAATTACTATGGTTTTAAATAAAATCTTTCTTTTCTATCTTACAAAGAATGTATGTTGTAACATGCATTATATTTGCGAAAACCAAAGATATATTAGTCTCATTATAAAAATTCGTCAATCCAATTTTTGAAATTGCGTACAATTTCAAAACGTTATTATTACTTTGTCTTATGCCGGCCATTCACTACACAAGTCTGGCACTGTACAGTGCGTTTGTGTAGTGTATGGCGGTGGCTGTGCTATTCACGCAGTGAATTGAGTAAATATCAAAACGATTTTGATATTTGCTCAAGTTTATAAAACTGTACAGTGAACTTGTGTAGTGTATGTTGCAAACGCTCAGTTGTGTCGCGAATTTTGAAGAGTTAAAAACAAAAAATTAGCGCAGAAAAAATATTCTGGACATAGTTCGTTGAATTATACAAAGAATCGTTTGCATTATAGTGCATTCAAAGCAGCAATTACTGCAATAGAATCATAAAAGTCGAAGCATACGAGATTTGTTACGAATTATATACTTTATACTGAAAATTTTGTCAAAAGCGTTACGAAAGGGGCGGTTAAAACCTCCGAAAATTACGTTACGTAATACGTGAATAGGCCCTAAGTATAATTAAAAGAATAGATACTCAATTAATGAAAAAAAAAATTTATATAATATGTAATAGTTAATAAAAAAAATGCAAAATAATACGTGAATAGGCCCTAAGTATAATTAAATGAATAGATACTCAATTAATGAAAAAAATTTTTATATAATATGTAATAGTTAATAAAAAAAAAATGCAAATTAATTTTAGACCTTATTCGGCGTATTTTTAATCGGTACTACCGATTGACCTCGAATGATACTTTCGAAAATGGTTCCAGATATACAACAATTTTACAAACAAAAGTTATACAGAATTAAATCCTCTACAAATAGCATAAAACCCATAGAAAACGAGATATTTCCAAAAAAATCCATTCCTTTGACCTTAGATATCAATAGTCGGGGCCACCATATGATAAGTAGGTTCTGAAACAAGTTTGAGTGTGTCAAAGTAATGGGGTATACAAGTTTATAGCTGACTATCTCCAGTTTATTTATGCTAAATACAATGAACCATTCAAGAAAATACATTTCTGCTTTTGTTTCGTTTGCAGTTGTACGATTGAAATGGGATATTAAAGCAAGCAGATGAGTGAAAAGCCAATTGTATTGTTTGTAATCTTTGTCATTGAAAAAATAATTCGGTATGTTCTGTATTTCATGTGGAATTAAAATGTGCGGAATTATCAAAGCACTGTTGTTGCAAGTTAATATTTATAGCAACAATGCTTTGATAATTCCGCACATTTTAGTTTCACATGAAATACAGAACATACCCGTTTGTTTTGGTTTTGCTCATGTACGAAACGATTGAAAATATTTTAAGAGTTTGTATCTTCGGATGAAACGTTTGCGAAAAGTTTTGTTTGTTAGCACACTCTGGTGATCCACACAATTTGCGTGAGCGATACCCAACTCCAACTACGTTCTCACCGAATACACGTTTCATATATGGAGTGATATTCATTTGATATCAAACCCTAGCAAATGATAATACTTAACATCTTATATCAGACATATGTATGTATGCATGTACATATCTTAGTCGTATCTCTATATACTATTTACATCCATACATATGTATGCATTTACCCAGTGAACATTTTTTTCCCAAAATGTCTGATGTCGGATATAATCAACCGAGTTGTCTAAATCCCTTAAACACTTGCACGTAATTATTATTCGAACTGAAATTGGTTTAAGTCGAGACCCCCGACAAAACAGACACTTCAATTGTGACAGTTAAAAATTACCCATATAATTTTTTGAGGGCAGCTCTTTGAAAAAGAGTCAACAATTGCATGTTTTTGTTTCATTTTATCCAAATAAATGTGTTGGAAATATTATGAATGTATGTGAAAAACAAAACAAAATTGAACACCAATACTTTCTTATTTCTCTTTTGAACACCAGTCTGTCAAGAGTGAATACGCTATAGATTGATGTTCGTGTCGCGTCTATTTGGTCGGTGACTAGACAGTAGAAAGCATACCTTTATGCAACTTTTTGCGCGTGGCGTCGGAAATTTTTTAATATTTGTACGTATTGAACCTAACTCGAAATAATAATTTCCGACTTATTCCATTAAACATTTAGCAGAATATACTGCAATTTACTGATACAATTGTTCTAGGACTTATGAATTATATCATTCACTTTTGCACATTGTTAGATTTTATTTCTCGCAATAATTCTTATTCGTTTCGTGTGAGTTTGTGCATATATGAGTAAAGTTTGAGTTAGCAAAAACGTACCATGTAACCTTAGACCATTCAGCACCTCTCAACTTTTTTTAGACTATCCTACAAGCTGTTCGCCTTCTGCACAAAACACAACCCTGATATAATTCGGCAATTCAAAGCGAGCTTGCATATTATTCTATCCCGTATTTTGTATTTAAATACTACCTGATACTTTGAACAGCTTATATCTCATAACGGTTATAATTTCTTTAATTTTTCCCGAAAAGTTAATTTTAAAATCGGCACATATTAAACTGCGATGTCTTTTACATTTTTATTTTTCACAAACACGTTTTTTATTTATTTTGTACATTTTAATTTAATTTATATTATTTTCAACATTAAAGTTTGAAAGAAAATTAAATATTTTTTAAAACACATGCCACTCATGTGTAAAATTTTATGAAATTTTTGTTTGAACATTTTTAATAAAACTTTATGCATGCATAAAATAATATGGAATATGAAAAATAGCACTGATTGGCACCACTTTGAATTGCCCAAATGTGTTGTTATTACTTTTTAAAACTTTCCATAAACTCATTAGATCAGGGTTACATTTTCCACAGAAGGCCAACGGTTTGTGAGATAGTGTAAAACAGCTATAAGTGAAAACGTATCAACGCTGTGCTTGAATTTGCAACAAAAGAAACTTCGAGTACGCTGATTTCAATGATGGTAGCCACTTTTCAAAGTTACCTCTCGTTTTTGCGCTATTCGCGATTTAAAATGTTCATATTAAATAGGTATAAAAACAAATTTTTTATTATTTTGGCGTAATTCTCAGATTCAAATTTGGCTAATTTGAGTTAATATGACCTGTGACTTTTTTGCGAAAAAATTTAAAACAAAAAAAAATTTTAGAAAATTTTCTTTTACAAATTTGTGTTTTTGCAAAAAACAAGTTTACGCGAATAAAAATTACAGTACAAATTTGTTTTATGTATTTAGATGAATAAGACTCAAAATTTTTAAATTTTACATATGACTAAAAATTTTAAGAAAAAAAGTAGATTTTTCACGAGAAAAATAAAAATGAAAAGTACAAAAATATAGTTTGTTAGGTACTTTAGCATATTGATTTTAAATCGTGAATAGCGCGAAAACGAGAGCTAACTCCGCTTGTTAAATTTTGAGACTAGCATAGTGTTATTAGTATTCTGTTGTAAACACTTTTATAAATTTATTAGTTTTCTTGCACTTCTTTAAATTTTTAAGTAATGTCTTGGTATTAGTTTGGCATTTGTAACGTTAAAACCTATTTTCTGTAGATTTTCTACGTGACAAAAGCAACGAAGCTTTTTTAATAAACAGCAACGAGCTTTGCTTATGGTCCTCATGAGCATGATACGTTTTTATTAATTCAACCTTAAGTTTTAAAACTTATAAAATCAGGGTAAATGTTTTCTGATGTTTAGTCAGACATTTATCCGATATGTGTACAATTGCTTAGAATTTACCCAGAACTATCAGAACTTTATCAGACAAAGAGGTCCGCTTCCTTGTCAACCACTCACATGACCCAGTAAAAAATTTTCATGTTTTTTGAAGCACTAACGAAATAAAGCGCTTTATAATTCGCTTTAAAATATGAGCTTGTTCAGAAGCTGTTTCATAGCGTCACAACAATGCAGGTTTTGAAGCGAGAAAAGTATTTGCTTTTTACTTATACAAAAGCTTCGTACACAAGCTATACAAAAAAGCTGATTTTATAGTGCTGATCGAAAGCAGGTTTTTAAGCGAGAATGAAGAGTAAGTTTATTTGAGTTTCTTGGTGCCGTTTTGCAACAGTGTTTTTGGTCGAGTGATTGGTACGTTAGACTTCAAACCTGAAGGTTCTTAGTTCGATACTAGTTGAAGTTAAAATAACAAACACTGAGTAAAAATATGAAATTAAACGAAAGAAACGAAATAAGAAAAATTCAAAATCGCGTCAACGACGCGAATCCACATCGAACCATTTTTTTCATATATTTTCAGTTCTAGTGCTGAAAATGTTGATGATTTTCAGCGCTTTTGTGAGCAAAAATGTAGTACTCCAATCCGTGAACTCGCCATACAAAAATCAGCAGCGATATCAGCAGGTTTGTCAGCGCTACTTTTATTCCATAATAGTAGAAACCTGCTTTATTGGAAGCAACTTTTTTTACGGGGGATCTACATTCTTTATAACCGCATTCGGCATAAAAATGTTTATTGGGTATATACATTTACACATAAATAGAAATAGTTCGAATAGAAACGTTTTATCTTGGAAAATAATATTTGTACAATGTTTTATAAAGGATTTAGATAAAAGAAAAATATTAAATTTGATCGGGAAAGACAGAAGTTTCCAATTTAACTAAGTTTTCGGTCTTGTTGTTTTCAGACAAGTTCATAACATCCACTTGTTTTGCTATAAAAAAACACCTGTGCCATATTTTTTTAGCTAGAGTGGATACAGAGATTTCAATCACGGAATTGAAATAGTCATCAACAATCATGCAACATAATCCAATCATCAGAAATGCTGTTGTGCAGTGTAATTAATAGATTTGGAGCCTACAACGATTGTTTTAAATGCGATTACGAAATTGTAAGTTAAAGGAAAATCAGAAAAATATTTTCAATTAAATATGTATATATATATATATATATATATATATATATATATATATATATATATATATATATATATATATATATATATATATATATATATATATATATATATATATATATATATATTTTTTTTTTTTTTTGTTAGATTACAAAGTTATTTCAAATAAAGTTATTATTATATTAAAAATGTGAATTGTTGAATTTCCAAGCAAATTTTTATTATCATATTTAATGTATTTGTGACCAATTATGAAGTTATACTTAGTTTGTCAAGATTTTTATATTTCCATATATATCTTTGGGCTATTTTTGGTCAATGTTAATTTTTTCTGGCGATGTAAATAAAAGCAATTATTTAATCTTTATCTCAACGTTTCGACTTCATCAGGAGAACAATTTTATTAAATTCTGTTGAAGAAAAAAAATTTTTTTTTCCTTAAATATATATTCACATATGTATGTATGTATAAATTTAAAAAATATATATAAATGTTTGTAATGTAACACATACATAGTTCAACTTACGATTATAATTTTACATCACTGTCTATTTATTCGTTATTAAAATATTTGTGTAAAGTTGGACAACACGTACAAAAATTAATATAATAAACAAATAAAATAATTAAATTAAATCACAGAATTGAACTAAAACTATATCACAGAACGAACTTTTATTGGTTTATTGCAACTGAATACTGGAGTTTTGTTTGATCTTTGTCTTCTTTTGTGTTTAGAGCTTTCGATAAACGTTTTTGTATCCTTAAGCTCTCTAATGTGTATCTCTTATTTGCGGATTTTTCCTTGTCTAAAATGTTTACCCTCTTAAAATATACTCTGTGTTGGCTTTCTTTAATGTGTTGTGATAGTCCAGTGGTCTCCTTTCCCTTCTTTATATCTGCCTCATGTTCCGCTAATCGTGTAGCTAGCATTCTTTTTGTTGTTCCAACATAAACTTTGTTACATCTTTCCCTTTCGTTACCAACGCATGTAAGTTCGTATACAACACTATCTTTTTTTAATTTGTCTACTTTTGTCTCTTTGCTTGTATATAGATGCCTTAGTGTTTTGTTCGATGTGTGTGCTATCGTTACATTTTCGTTGTTTATCATGTTTTGTTTTCTGTTAGCCTGGGGATAAATGGCACACTGTAAAAATTTTTTTGTTCTTCTCCTGATTCGGCATTGCTTATGACCAAAAATAGCCCAAAGATATATATGGAAATATAAAAATCTTTTATTATCATTATTGTTATATTAACAATACATATTTTTTATACGCAATCACAGCCCTCGAAACGACTTTTTACTTGTCAGCTAAAAACACTACATGTCTTTGGGCGGAATCGAACCGGCGACCTCTGGAATAATAGACAAACGTTCTTACCTCTCAGCTACAGAGCAATTCGCTATTAAATACGCAAATAATGAATACACACAAAACTTTATTTGCTTTGTTTCATTTACGTGTGTGCATTCCTTTATGATATAATTTAACAAATAATTTTGTTGAGTAATTTAATTGACTAGAAAAATTTTAATTTGCTATATCAACAATGATGATTGCTAAATTTTTCACAAGTTGGAAGAACAACTTGCCCACCGCGCCTTTTAAAAGCGTTTTTCGTAGCCATGATTCATTGCATAGAGCATTATCGTGCAGCTTAATCCAATTTTCATTACGAAAGAGTCTCTGATCTGATATAAAATCATGGTTATTTGTAGGCACCAGATCTACAAATCCGCTGTATGAGACAAATTCGAAAACCTCAGAAAAGGTCCAAAGGTCGTATGTACATCTTTATTCTTCGATTCTTTGAGACGACGCACATACGTTTTCCATAATGACACTCTAAATTTGGCTTGTGGACATACTCCATTGTAAAGATGGGCGCGTGTCGTGTTTTTTCGTGACACGAACACGCACAACTCAACACGAAGTGTTCTTTGAATATAAAAAATTTTGTTTTGTTTTTGGATTTGATTTCGTGGCTGTTGTGTCGTGTTTTGAAAAATTTGGGCGTGCGTGTTTCGTACGTGTTGGACATCCGGGATTTGTGTTCGTGTCGTGTTGGAAAATGTCGACACGCGCCCATCTCTACTCCATTGTAAACCCTTTCCGGTTTGTTTTATTTTTTCAACCCTATTTTTCGTACATATTTATCTGTTTTACTTAACGTGACCAGAAGGTTTTTCCAAAAAAGCGGTGCAAACACAATTGAAAAACGGGATTCTGAAGAAAATACGACCAAAAAGCGGGATTTTATAAAATATATTGTGGAAAGTGGGATGATGTCAAAACTAGGGAAGTAACGATACGCCGTTTTGCCGATCCGATTGCGATATTTAAAATTAAATATCGCCGATACCGATTCCGATACGAATATTGAAGTTGAGTTCAAGTTTAGATTAACAAAACTCAAGAAGGGCAATTTTTTATTATACAAAATTACAGTGCAACAGATTATTAATATTTAAAATTGATATTAACCCAGTATAAAAAATTTTCATTGCTTCCAAAGAATCTGTATTAAAAATATGCAGATAATTAGTAGAAAAGCAAGTAAAAATTTGTAATTCCTTTATAATTCCAAAAAATACTCGCCACGCTGTTTAAAAATCGATTTTTTAAAGGACATTCATAATCTAATATTCTTCTAAATAAGTTAATAGCTTAATCAAACGCTGTTACAAAATGGCATGTTTTTTACTCGTGAAAAACGAATTAGTGAGGCTTGTAGGTCAGTTGAGTAGATCGTTTTGCCATTTTAAAAATTGCAATACACTCTCAAAATCGGAAGTTAAAGATAAAAAAAACAGTTTTTTGGGACTTAGCGAAAAAAACAATTTTCACTGCGTTGTTTCTGCACCGATTTTCAATTTTTAAAGAGTATTGAGGAGGACTTAAGCTTTCCGTGCATATTTAAAAGATTTTGTTTTGACTTATATTTCATGTAAATATCGTTAAAAGAAAAATTGAATTTTTTATTTTCTTCCGATTTTTTTTAATTTTGCGTATGTTTTTGCAACAATTTGCTTGAAAACCTGCTCAGTTTTATATATTCATATAAAGCGTATATTATGGCGATTACAATAAGTCTTGCGCCCTTTTGCTGGGAATAAGATTTAAAAAACAACGAATTGAATTTGAATTCATGGTAAAATTAACAAAAAATAAAATATTTTTTTTTACAAAATAACAGCGCAAAATATTATTAATTTTTAAAATTGATATTAATAAGATTTAAAAAATAACGAAATGAATTTATTTTATGGTAAAATTAACAAAAAATAAATAATTTGTTAAAAAAAAATCTGAAAAATTGCTAAAAGTATCGTCGTATCGACATTAAACTTTCGCCGATACCAATGTATCGGAAAATCTGAAGTATCGCCGATATATCGGCATTGGTTCTCCTCATTGGAATATATATTTCATGCCACCCGTTAAAATGACAATTTTGTTGACGTTTTAAAATTTTTAAGGACTAAAATAAAAACACAATTTCAACCATGCTGGCAATACCAGTCAGGTATCCTCAAACTCGCATGAGCAAATTACACTCAAAAGAAAGATATTTTTTGTAGACTAATAAACCTAAAATTGGTTATTTATGAAATTTTTAGAATATATAGCCTCTATTTTGTTCATTATGTGAACTAAGTGACAATCTGTTATTTTCATTTATTTACGAGATATGATTTTTTTGAGTGAAAATAAAATAAAAAATATGTATTTTTGAGCTCTTTTTATTTGCCTCAAATTTTATTTTTTAATTTTTCTAAGAGTAGCACTTAAAAAATCATATCTCGTGAACCAATGAAAATAACAGATTGTCATTTAGTGTACATAATGAACAAGGTATAGGCTATATAATCTAAAAATTTTTATCTGTATCCCCACATCGGTTTTTGGGCCCTTTATTTTTGATAAAAATTGGACTTAAAAAAAATCATATCTGGTAATAGAGTTAAAATATCAAAACGGCACTAAGTGGACATAACAACGATGTACTGGACTATATTTTCTGAAAATATCAGATTTTTATCTGTATCCCCACATGGCTTTTTTGAAGCTCAAAGTTGGGCATTTTTTAAATTTATAAATTTTCGCACCTTTATATTTGCAGAAGATAATATTTTAGCAAAATGAAACTTATGTCATGCTATCATAGGGTTTCGTCACTACCAAAAAAACTCAATGCTTTACTTTCAACAGGGTTCAGACAGGGTTCAGTTGAAAATCGATAAAATGAGACAAAACTGTGTAATTTTCAAGTGGCCACTTTTCGGCCATTAAATTATTCCAGTTCAGTTTTGCTTAGCAATATTAAATGATCATTACTATCCTATAAAACAAAGCATGAATCGTTTCAATATCTTTTCTACTTAAAAAGCTAGAGCTATTATAAAAATGTATGAAATTGGTCAAATTTTTTACTTCGGGTGGCCATTAAACAGAAGCTACACAATTATAAATAAAAAAATATGGCGGTTATGTGTTTCTAGTACCTATAAGATTGTCCTATTTTTTTTATTAAAATTAAAAGCAATGCGCCACATACATTTTTTTTTGAATTCACTCAGAATTACTCTATACAAACACTATAGCCCAATTCACAATCTTGTGCAAATGGTCTTGCATCGTAGCATTTGCAAATTGGTGTAGTATATTATACTCACCACTTAACAATTGTTAGTGGTGGGTATCAATATGCTATACCATTTTGCAAATGCAACGATGCAAGACCATTTGCACAAGATTGTGAATTGGGCTTATTATGTTTGTATGAACTATAACAAACCCAGAGCGAAAGATTGCAATCAATTTTATTGCAATCACATGATTTCATGTACATGATTGCTATGCAATAAAAACCTTTTTCTCAAACCACTAATTGTTCTCTTATTTGGCACTTTTTGTGTTCCTCTCGTTTTTTTCCCATAACCCATGAAAATAAAATACAAACTAATATGATTGCTATGCAATAAATGATTGCTATGCAATAAATGATTGCTATGCAATAAAACCCCTTTTCTCAAACCACAAATTGATCTCTTATTTGGCACTTTTTGTCTTCCTCTCGTTTTTTTCCATAACACATGAAAATAAAATACAAACTAATAGTAGGCCTGCTTGTTTACTTTTTCAATAAATCTAGTGAATAATAGTAAAAGCTCTTGTGTAGTATGTATTTCCTACATCCCGACTAGAAATTTTCCCAATACACATATTGGGGCCCAATGGGGAAGCCATGAGGCAAACCCAAAGGGTTTATTCCATTCGGGATCCAAGCGGAAGATTGTTGGGATAGCCCATTTACAAATTAGTTATTTAACATCAGTTCTTTCCAAGTGGGTAGCTATTGGGAACTTGTTGGGAAAATCTAATATAGAATTTAAACGCATTTTTATAATCAATATTAATTTGTTATTTTTTCGAAAATAAATATTGTGCGGACAAAATGGGTGAATTCAGCTTTATTTAAAAAGTTTTTTGTTAAGTTAAAAGTTTTCTAGATTACTTACTAAGAATAGTTTTCGCTGTTACCCGAAAAACAAACAAAATATTTAAATTAAAAATTTTGAAAAAATGTCATAAATTTAATAATAAAAATATTTCCTTCAAATTTATAATAAATATATTTCCTGAAAGAATGAAAATTAAAATTGGTAAGTATATTAGATAAACCGCAGAATTCAATAATAATATTTGCATATTTTTACAGGCACAGAAACATACAAGATTGCAGTGCTAATATTATATTGGATCTACATACATATGTATTTATGTACATTAGTACCATTATTAGTACATATTTCGAATTTGCAGAAAGATGCAGAACGTAGATATTTTTACTTGGGCCAGGTAAGAATAAAATTACTATGACCAGGGGTCGAATCATCACATCCCTGAACGTACAACTCGTCACGTAGAAACCATTTTCGGATTGTAACATACATGAACGCACTGTAATCCCATTCAGCTTATGCGATTGACGTATCACGTAATTTATTTTCGTAAGATTGTCGTTACGATCACGGATGTGCTGATTTGAGCCGTGGCACAAAGACAATTATTCTTGTTCCCAACGTGATATTCTTAATTCTGCTATTTATAGATACCACCTCAACCCGACACCAAAAATTTGGCCTTTCTCTATCCGTTGTCGAATAAAATTATTGCTGGACCCTTACTGTTCACTAAGGCCTAGAATATTGGATTGAAATGACTTCGACAAATAAAGTTGCAGAATAAGGTATAATATAAAAATTATTGTTATCGTTGATTGCATTTAACAATAATGGCTACCTACAGATTAGTTTGTTAAAGGGTGATTCCTAAAACATTTTGGGAGTCCAGAAATGAAAATCCGTGAGCTGGATGAGTAGATAGGAACTATTCGTGCGGGAGCAGTTAAAATTTAAAAATTTGGGTAATTAAAATTTGAAATTTTAATTGTTAAATAAACAAATGTGTAATTTGATACCCGTGGGAAAAAATTGAAAGTGCCCTGTAGGCAAAATGTGTAAAGTGAAGATTGTGAAAAATTATAGTGTGGGTAATGCTTTTTGGTGTTATAGAACTTTAGGGTGTTGTTCTAATGGGGTGATATTGAGACATTGGGTAGTGAGTTTGGAGCTTGAAAGTATTGGCTTACTATAGACAATGTGGTTCTTATGGGGTCATATTGAGAGTTTGGGTAGTGTTTTAGATTATATGTGGAAATAAAGAGTGTAGACAAGTTTGGTGACAACGTCACCAAACTTGTAGATTAAAAAAGTCGACTTGGGTTCCTATGGGGTTTATTGTGTGGCTATTATTATTGTTTTTCTTCTTGATAATTTTTTGTGGTGCTTGTGTTAACATTTACTTTGTGCGTGGCTGTGGGTGAATGGATGTGTGGGGGGTGGGGGTGTGTGGATGTGTGCGGCTGTGGGTGCGTGGCTGTTTGTGTGTGTGTGTTTCTTTTTTCTTATCTTTAGATTTGTTAAGAATGTGTGTATGTCGTTTCAAATGTCCGTCTTGTTTATTTCTTGGGATAATAATTTGATTATTTGTTTTGCAGAATCATGTTTATTGCTTTGTTTATTCAGCTGCACATGTTTTGAGAATGAGTCATCGTTTGAAATGTCCGCCTAATTATTTGTTTTGCAGAATCATGTTTATGGCTTTGTTTATTTAGCTGGATATGTTTTGAGAATGAGTCATCATTTGATAACAAAATTTCATTAGTCATCATTTATATAAAAAAAAATATTACACAATGTTATGTTCTAGTTCTTGCTGTTGCTATGTATACATATGAATTTCATCATATCTCGTAATATCAATAAAAAACTAGACTTGATGACTACTACGCGATTCTCATAGGATGTATATAAGTAGAAGAAATAATGACGATTTTCATCGGTATATTCTGATATCTCAATAAGTGCGGTTGAAAGCAAACAATTTATTAATAAAGAAGTTTATAACGTTTTTAAAAGAGAGCTAAATAAATTAAATAAAATAATTAAATAAAGTTTATTGTTGCTAATTAAATAAATAGTTTGAAAACAAAAAATTTATTAATAAAGAAGTTTATAGTGGTTTTGAAAAAAGGACTAAATAAATAAAATAATTAAATAAATTTGATTGTTGCTAATTAAATAAAGAAATAAATAAAAATGAATTCTTCAAGCTATGTTTGTGAAATATGTCAAAAGGAATACAAATACCAAAAGTCGTATTTGGAGCATTGCAAAAGCCATGCTCAACTGCAACATGTGCAGATGCCAGTGTCATGTGATGTACAGCCTCCAATGCCTTTATATAACCCTATTCATTGGAACAACATGCAACAGCAACATCCTGTGTCCTTTCAAGAGCTTCCAAGGACTTCGTACTATCATACGGGGTTGAACAATCAGTTTTCAGTACCCATACAAATTCCACATCATCTTCCTATTCCCTATCAATATACTTCACCAATGCAATGGCAGTAATATAACATACACAACTATTATCCTTCAGTTTCGAATAATCAATATGCCTTGTCGATGGACAGTTCCAGGTATCCTCAACACTAACAACAAAAACAACAACAACAGCAGCAACATCATCAGCAACAACAGCAGCATCATCATCAACAACAACAACAGCAGCAACATCATCAGCAACAACAGCAACAACTAGATAATATTGTGTTTGATGACATGGATACTTCAAATTCTCCCAACGGTAAATATAATGATACTCCTTTGAATGTAGAACCAAAATATTATGAAATAAACAGTGCATTCAAAAAAAATATTGCAACATATGGAACTCCCAACAAAAAAGATGATCTTCTATTTGAAGTCTTTGTTCTGGAAAATAAACCTATTTTCAAGGAAAGACTTGAAAAAAGTTTGGTTAAACATAATATTTTAAAATTCTGTGTAACTCTTATTGGAGAGTACATAAAAATTGTTGGGGAAGAAACTGGCTTGTGTCAAATTTCTCACAGAACAAAAATGGATCTACTTTGTCTGGGAAGTAATGTAGATGAGCTAATTGAAAAACAATTCCAGGACATTCATAATAAAATGTCAGAATTCCAGGAAAGAGACTCTGGGTGGACTTTAATAAGAATTATTCGCGCTGAAATTAACATAAACAAAAGTTCATTGGTAAAAGGATCACATTGGATAAGCATCCCATTGAAACTAGCTAAAAAGCAGGCCTGTATCAACATTGAAAACAATGATGATTATTGTTTTAAATGGAGTTTAGTTGTCGCGTTGGATAACACAGTAATAGAGGAAAAGCAACGTTGCAGCTCATATAACATCGAGGACATTCGTGCTGATGTCATTTGCCTACAAAATGGAATTGTGGTTGATTTTACAAATTTAAAGTTCCCATTGGCATTAAACAATATTCAAGCATTTGAGGATAGGAATGATGGAATAAGTGTGAATGTGTTTGGGTATGATAATGAGAAGGATGAAATAATTGGACCATTCTACAATACACAAAAGGAAAAAACAAAGCATGTGAATTTATTGCTGTTGGAAGCTGGATACATTCACCATTACATTTTTATTAAAGATATATCAAGGTAAGCAAGTAAATACATGTGTATGAATAACTATATACATATATATAAATTTATTCCTTTTGCAGACTTTTGAAAGCTCAGACAACCAAGTGCCATGACAGACTTTTATTCTGTAATACCTGCCTACAATATACACACAATGAATGGACTATGGAACAACACAAAACGGAATGTGGGAAAATTTTTGCTGCGTTACATTCTCCCGAAAATAGTGTTTTAAAATTCAAAGATCACCAGCGGCAGATGGATGTGCCATTCGTTATATATGCAGATTTTGAATGCATACTAGAAGATATCCAAACTACTGTAAGTGACAAAACTCAAGTTATAAAGAGACACATTCCTTGTGCCTTTAGTTATTATATAAAATGTATAGGTAATAATAGTTTAGATAAATTTAAGATATATACTGGTGAGGACGCATCTGTAAAATTTGTTGACTGGTTAATTGACGATTGTGAAGATATTTACAATCAGTTCCTCACCAGTAAGACAAAAATGAACAGCTTGACCCTTTCGGAAATATACAGTTTTCAAAATTCAATAAATTGTCACATATGTGACAAATTTCTCGGTAAAGATCGTGTAAGAGATCATTGTCATATAAGCGGTAAATATCGAGGTGCAGCTCACAATATTTGCAACTTAAAGTACCAAATTCCGAAGTTCATACCCATATATTTTCATAATTATTCATCTTATGACTCGCACCTCTTTGTTAAAGAATTAGGTAAAAAGTCTGACAACATAAAAGTCCTACCACTGAACAAAGAACTGTACATGTCAAAAATGACTGACAAAAATGACTGACAATTGCAATCTTGAACTCCGATTTTTAGATACTATTCGTTTTATGGCTGATAGCTTAGAATCCTTAGCAAATAATCTAACGGACAATGATTTCCATACGGTTAGGGCACACTTTAACAGAAAGACAGAATTTGACCTTGTACGAAGAAAGGGTGTTTCCCTTATGAATATCTTGATTCCTTTGAAAAATTGGATGATGGTCAGCTTCCATCAAGAGAAGATTTTTTTAATAAATTAAATAACAAGGAATGCTCAATTGAAGATTATGAGCATGCAATAAAGATTTGGCATACATTTAATTGCAAAACCATGCGAGATTATATGGAATTATATCTCAAAACAGATGTGCTTTTGTTAGCAGACATATTCGAAATTTTTCGAAAAGTCTGTAAGGGAATTTATAATCTAGATCCGTGTCAGTACTATACTGCTCCAGGACTATCATGGGAAGCCATGTTAAAACACACACAAATAGAATTAGAGTTGTTAACAGACGTTGACATGTATAACTTCTTTAAAAAGGGAATACGCGGTGGAATGGTACAGTGCAGTAAGCGATATTCCAAAGCAAATAATAAATATTTAGATGATTTTGATGAAGACAAGCCTTCAGAATTTCTAATATATTTAGACGCAAATAACCTTTACGGTTGGGCGATGTCTGAGTATCTTCCTTATGGATGATTCCGATGGCTGACAAGTGATGACCTGAATCTGGATGCGAAAAGCATAGATAATAACTCACAAGATGGTTATGTATATGAGGTCACTTTGGAATATCCTTCATATCTGCATGACTCTCACAATGACCTTCCCTTCTGTGTTGAAAGCAAGAAAACTTTAGAATCAAACAATTAAGAAATTAATTGTGGATTTTTCCCCAAAAAACTCTTATGTAATACAGTACAGAGTTCTTAAGCAATGTTTGGAATATGGTTTGATTCTAAAGAAAACGCATCGTATTCTAGCATTTAAACAATCTTCATGTCTAAAAGACTATATAGATTTGAATACTAAACATAGAGCTTCTGCAAAAAATGCATTTGAAAAAATTTGTTTTAATTACTTAATAACGGCAAGACCATGTAGAACGTTGATAAAAAAAAAGATGTTAGAATTGTGACCAACTGGAATAAAACTAACTACAACCATTTGGGATTGGATTGGATATCTAAATCCAATTTTCATAGCATATCTTTATTTTCAGAGGATATGGTGGCAATTCAAATGAATAGAGTCAAAACATACTATAACAAGCCCATATACTTGGGATTTTGTGTGTTGGAGCTTTCTAAATGGAAAATGTATAATTTCCATTATGGATTCATGAAACCCAAGTTTAAATCAAATTTATCTTTAAATTACAATGACACCGACTTTTATGCCGACATAAAATCTGACATAGAACACGAATTTGGCACTTCCGATTACCCAAAAGATAACGTATATGGTATTCCTCTTTTAAACAAAAAGGTGCTGGGTATGATGAAGGATGAGAATTGTGGTAAAGTGATAAATGAATTTGTGGGACTTCGGTCAAGAATGTATTCATTTAGCGTGCAATATGAAAATGATGTAAAAAAATCGAAGGGGGTTAAGAAATGTCTTGTTGATAAATATAGTTTAGAGGCGTATAGAAATTGTTTATTTAATAAGTCTATTGTTTATGATGATATGTTAACATTTAAGTCAAAAGTTCATCAAATTTATACCAACCAACTAAATAAGGTTGTACTTAGTTATCAAGATGATAAAAGAAAAATACAATGTGATGGTATAAATACATTAGCATGGTATAATTATCGAATTGAGGAAACAAATCCAGAATATGAACTGGATATGTTGCTAATGGAAATTGATAAGCTTCAAGAAGAGTGATGAGTTTTTTACTTAAATGTAATTTGTTTATGTTTATATGTAAATATTTAGTTATTAATGTTTAGTTATTAAGAAAATTTGGTTTGTTATTAAAAAAATTATAATAATAATGAAATAATGACGTTGACTGTGCATACACGTCTTGCTGCTAGCAGAGAAAACAATTTTTGTTGGATCAAAACAATTCTTGTCTTGTTTTTTGCTTACTTGCAAATTTTTCTGTTTATAAGTTTAACTGTACTGTTAAATCCTGCATAATCTTGATTTGATTTGTTTATTTCTTGACAAGGGAATTTGAATTTCACAACATTATGAAATTGTATTAAATTTAATTATTTCAACATTATACAGAGTCAAAAAAGTTTTGATAATCTGATAAGTTATTCATTAAATTTTTAACTCAAAAATTTCTTTAATTTTCCTAATTATCCTTTAGAAAAAATAATACAAGACAGTGAATATTTTATCTTAATAATACTATTTTATTTATTAAATTTTATTATGATGGTTGAAACATTGTATAATAAGATTCCATTAAATTTTCTAATAAAGCTTTCCGTAGAAAGTATATCGAGCACCTACATGTATCAGGTCCTTCCTCACAATTCGGATCATACTAGGGACAGCATTTAAAATGTCCCTCTGTATTGTCCTCATCTTCCATAACATCAAATTCATCATTCTCGTCCAGCATATTTTGAAAAAAATATGATAATTTCCCAATGATCGTATAGTCTAAAGTTATCAAAATACGATATAAATTTATTAAGACTCCTTATTTGACTCATTTTTGTTAATATTCCGTATTAATTTTGTTGCAGCTTACTTTTTCAAAGGATTCGTCGATACTGATAATTTTTTCCTAAATATTTAGCTACAAAGTGAATAAAATTCAATATTATTTTTTCCTCCTCTTATATCCTTCTCCATTTTCCTATAATCCTTCTAGAATAGAGGGTATAGATTATACATATTTCTCTTTCCAACTCATTTTCAAGGAAACTATTAAAAAATTAAGAGAAGGAACATTCATATTAATATTCCTATATATATCTGTCCTTATCTCTCTAGCACTATTTTTCCACATATACATACATATTAACCTTCTCAGAATAAATATTTTCGGTTAGGCTTATTGGACTCATCATCACTACTTTCAAGATCAATTTCAATTAAAGATTCAAAGTGACAAGATCTATTTAAAAAAATGAGCTCCTCAAGAAATTTAATAACAAAATTTAATTCTCTAAACAACAAAAGTTTAATTCACATAAAGTATCTAGATGTAGCTGCTAAATATCCTGTTCAAAATATAACACGGGTAACAACAAAATATGGACCAACACTAAGAGTTGAGATGGAAAAAAATATAATCTTTCTACCTAAAAGATATAGTACTCTGACAGATGATGAAATTAAGGATCTCTCGAGTGGAATATTTCAACTACGCAGAGATGGTGAACAAAGCTTAATCCTTGAGAGTGAGATGGACGAATTTTTGCTTCAAAATGCTCAATATCCCATTTGGGAATAAAATAAACAAAAAATTAATTCTGTATAGTAAATTATAAATAAATAAATAAAAATGCATTAAAGAGTTTTGTGAAGTCTGGCATCTCCATGTGTGAATAAAAGCAATTTTTGTTAGCTGAGCATAATAAATTAATAATTATTTGTTTTAAAGTTGAAATAAAAAGAAGGAGTAACAAGAACTATATTTTGCAACAGAGTTGGTTTTACCGAATTGGAATTTATTAAAATTGTATTGATTTGCAAATTAAAAAAAGAGGCTATTGTTTGAGTGGTTGCTGTTTTGTGTATATAGTACATATATTGGGTGTTTTTTATTGAGGTATAGAACTTTAAGTTGGCATCACTTTTTTAACTGGCGGCCATTTTGTCAGCTGTCAAGTGATTAATATTTAGTTTGGTTTGCCATTTCATCATGAACAGGTTGACAAAAGAACAACGCTTGCAAATCGTGCAAATTTATTTCGAAAATAATGGTTCAGTTCGCGAAGTTTACCGCAAGCTCCGTCCATTTTATGGTCGTCATAGTCGTCCATCAGAGCAATTAATTCGGTTAACCATGGATCGTTTTCGCACTACGTTTACTCTATGTGCTTATAATTTTGCCGCCAAGTTTTTGTACATATATATTTATACATACATATATATATATATATATATATATATATATATATATATATATATATATATATATATATATATATATATACATATATACATAAGTATAATGCCCGCAAGGAAGAAGGAAACTTTCCAATGTATCTGCAGCAAAAACGTCACCAAATCCCAAAGCAGTGTTGGTTGTTTTCTTTGTGGAAAATTTTTTCACATCAATTGTGTAAATGTTACAACTGAACAGCATAAAATGTTTTGTCAAAACAAAAAAATTTTTTGCTATGTTTGTGACTGTTATAGCTCAGCACCTAATGAAAAGCGGATTTCCAGCCTGCCAGTTGTTACTGGTGATTTACAGCAGGAGCTTCACAATATTACCACGGGCATTGAAACTGAGTTCGAGAAGCATAATCGTATTTTTGAAAATCAAGTGCATGCCAGTATTGCAGCCTTTGAACGCAAAATGCTTGAGTTATTTGATAAGTTTAGAGCTGAGCAGGATGAAAAGATTGAAAGGCTTAGAAATGCGACGGCAACTCACCTAGAAAGTCATAAATATGCAGAAATACAAAAGCGTTTGAATGATTTGGAGACTCATAATTGTGTGCTGCAAAGGAGGCTTAATAGAAGTAATCTAATAGTAAGAGGTCTACCAAAAAATATTAAAGATCTCAAAACTCCGATATTTAAGATTGCATCACTTTGTGGCTCACCTATTAATCAAAGTGATTTGGGACATTGTGCTTATATACATAGTGGAAGAGCAGTTTTAGTTAAGCTGAACTCAGTTCAGTTGCGTGATCGCATTATGGTCAACTTTTCAAAAAAGCGTTTCCTATGGCTTAAAGATATAGTAGGTGGTGAAATTACATCTAAGGTTCATATCTCTGATCATTTGACATCGGCAGCGACCAAGCTTATAGCGGTTTGTAAAGACCTTCGTTCAAAGAATAAGATTATTAAGTACAAATTCATTAATTATGATGTCCCAAAAGTAAAACTGACTTTTACAAACAATACGCAAAAGGTTTTAAATATTGAGCAATGTTTGAAAATTTTGAATAATGGCTGTGTATCAAATGAATTGAATTCTGAAAATAATATGTATCCTAGCGGTTCCAATGGTGCTGCCTTAGAAACTGATTCTGTGATGTTAAGTGCACCATTTGATGGAGATGAGTCTTTAACGGATGATCAAACCTAATTGCTCCTGTACATCATTTTTTGTTATGGGCTTATGTGTATTTTTTCTCTGCTATTTTAACATGTTAATTCTTGTCTTCTTTTTTTTATCTAGTTGAAAATTAGTAGTATGTGTTAGATGGATAATTTAATTTAATTTATACTTTAATATTTAATTACTATTTATTTTTGTTTTGCTTTTATAACGATTATTGTATACATATATTTATTTTTTTGTTATGAATGTTATTCAGAATTTAGGGCCAGTTATTAGCGATAACAGTTTTCTTAGATCTCATTTTAGTAACCTGCAACAAAATTTTAATATAGGACATTTAAATTGTACAAGTTTTAATTTGAGACCTGATTCTACTAAATTTAGTGAAATTAAGCAATTGTTAGATGGCCAGTTTCTAAATGTTTTTGGTGTTAGTGAAACTTGGCTTAAGCAAACTGTTTCTACTACTGTTGTGGATATTCCAGGCTATGTGTGCCACAGAAATGACCGTTCATGTATGAGGGGTGGTGGAGTTGCTCTTTATGTTTCGAAGGAAATTAAGCATAAGGTGGTGTATATGGGTAACAATTATGGAATTGTTGAGTGTTTGTTTATTGAACTTTATATTGGAGATATTAAAATATTGGTTGGAGTGGTATACTTACCTCATGGTGACTTCGCTTCGTTCGAGAGTGAAGTGTCTGACTTGATAGTTCAATATTCAAATATTGTTGTTGTCGGTGATTTTAATAATAACCTATTTAACATTAATAAATCTCTGGCGGTGCGTAATAGCTGTGATAGAATGGGACTTTCTCTTGTTCACAACTCTGTGCCAACTTATTTTGATGTTCGATGTAATTCTACTTCTTTGTTGGATTTTTTTTAGTGTCTGAATCTGAAATGGTTACTAAATCTGGTCAGTTTCTTTGTCCGGGGATTACGCGGCACTCTTTTATTTTTCTATCTTTGGGGGCATTGCGAGTGTTGACTGAGAGTTTTTATGAGTACTATGATTATAATGCAGTTACTATTGAATCTATTCAGACCAAGTTGTCAGATTGTTGGTTGGATAATATGTACTTCACAAACTGCGTTGATGAACAGCTGAGAATTTTGAGTGAGAATATGCAGTTTCTTCATTCTGTGGTGCCTTTAAAGCGCCATGTTTTTTCTAATCGTGGTGATAACTGGGTTAATGCTCCAGAAATTAAACATCAAATGTCACTTAGAGACCTTGCTTATGGAGCTTACCTATATGATAGGTCTCCTGAGAACTGGAGAATTTTCTGTCGTTATAGAAATAGGGTAAAATCTGTTATGAGAAAGTTTAAGAGAAAAGCACATGGCTTACTTTTTGAAAACAAAGATAGTAAGCAAATCTGGTCCATACTAAACAAGAATGGTGTTGGGAGGAATACTGATGATTTTGAAGGTACGGATCCCAACCTGCTGAATGATGCTTTTTCGTCTAATCAATCTTTGCTTAATGCACACACAGTTGATTTCACTAGTATACCTCGTAATGGTTTTTCTTTTCGTTCAGTGGATTTATTAGGAATGCTTGAGTCTTTTGACTTAATTAAGTCCAGGGCAGTTGGCTATGATGGTTTTACGCTCAAATTTATTAGATTATTAATGCCTCTTATTGGCAATTGCATATTACGCTTAGTTAACACCATTTTTATTACATCTAGTTTTCCATTGTTATGGAAAGTTGCTAAAATTATTCCTATTAAAAAGAATAATGGAGTACTTAATGACTTTAGACCAATATCTATATTGCCAATTTTGTCAAAAATGGTTGAACACCTTATTAAAAAACAGATGATTAAACACATCGACGAGAATAGCTTGCTACATGACTGTCAATCGGGATTTAGGAGTAATAGGAGCACTACCTCATTGTTGATTGGTCTAACTGACAATATTAGGCGATGTATTTCTGGAAATGGTGTTTGTGTTTTGCTTTCTTTGGACCTGGCGAAAGCTTTTGATAGGGTGAATCACTCACTTTTGGTTAGTAAATTGTTTAGTTTTTATGGGTTTTCTAGGTCGGCATGTAGATTGGTTTTTTCTTATCTTTCAGATAGAAAGCAGTATGTTAGCAGTAAAAGCTTCAGTTCAAATATGCTTCCTGTATATAGTGGTGTGCCACAAGGGTCTGTTTTGGGACCTTTGCTGTTCATAGTGTTTGTCAACGACTTGTTTGGGATTTTATCCAACAATATATGTCAGCCATTTTCATTTGCAGATGACATGCTACTATTGTTCAAGGGTAACTCGGAATTTCCCGATGTTTTACAGAATATGATAGACTATACTGTTGGTTTACTTTACGGATGGATGACTGATAATGAACTTTCGGTTAATCCTTGTAAGACTAAGGCTATGTTATTTGGTGATTGTAGAAGTGATAATTACACTATTGTGTTGAACGGTGCTTCCATTGAATTTGTTGAAAAAATTAGATGCCTGGGCCTCATTATTGATGTAAAGTTGAATTTTGAAAGTCACATTAATTCGGTAGTATCGAAGGTTAACTTTATATTGCGCCGGTTATACAGTTTGGACTTAGTATTGCCTTTTTACATTAAGAAGCAGATTGTACATGCAACGATAATGCCATTGTTATTATATACTTTAGAAGTGTATTCTGGAACGTATGGGTATGTGCTCAGAAAAGTTAAATTAACATTAAATAGAGTTATTAGATATCTATATTCTCTTAGATTGCGACAACATGTATCACCTTATGTGCGAAAATTCTTAGGATTGTGTTTTGCTGATTTTCTTAAGTATAGGAACCTACTACACTTTTACAAAGTTATTAAATTACAAGTGCCTTTGTACCTAACAGAGTTCTTCGAGTTTGGTAGGTCGCATAGAAATAGACAATTGAGGATTCCTAGGCTAACAACAAAGAGTAGCAAGGGATTATAACGAATTGCCGGTTGTTTTAAGGGCATTTAGCTGTTCTGTTAACACTTACAAGAGGAAACTATTTCAGGAGATACGACTGAGTAGCTCTTCCTTGTAGTGTTTCACTACGTTGAGTATCAGGGGCCCGTTTCTCGGGAATGGAAGTTGCAGGTCTACGGGTGGAATACACACAGGACAACAACACTTTTACAAATTTTATTGTTGTTTTGTGTGTATTTTGCTTGTGGATTTGTAATTTTTATTTTTGAGAGCCGGGCCCCAGGTCTCAATATTAGTAAACTTATAGTTGTTTAATATTCTGTTGAATTTTTAATTTCTTATTATTTATAATGTTATCTATTTTATTCGATACTTAATATTTTTAAATTTATTTTTCTTATATAGGTTTTAATATTGTTACAAATTATTTATTACATAATATCGTTATTTTTTTATTTTTTACATACATATTACACTTTAGTGATAATTGATGTAGATCTTTGTAGCAGTATAAGTGAAACCGATTATGGCCATTAAGCTAGGTTCTTTCTATTTTGGATGAATAAATGAAATGAAATGAAAATGAAATGAAATATATACGATTGTGTGTTTTTATTGAATATTTTCAGTTATTTCATAAAGAAACTTAAGACATAAATGAAACCAGGTAAATATATTAAAATTCTGATGTTGATTATAGTTGTATTTTATATTTGTGCCCAGATATTTGAGTACTTCCGAAGGAGGTTGTAAGTTTCCAAAACTATCAAAATATTTTTTTTCATTGATGTTTTTATAATATGCTACCCAATGTGTACCAGGTCCTGTTGATATATCCAAATTGATTATGCCACATTCTTTTTTCTTTGGTCGTTTTGGTAGTGAGTCCAACATGAAAACTCCTCTAAAATGTGGAATTTTGTTTGAAAAATTTATCAAGTCGACTTCTGATAGTGGTCTATTAGGTAGCATTTTTAAGAGTTTTTTGTCTGCTCTTTATAAACTAAACCATAACCCTTTTTATATGGTTTTAGGAAAAGTCCTTTCCCAACAGCTATAGATTACATCGCTTTATTATGTGGAATTGCTTCATCAAGCTGATTTTTTGCATTCTTTATCGCATTTACAGCCTTAGCTATAGCAGCACCTCCAGTCGTTAGACTACCAATTGCACCCAGTGCAGTTAAGTTCGGTATTAGAGGTAAAAAACCACCAATTTTTGGTACATTTATTATGCGAGGTATTATAACTTGGGATTTTCTGCCTTTTAATGTTTTGTTGATCGTTTTACGTGCTATTCTAATAGCATTGTTAATATCTAAAGGTTTTTTCTCCTTTAGTATTTTTGTTGCAGCTCTAATTGATGAACTGAAAAATTTTTTACCATTTAATTAGGCTTCTTAACATTTTTCTTTTCCTCCACACCCATACCAAATTTTGTTTGGCTTTCATAGCGTTAGTAACCATATATGCAAATGATTTTTTGATAAAACTTGATCCCAAGCTGAATTTTCAAGAATTTTATCAGCTTGATGTCTAATATTTAAATCTTTATTTTTAGAATAAGCTATGTCGTGATTTTTACAGGCAGAGTCCAGTAAATTGGTTCCTTTATCACCTAGATTTAAACGTTTTTGTAGTTTAGTTCCAGGTCCACAGTATTGATATCCAGGAAGATGAAGTTCAACAGGAAGAGAGTTTATTATTTTATCTAGTAAACCTGCTCCAACGAAGGTGTTTTTATATTAAGTCATAATACTTTTGATAATGTATAACCATCTTATTTATTTATTTTTTCTATAATAAAAGGTAACAAACATGAATTGCATTTAGTTATAAAAATGCAGTTAGTAAAACAACATAAAAATATTTTAGTTCGGAACATTGATGATTCATCGAACATCAGTTCAAAAATAAATAAAAACATAGTTCACTCTTACCAAATTCTATTCGTGCTCTAATAGTGGGACCATCAAATTGTGGAAAGACTAATGTTATGATTGGCTTACTAGAAATTCCTAATAGACTAAAGTTTGAAAACATCTATTTATACTCAAAATCTCTATATCAGGCGAAATATGAATACTTGAAGAGATTAATTATACCTATTAAAGGAATGGGATATTTCACATTCACCGAAAATGAATCAGTTATTCCCCATGACAAAGCTAAAACTAATTCAATTATGATATTTGATGATGTTGCATGTGAGAAGCAGAATAATATACGAGCTTATTTTTGTATGGGACGACATAGGGATGTTGATTAGTTCTACTTGTGCCAAACTTATACAAGAATTCCCAAGCATTTAATAAGAGACAAAGCGAATATGATTATAATGTTTAAACAAGATGAGACAGATATGAAACATGTTTATAGGGATCATGTTGCCATCGATATGAGTTATGCAAAGTTTCATGAAATTTTTCGATTGTGCTTGAAGGATAAATATGGATTTTTGATGATAAGCAAAGATAATGAATTAAACAATGGGCGCTACAGAAAATTATTCGATTTTTCATAACAATATAAATTGCTCTACATAAAAGAAAAACTTTAGTATATAATCTGGCTTTAACCATAATACATCTACATAGCTCTTGAAATATCAACTATACCTGCTCTAATTATCTACCTAATAAGCTGATCTGATCTGATACCTAATAAGCTGATCTGATACATAATAAGCTGATCTGATACCTAATAAGCTGATCTGATAACCTGATCAGATACCTAATAAGCTGATCTGATAACCTGATCAGGTACCTAATAAGCTGATCTGATACCTAATAACCTGATCTGATAACTTGATCAGGTACCTAATAAGCTGATCTGATACCTAATAACCTGATCAGGTACCTAATAAGCTGATCTGATACCTAATAACCTGATCAGATACATAATAAGCTGATCTGATACCTAATAACCTGATCAGATACCTAATAAGCTGATCTGAGAGCTGGAAAATGGATGAACAAATTTTAAAAAATTTTAATTAATACAAATGCGTACAGAAGATACTATAAACCTGATGGACAAATCAAGGGAACGAAAGCCTATAAATATAAACATATTATTAAAAAGATGTTTAAAGAGAAAAACCAACAGACTTTATCAAAATCAATACCAAATAAGACAGTATCTAATTATAAAGGTGATGGATTGATGCAGTTTAACCCTCATAAGCCAAACTATATATACTGGGATGATCCAAATGAGATGGTAGATCGACTTCGACTACTGGTATCATCACAAGCTGCAGGTCATACTAATCATAATAACGAAATTGTATCAATTATTGAAGAACTTCGCGAAGCTAATATAATAGAATAATCTATATAAAGTATGTCTGTTTATAAGTTTGGACATTATCTCAACGATACAAGCAATATAATTTCAATGAAAAATGTCCCTAAAATGTTGGGGTTCCTTATGGATACGAACAACAACATCGATGTCCAAAACAAAAGAATCAAAAATGTGGCAAAAGCTGTGGAAGAAAACGATGTTATCAATAAATTGTTTCTGCAAACTCAAATCGAAGAAATAGAACACAAGCTATTAAAATACCTTAAGGAAGATAACAACAATATTTATGATACTCTAAGAACTCAAATCGAAATGCTACAACATGAAATAATATTACAGTTGGAAGAGAATAAGAAAATGCAAGAAACTATTTCCAAAATCAAACAAATTTTGGAAGACGGATATCTACACAAATTTGTTGAAAGTATACAAAAGAAAAGTTAATGAGAAGATTTATAGATTTGAAAAATACATGTTTGTGTCAATAGCTAAAAGTGTATTAAATAGATCACAACACATCGAAAATAATTCTTAATACTAAAAAATGACTTCAAAAAGAATTTTAGTAAATGAACTCCATAAACAAGCTCGAAAATCTTTTTTACGTCATAGAGTTGTGATGACAGGAATAGATGATCTTTGGCAAGCTGATTTAGTTGAAATGGGAAATTATTCTATGGACAATAAAAATTATAGATTTTTGTTAACTGTAATTGACACATTCTCCAAATTTGCATGCACTTGAAACAACCCAAGCCATGTCAGATATTTTTCAATTGGGACGAGTACCAAAAAACCTACAACCAGATGATGGTAAAGCATTTTTCAATAAATACTTTGGAAAATTGATGGATAAGTGCAACATTAATCACTATTCAACGTATAGCAGAATGAAAGCATCAATAGTAGAACGATTTAATAGAACATTAAAAGGGATGATGTGGAAAGAATTTAGTTTTAATGGTACATACAATTGGCTTGATATCGACAAAGATCTATTAGAAGCATATAACAGAAAAGTTCATCGTACCTAGCGTTGCCAGAAGCGTTCCGAAGAAAATCATCAATTGGGGAAATAAAAGTCATATTTTGATATAAAAAATCATCATAAATATTTTATTCCAAAATATTATTCAAAGCAAAGAAAAATAATGAAACTTTTTTATAAAACTAAAACAAAAACTCATTCTTAAAAGTTTATACGATTTCCCTACATTTACATTTTCTTCTAGATAGGAGAGTCAATACTTTTTTGGTAACCAAATATATAAAATATTCTTGTACGTTTTAAAATGTTATATAATTTTTTTTCAATTATACATTTTATGTTATAGTAAAATTCGTGAAAAAGAATTAAGATCAGGAGCAAAAAATTGCCATGACGGTAGGAATACATATATAATAACGTGAAAGTCACTTCCACCGCGAAAATGATCTAATTCATGCGCAAAATTATAAAGAAGTTAGGTAAACATAGGTCGAGTAAATATTAAAAACATGCTAATATCAGCAAAAAAGCTTTAAATGGATCAATATCACTAAAATGAAAAATTTTATGATATTTTCTCAAAAACTTTTTTAAATCACTTAAGAAAGTCACAAAAAATTCAACAAATATATATTACATTACATTATTCTACATCTTCACGAGTTTCCCAAAACTTTTAAATGTTAAAAAATTTCCTTGAAAAAATTAACTTCATAAAATATGTAACAAAAAACAAGTTCCGAAAGGTGTCCAAAAACATATGTTTGAAGTATGTAAGGGGTTTCTTATGTCAATATATGTTTTTTTTGCTCCTGTTTTACTAAAACTGCATTATCACAATTTTTGACGCAGCCAAAAACTATAGAAATCAATAAAACATATATTTTTATACAGTGGTGGAAGAAATAATAGGGACACATAAAATTTTCAGTATTTTCTTATATATTAATAAGCTTTTGCATAAATAAAATTAGATATACAAATTAAATTCATCCATGTAAAAAATACAAAAAAAAGTACAATCCTGCTGCATTCGGAAATTTATGTAATTCAAAAATATATGTATATCTACCTGAAAAAAAAAAATAATAGAGAACAGAACAAAATTATCTTTTACTATTTAATCCTATTATTATTCCAATATTTGGTAGAAGCTCCTCTTTGAATTACTTGCTGACAATGTCACACCGTTGAACTCAGAAGATTGGCGCAGATATCCGTAGAATTGGAGTACTAAGGTTACTGAATTGTATCCCACATAACCTGCTTATTTGCAAGTTTTTACGTTCTAACGTTTTATTTTTTAGAGCTCTACAGAGGCGCTCTATGAGATTCGAGTGTGGTGATTGGGACTGTCACTCCATAAAATTTTAGCTCAAAAAAGTTTATGAGAGGTTATTGTGAAAAAAGAAAAGAAAAAAGAAGAATAGTTAAGCAGGGTACACACTATCGACCACGAGTGACAGTTTTGCTCTAATTTTTTGCTTGCTAGATAGTGTGGGCACAATTTCGTCATTCAACAGTCAATTACCAAAAAAATATTATAGTTGATTAACAAGTCAGCGGCCATATTGGTTTTTGACTGATAGTGTGTACCAAAAAGTGTCAGTCAAGGTTTTTATTTGTAGCATAAAAATTACAAACTGATATTAACAGTGATTTGTTAAAAGCATTTCTCTGGTACTATGATATGGAATGTTGTCTTGGGATATAACAGGATTAGGGTGTAACTCGTGATGTTAAAACAAAAGCATCTCAGGAGTTGCTATATATTATGAAAAAAATAAAATTATTATCAACGAAGTGCATCCATTTATCTTACTTTCCATGTTTTCTAGTAAATTATTTTCTTGAATGGCTTTAACACCCAACATTAATGTAGTTTTGTTAGTCAAAACCGTAATCAAAAGATTATGAATTTTTACACATTCCAAGTCGCTAAAATGTAAAAGTGATAATATTAGAAGAACTAACTAAATTCGGAGAACAGAGAAATATTATTATCCAAAATTCAAAATACTTTAGTCAGAGAAAGTTCACGCACTGCAAAGTAACCTACCATAAACTTTTATGTTAAAAACTATGGAAAATAATAAATTAATTGATCTAAATAAGTCAAATAACCATTTAAAATATTTAAAAGCAAGTATGAATAATCATAATTTGGGTGAATGAAAAGTCATCATTTGGGAAAGAAAATCATCAAATCATACTTTGCTTTAAAAATCATCAAAAATATGATAAAATCATCATTCTGGCAACGCTGATCGTACTATTAAAATGGCTCCAATTAAAGTCAACTCTTCAAATGAGAAAAAAATTTGAATACAGTGTACAGTCATTTGAAAATGTATAAAATATCGAAATTTAATGTTGGTGATCATGTGCGCATAAGCAAATATAAGCATATTGGACAACAGAAATTTTCACAATTAAATCTATTCAAAATACATATCCCACAACATACATATTAGAAGATTATCGTGGAAATCCTATTAAAGGTGGATTTTATGATGAAGAAATTTTAAAAACAAGATTTCCTAATACATATCTAGTTGAAAAGATTATTAAAACCAGAGGAGCAAAGCATTTGTTAAATGGTTAGGATTTAGTAACGATCACAATGCATGGATAAGTAAAGATGAAATATTATAGTTGAAACATTATCAGCAATTATTATACATACATACTTAGTACTTAAGATTATTATGTAAATTTAAAATAAAAAAGATGAAATAAATATGTAAATCCTTTTTATAAACAATTTTGTGTTGAACTTATTTATTCGTAATCAGACAGTCGTAATGTCAATAACACTTGCTCTAAGCTCCAACTCATCAGAGTTATCTGCTAATTACTTCCCACCTATTGATTTAAATGGGGCATATGAGTGTGCTCTAACTGATTTTCATTCAAATAATAGCATCTCAAATGTTGATGTCTACAACAATTTGTTTCATATAGGTGAAAATGTGATTGAAATACCAATTGGATCTTATGAATTGAATGATATAGTTGATTATATGGAGGAACAATATGAACGCTACAATCCAGAAAATAGAATTTTTATAGAAGCCAATAACAATACAAGTCAACAGCTCTAAGGATGCAATATATTTTAATAAAGAAAATACAATTGGAAAACTCTTGGGATTCAATAGTAAAATCCTAACTCCAAACGTAGATCATTATTCTGATCTTCCAGTTAATATTTTCAAGGTGAATCTGTTGCGAATTGAAAGTAGTATCGCTGTTAATACATATATGAATAATTCCAAGGCGTATACACTACATGAATTTCCGATTAATGTGCCTCCAGGCTATAAAATAGATGAGATACCTCGAAATCTCATCTATTTACCGGTGAACTCCAGAGAGATAAGTTCACTAGCTCTACGAGTAGTTGATCAGCACGGTGATTTAATTAATACCGAGGAAAGGAAATAACAATACGAATTCATTTAAGACCAACTAAATAATGCTAATATTCAACTCGAGTATATCACAGAATATAGCAACAACAACAACACCATCAGCATACGAACCTAAAATATTATTACGAACTAAACCACAATTAAAGAGGTCAATTCATCAAAAAACTCTAACGACAGCAAATAAAAATTTTCTCAAGTCATTGAATTTTAAATTGAAGGCAAAATGAGTTCAATAATAAATGTCTTATATAAACCCTTATCTGATGAAAATATAATCAAAAAGGACTATCATACATACGTGCTAAACCTACAATCTTACAACAATAATGATGAAATTCGCATTTCAATACAAAATCAAGATTTGTATGTGTTACCTAGTGAAAGTTATATATATGTCGGCGGATCTGTTGTAGATGAGAAAACCTCCACATCTACGGACAACTTTAAATTAAAAAACAACTTTGTTGCATATCTCTTTGATGAAATTCGTTATGAACTTAATGGTATTGAAATTGATCATACAAGATATTTATGAGGTACAAGTACCATAAACAATTTGGTTTCTTTATCACCAACGGAAAGCATTCTGCAGGCTGGAATAAAATTGATGATTTAAAACTTGCTAATGGATATTTTAAGTTTTATGTACCCTTAAAAATGCTTTTGGGTTTCGCTGAAGACTACAACAAAGTCATACTAAATGGAAAACATGAATTGATACCCTTGCGTAATAAGAACGATGAAGATCTTGTACACTCGAGCGTTTCCATGGAAAAAGCAAAACTTTCAATTTCACTTATCTCATGGAGAATTCCACATGTACAATTATCTGATTTTAGCAAATTGAATATGATAAAAATTATTAACAATGGAACAAGTCATATTTGGAATGTTAAATTAGCTGCAAGTAGAGAACGACACCGTTTTGTATTGGTTGCTTTTCAACAAGAAAATAAGTTTGTTGATTGTGACCTGACAAATTTAAAAGTACATTTAAATTCAGTATCATATCCATATGATGACCTAAATATTAAATTTAAGAATGAACGCTATGCAATTCTATATGATATGTATCTAAGATTTCAACAGAGCTATTACATGAGAGAATCTGAACCGCTTCTAACTGCTCAAGAATTTAAAAATAACGCACCAATTATTGTAGTAGATGTCAGCCATCAAAACGAATCGCTCAATAACGGATCAATTGATATAAAAATTGAATTTGAAACAGCTACAAATATTGCCTCAAAGACATCAGCTTACTGCATTCTTATTCATGATCGCATAATTGATTATGTACCCATAAAAGGACAAGTCCGAAAAGTCTTATAAATTAAACAATATGGATGATAATATAGTTTGTGTAGATATGCAAGGATTCAAAAGCGATTCAAATGATTTCATCGCAAAAGAAGTAGCGATCGTTTTCAACAACAACAACAATGAAGCCATAAATTTCATTATAGAACCCCCCGCCAAAGAAGCAAAAAGAAGTAAACTGGTTAACAAAGAACTATCATCACCTAAAGTGGAACGATGGATCAGTTACATTTCAAAGCGTCTGCAAGTTTTTAAAAGCTAATGTACGCTATTCTAAAATATATGTTAAAGGAGAAGAAAAGAGACAATGGCTAGAAAAAATACTTTAAAAAAAAGAGTTTTTAACATCGAGGACTTAGGATGCATCAACTTTAAACAAATGGAAATTAAATATCCCGAGTATTTCTATTGTAATTATCATACATATGGTGTTTGAGCATTAAGAAATGCTCTTTTACTAACAAAAGAAATATCTTGTTTAAAATAATTTATGTATACAAATTATTATTATTATTGTCTTAAAATTAACAATTTTAAAACTTTTTAATCACTTAAATATATTTAATAAAAATTAAATGCATAGAAAAAAAATTAAAACAACTGTTTTTTTATTTCAATACAACACAACAAAATGATGACTAATGAAATTTTGTTATCAAATGATGACTCATTCTCAAAACATATCCAGCTGAATAAACAAAGCCATAAACATGATTCTGCAAAACAAATAATCAGACGGACATTTCAAATGATGATTCATTCTCAAAACATGTGCAGCTGAATAAACAAAGCAATAACCATGATTCTGCAAAACAAATAATCAAATTATTATCCCAAGAAATAAACAAGACGGACATTTGAAACGACATACACACATTCTTAACAAATCTAAAGATAAGAAAAAAGAAACACACACACAAACACAAACAAACAGCCACGCACCAACAGCCGCACACATCCACACACCCCCACCCCCCACACATCCACGCACAAAGTAAATGTAAACACAAGCACCACAAAAAATTATCAAGAACAAAAAAATAATAATAGCCACACAATAAACCCCATAGGAACCCAAGTCGACTTTTTTATCTACAAGTTTGGTGACGTTGTCACCAAACTTGTCTACACTCTTTATTTCCACATATATTCTAAAACACTACCCAATCTCTCAATATGACCCCATAAAAACCACATTGTCTATAGTAAGCCAATACTTTCAAGGTCCAAACTCACTACCCAATGTCTCAATATCACCCCATTAGAACAACACCCTAAATTTCTATAACACCAAAAAGCATTACCCACACTATAATTTTTCACAATCTTCACTATACACATTTTGCCTACAGGGCACTTTCATTTTTTTCCCCTACACAAACTACACATTTGTTTATTTAACAATTAAAATTTCAAAATTTCAAATTTTAATTACCCAAATTTTAATATATTAATTGCTCCCGCACGAATAGTTTTCCTATCTACTTGGATCCTATCTAAAAATGTCCTTGAAGTTTTTTTTTACAATTTTTCCCTACAGAACGTGTCAGAAATAGTCACCTGGATTATGTATGTCGAAGTCGGAGAAAATTGTAAAAGTTTTCTTTATTCTGGGACAATTTGTCGTAGTCACAAATTCGACTTCGACATTCATAATCCGGGTGAATGTGATTTTCCATTTCATTTTAAAGAGTTTTGAATGGAAGTAAGAAACACTTCATAAGAAGTTCAAAAATTTATATTTGTTATTCCTTAAAATTGTAATTGAAATTTGTGATGTTTCCCAAAATATCTTGTAATGACTCAAAAATTGTATACTTATATTATACGTTTGTAATATATAGCTAATTTTTGCTTTTATATATGTATATGTTTCCTTATATTAACACAATAGTATATTACATTGTAGAACTTTATAAGACAAATTTTACACGATGAAATATTTCATGAAATTTGTGGCATGAAACTTTCTTATTTGCTAATAGAATGGACAGGGAAACAAGTTGGAATGCAAATAAAAAAGAAAATTTCATGAAATACTTTATCTTATTAATTTATTATAAGAGAAAAAAAAAACAGCAATAAAGAAAACATATATGATTTAAAATTCAGCGGAAAAACAGCAGTTTTTACTGTTTCGAATTTAATGTGAGCTAAGATAATAGCTGTGTTCATTTACTGAAAATTGTTAACAATTGTTAACAATTTTTGATAGAAAGTGTTCATTAACTCCAAAAATTTTCAACGAGAGAGCGTCAAAAGAGAGCAACAAATTGAGACACAAAAAAATTGTTGAAAGTTCTTGATAGTAAAATTTTTACTTTCAATAATTGTTCAAACAGCTGTTTTGTGTTTGTATTTACAAATCAAGTTTGCTAAAAGAAGTTGGGAAATAAAAATATTTTTGCAAAATTTAAGAAATTCTAAGTGAATGTTAATTTTTAAAGCGATGAAATATATTAATACGATAGAAAACCAATTTTTGTTTAATTTAGGACCAACCGCACAAAAATAAGATGTCTAAAGCAATGGAATTTAGCAACACAGGATCTAGTACATCAGGGCCAGAGGATGTTGCAGCAAATTTTAGTATTGCAAATATTATGAGTATCTAGATACTCGGTACTTTACACTATGGCGGTAGATAATCCAATTAGTTCATACATAAATATATTTAATGTTAATGTAAATTTGACTATGTAATTTAGACAATTAGCAGTATCTTGGAAACCATAAGAGGGAATTTCTTGAAATTAAAAAAAAGCTAATATGTACTAAATATTTCAAAATTAAAAAAATGTCAAAACGAAAAATCGCCAAAATGAAAAAGCGTTTAACGGAAAAAACACCAAAATTGCAAAAAAATTACTAAAACGCAAAAAATCACCAAAACTAAAAAGATCGCCAAAAAAACTTGAAAAAAAACCCAAAAACCGAAAAAAGTCGCCAAAACGAAAAAAACACTAAAACTAAAAATATCGTCAAAAACGAAAATTCGCCAAAAATGGAAAAAATCACCAAAGCGAAAAAAGCGTCAAAGCTAAAAAATCGCCAAACACCGAAAATTTGCTAAAACGAAAGTGTCAAACCCAAAAAATCGCTAAAACTAAAAAAATTAGCAAACACCGAAAAAATTCCCAAAACCCAAAAAAGCGCCAAAACTAAAATAAATCTCTAAAAAATCGTCAAAAAGTAAAAAAAAACGTTAAAACAAAAAAAAAACGCTAAAACAAAAATATTGCCAAAACTAACGAAAATACACAAATAAACATACGTTATTCTGGCATATTCTGTGTTTCACAAAAAATAAAATAATGTGAATTTTCTTGGCATTGTTGTTATAAAAAATTATTTATAACAACAATGCTATGAGAAATACACATAATTTTATTTTTTTGTGAAACACAGAACATGCCAAAATGACGTTAACATAAAAATATTTCTGCAACTTTCGATTGATAATTGGTCCCAAAATGTAATCCATATATAAATTTTTTAAATATTGTACTTCATTACAAAATAATTTGTTTTTGTTTTCATTACCTCAAAAGTTTAAAATTTCAGATATGTACCCTTTTTTCAATTTCTTATTCAATTTTGTTGAAAAGAAATAATAATAAATGCCGAAATCACATTATTTTTATAGTAATAGGTACATATATTACATTTTTCCACATATAGGAGTAGTTATTAAGTACTCATATATACCTATATATTATAACACTATTTTAGCTTGAAAATTTTGGATGGTAAAGTGTTCATTTACTTTTTATTATTTTTGAGAGTAATTTTACAAAATTCCTTTTTACTCTCTCGTTGATGGAAAGTGATAGGAAAGTAAATGAACAAAGCTAATATTTTTAATAATAATATAAATGAGTGCAGGGATTTCCCAATTAAAGACCACAGTACACTGCTCGGTTGGTAACTTGTGGGGATTTCCCGGTGGCGAACTTATAAGGACTGTCCTATCCGGCCCCAAATACGTTTCTGCGTTACATCCCAATTCGGGAACTAATTGGACAACCCATTTCGGTCCCAATTGGGCGCAGAAGAAAATTTCTAGTCGGGCCCGACTAGAAAATGTCCCAATACACATATTGGGGCCCAGTTGGGAATGCATGGTTCGAACGCAAAAGGGTTATCGCATTCGGGATATGGCTGGGAACTTTTTGGGATAGCCCATCTATAAATTAGTGAGTTAACATCAGTTCTTTTAAATGCATTTATGAAAATCCTTATCTATCGTGCCATAACCGTCATAAAAGTTTAAGCGACATAATTATTGAACTTCTTTTTTTTTTGACAAAAATCGATTATGTACGATCGTTAATAATCGATTTTGGTCAAAAGAAGTTAAAAATATATGTTGCTTAAGCTTTTTTGGTGGTTACGGCTCGATATATGAACTCATATATGATCAATGCTTTATTATATGGATGCATTCATGAGTAAAATATATATGTGTATCATTACGTTAAATTAACTACATATTTTTTTTTCAAATGAATGGGACAGTATCCCAAATTTTCATAAGATATTTATAAATATGTTTGTATAATTCATCGGTCTGGGCCATCTTAAAAAATGTAAATTTGTCAACCAACAATACATCTTGTTTCATTTAAAAAACAAAAAATAAAAAAAACAGAAATTATTTTCAACATGACATTTTAAATAAAAAATAGAAAAATAAATTCAATATTGTATTATAAATTCTAAATTTAAAGTTAACACCCAAAAAATCATTAAATTCGTACAATAATACCGGCAAGAGCGGTATAAGTATGTCCAATATAATAAAAAGAATAGTGTTAAATAAAAGAAGTCGTGTTAAATACTAAACAAAATTCCTTTAAATTCCAAAAACGAAAAAGCAGAATCATGACATCAGGCAAAAATCCACAAAAAGGACTATTTTATACGAATTCTAACTTGAAGGGCTTCAAGATGAAACGAGAAGAATAACTTTAGAAATGTTTAATAAGCTGGTTTGGTCGTAGGTAATAAACTTTTAAAACAAGTGCAGCATGGACTTCTAACATTTTCAATATAATGTAATGTAATTTCTGTTCCAGATGGCTAACGAAGTCGCCCAATCTACCTAAAGTTACACAAAGTTGCCCAAAACCGTTCCAGATGACAAATATTGCGCAAATGAGAGAGCTCATGAGAAAGTAGTTTAATATCATTTCTTGTCCAAAGTGGAACGAACTATTTTTTGGTAAAAACCTGGCACAAAATTTTTACCAAATAACGATTTGTGCAGCACTTTAATATGTGCATACATATTTTTATAAATAAAAGTAATTTGCAATTGAATTAGTGACTCTATCTTTAATTCATAGCCTTAGGTCATGCTTGCAGGGATTTCCCAGTTAAAGACCAATCGGGTTCCGAATACGTTTTTGCGTTACAGCGGAATTCGGGAACCAATTGGCTGTGCATGAAAACTTTTAATCGGGATCTTATCGGGATTTCCCAGAGTGAGAACTTATGAGGATTTCCCCATTGGGTCCCAAATAGGTTTCTGCGTTACATCCCAATTCAGGAACCAATTGGACAACCCATTTGGTTTCCAATTTGGTGCACGTGAAAATTTCTGGTCGGGATGTTTGTTTAAAAAAAAGGGAAAGTAAATTAAATACAAATTTAGTAAGATCACCAAATGTGTTCTGATTTAGCCCGTTTTTAATGGAATAATTTTATCCCAAAATAAATCAATATTTAAGTCTGCTGAGAGATTCATTTCTGTTAATCATAACAAGTTCCACTGTGTAATAATGATATCGGGGTCACAGTCCATAAGATTAGAAAATTTTAAAACCAGGGTCAACATAGGCAAATCTTCTTTAGAAAACACTTTGCATGGAGTAATTATTTGTAACAGTTTAATATCTTCACGTTTAAAATCCAATCTAGATTTTATTTGATGCAGCATCTCAATATAAAATTTTAATATTTCTTGTTTAACTTCAAAAATTTCGTTTGCATCGAGATTTTTATCAAGGTACATCTTTTGTACACTTTTGTGTACAAAAGATGTACCTTTTGAACAGCTTTTGTGCCAATAATAATTTTTAAAATATCTTTGTAAAATCAACTTCAGCATTGTTGTTTATCAAATCGTATTTTATAAAACTAGTTAAAATTAGTAAGAAGTTGGATTTTATGCTTGAATATACATAAATATGGCAATCGCGAACTTTCTGACTGGAACTCTTTATTGGAAATATTTATGACTAGATGTGGCCGCCCGGTTCGCGCGCTTAAAGATCGCTTTATCACTATGATGTGTCTCTAAAATATAATATAACGTTTTTTACATATATTTTAAGGTTCCCGTTATAAAAACAAAAACATCTTTCTAATTTCCAACAACATTTATATTAGTAAAATTGGGTATATTTTCGTTTTTTTCTATTTTAACTTATTTATGTACCTATAGACTGGTAGTATATATGACAACAAGACATAAATTTAAAAAATCAAAAAAACCGACTGCGTAAAAAACAATTTTAAACCGTCACAGATCCTAAATGGCCATTCGAAATTAAAAATCATAAGAGAAACCTAAATATGATTTTCAAATACCTGTCGCATGATACCCATTTTGATATAGTTCGCCGACTTTTTATTTATTTACCTACGAAATCGGGTTTTTTTTGGTTGCGACCAACTTTAAACCGTTAAAGATCCTAACGGGTCATTCGAAATTAAAAATCATAAGAGAAGCCTAAAGATGATTTTAAAATACCTGTCGATTGATACCCATTTTTATACAGTTTGCCGACTCTTTATTTGTTTTCGTATAAACAAAATGGCGTCTGTCGGCCGCCATATTGAATTTTGACTACTGTCATATCTTTAGTGACACTCCCCGGATTAAGACGAATCGATTGACGTAAGAATCATCAACATCGGCCTGCGCGTTCGGTTTATATAGTGCCGCAAAGGAAACCACATACATACATACATACATACATACATACATACATACATACATACATACATACATACATACATACATACATACATACATACATACATACATACATACATACATACATACATACATACATACATACATACATACATACATACATACATACATACATACATACATACATACATACATACATACATACATACATACATACATACATACATACATACATACATACATACATATACATACATACATACATACATACATACATACATACATACATACATACATACATACATACATACATACATACATACATACATACATACATACATACATACATACATACATACATACATACATACATACATACATACATACATACATACATACATACATACATACATACATACATACATACATACATACATACATACATATACATACATACATACATACATACATACATACATACATACATACATACATACATACATACATACATACATACATACATATACATACATACATACATACATACATACATACATACATACATACATACATACATACATACATACATATACATACATACATACATACATACATACATACATACATACATACATACATACATACATACATACATACATACATACATACATACATACATACATACATACATACATACATACATACATACATACATACATACATACATACATACATACATACATACATACATACATACATACATACATACATACATACATACATACATACATACATACATACATACATACATACATACATACATACATACATACATACATACATACATACATACATACATACATACATACATACATACATACATACATACATACATACATACATACATACATACATACATACATACATACATACATACATACATACATACATACATACATACATACATACATACATACATACATACATACATACATACATACATACATACATACATACATACATACATACATACATACATACATACATACATACATACATACATACATACATACATACATACATACATACATACATACATACATACATACATACATACATACATACATACATACATACATACATACATACATACATACATACATACATACATACATACATACATACATACATACATACATACATACATACATACATACATACATACATACATACATACATACATACATACATACATACATACATACATACATACATACATACATACATACATACATACATACATACATACATACATACATACATACATACATACATACATACATACATACATACATACATACATACATACATACATACATACATACATACATACATACATACATACATACATACATACATACATACATACATACATACATACATACATACATACATACATACATACATACATACATACATACATGCATACATACATACATACATACATACATACATACATACATACATACATACATACATACATACATACATGCATACATACATACATACATACATACATACATACATACATACATACATACATACATACATACATACATACATACATACATACATACATACATACATACATACATACATACATACATACATACATACATACATACATACATACATACATACATACATACATACATACATACATACATACATACATACATACATACATACATACATACATACATACATACATACATACATACATACATACATACATACATACATACATACATACATACATACATACATACATACATACATACATACATACATACATACATACATACATACATACATACATACATACATACATACATACATACATACATACATACATACATACATACATACATACATACATACATACATACATACATACATACATACATACATACATACATACATACATACATACATACATACATACATACATACATACATACATACATACATACATACATACATACATACATACATACATACATACATACATACATACATACATACATACATACATACATACATACATACATACATACATACATACATACATACATACATACATGCATACATACATACATACATACATACATACATACATACATACATACATACATACATGCATACATACATACATACATACATACATACATACATACATACATACATACATACATACATACATACATACATACATACATACATACATACATACATACATACATACATACATACATACATACATACATACATACATACATACATACATACATACATACATACATACATACATACATACATACATACATACATACATACATACATACATACATACATACATACATACATACATACATACATACATACATACATACATACATACATACATACATACATACATACATACATACATACATACATACATACATACATACATACATACATACATACATACATACATACATACATGGACTGATAAACACAATACCCTTCTTTGCGTCGCGCAGTCGCACTGTGTTGCGGCTAGTGGAAAAGTAACTTTTTTCCGATTATTTTTTTCAGTGTTTTTAATGATGCAATTTTGTCACAGACATTCCAAGTAAACAAAAAACACATAAAGCTTATTTTTATGTTGGCCCGTTGATTTTTAATTGATTTTAGAAGTCAAATATACAAAATTTTCACGAAAAGAGGGGATTTCAGGGCTGTATTCAAAATGATCTCATTTGATTTTGGTGACAGATATTTTGATTCGGAAAAAAATCTGCCTTCGGACAAGTATCTTCTGTAAAAAAAAGGAATGTTGTTTGAGACATTTTCATATCCACCTTTTTTAGAGCGGAAACCCGACTAAAGGTCCATTTTTCCTTAAAATTTGGGTTAGGTAAGCAATATCTAAAAAGTCCCAGTTCCAAACCACTACAGAAATGTTACATAATTTGTGTTCAACGAACTGTGAAAAAATCAGCTGCCCATACCCGCAACAATTTTTTTCGGTGTAAATTTTTTTTCACTCATTCTGTTTGGGATTTCATTCTGACCAATCTGTAGAAGTTTCTCATCGATACAATTAAAATTACAGTTTAGGCAATATGATTTCCAAAAAATTCCGGTTTCGCAACACTGTGAGTCGGGTAAAAATAAAAAGTTGCACTTGACTTTATCAGACATATTTTCTGCAAGTTCTGCAGCTCTTATACCATTAACTTCATAAAAACAGGATATAAAATACAGTTTTAAAGCATCCCACTGTTCTATAATTCTCGCATTATTCCCCTCTAAAGAAAGCCATCTTGTATAAGATACACCTAATATTTTTTATTCTGTTTTTATATTTATTTACATAAATAAATATAAAAATAGAATAAAATACATGGTACAATTGGAAACTACATTAGACTACAATTTATTTTTATTAAATACTTTTTGTTCGCGTATTAAATCAGGAATCCCGCATGCTATGCTAGAACGCTAACCACTAAGCTACCGAGGCACATTTATTTTCATGCAAAATTACGAAGCAAAAATAGCACTCGCATCCATATTTCTATTCACGTAAACGAGAGGAGATGCACTATAAAAAGTTGAGTTGCATACCAAAAAACTTCGGGCTTAAAAAACATTAAAGAATATATGTAAATAGCTTCCTCGGGTGTGCGGTAAATTGCTTCGTTCGCTTACGTTATTGCATCCTCGTAAGGCAGGGGGATGCACTGTGTGCTTTTGCGCATCTACAAAGCCCTTCTAAAGGGTGGTTAAATTTTAAGGGCCGATGTTGATTTTGAATAAAACACAACACAAAATATCGGCCAATTGCCGCACACCTCGGCGACACACCTCCATCCGATGATCCACATTTTCGATGACGTTGAGGCATAATTGAGGTTATATGACGTTAATGTGCAGAATTATCTCATCCTTTAGCTCCTGAATTGTTGCTGGCTTATCGACGTACACCTTTTCTTTCAAATAACCCCATAGAAAGAAGTCCAACGGTGTCAAATCACATGATCTTGGCGGCCAATTCACATCGCCATCATGTGAGATAACACGGCCATTGAATTTGTCGCGCAAAAGAGCCATTGTTTCGTTAGCTGTGTGGCAAGTGGCACCGTCCTGTTGAAACAACATATCGTCCACATCCATATCTTCCAATTCGGGCTATAAAAAGTTCGTTATCATCTCACGATAGCGAACACCATTCACAGTAACTGCTTGATCGGCCTCATTTTCGAAAAAATACAGCCCGCTGATGCTGCCAGCCCATAAACCGTACCAAACAGTCACTCTTTGTGGGTGAATAGGTTTTTCGACAATCACTCTTGGATTATCATTCGCACAAACGCGGCGATTCTGGTTATTGACGAATCCACTGAGATGAAAAATTTACCGAAAAAATCACGAAGTGCATGATATGCATTTTGATTTGAACGCTTATTTTCATAATAAGCCTGAATAACTTTAACGCGTTGCTCGATTGTGTATCTTTCCATAGTTCAAATTGACTTAGTCTGAAATTGAGAAATGTCAAATGAAATGCAGAAAAAAACTTGACGTTTAGGTGTTTATTTAATCTTACTGCTACCTTTTACCAAATTTATTTCTGCTTGGGACTTTATTAATGGGCCATGACACATAGTATTTTTACATTTATGAAAAATTGGACAACTGTACTTACGTTATTTTGTTTACATATCACTCCTTTATTACCAAAAAATGCTAGTAACTAACATACAAAACATTTTTTGCAAGAAAACATAATTTTCCCTTCTTTTCTACCAAAATAATTTGCCAGCTTTAAAATTTTTTATTTATTTTTAATTTTACTATTCGCTTTATATATTCTCATCAATTTTAGCGAATATCAAAAACAAGCGAATAGTTCGCAAATGCGAATGCGAACGTTCGTCGCACCCCTACTATCAAGAACTTGGTCCTTATTTTGATCTCAGTACTTTTAACGGCCGAAATTTTTGGATAGGAACTTTGTCTTATTTTCACATTTATGTTTTTGTGCGGATTTTATTTACACCAGTTAAAAATACTTATAACTAGGAAAAGAATTTACATAAATTTTTACAGTCAGTTTAAATATACTTATGTAACTATTATAGAAAAATGTCCATCTCCTATTTCAAAAAATGAATTTTTTACAACTATTTTTTGCATTTATTTATTGTATCTTCAATAAAATTGAACTAACAATCGCAGGAAAACTTTTGATGGCAAAGTAATGAGCAAGGAAACCGCAAATATGCAATTGCATGTTTTTTCCTGTGTGATGTATGTGCGCACAAATAAGATACTCGTATTTATACGTTTCAGAACTTTTTATAATTTTGGCATCGACTGTTAGTACATATTTTTGAATATTTTACCCTTTACAGCATGTAAGGTAATTTTTTACATTTTTCGCTGTTTTCCTGCATATTTCGGCATTTTAAAATTTTAATATGCATATTTACAAAAAAACCATAAGTCTGGTTTGCATTAGAAAATTTTGAAATTTTCTGACATATAAAAAATTTTTCCTGTATATTTCGGCATTTTTAAATTTTAATATGCATATTTTAAAGAAAATTTTGAAATTTTCTAACATATAAAAAATTTGTCTTTTGTGATTTTAAATTTAGTCTAATGTATTTTGTCCCCAATTTCTTTAAAATTTTCCCCCATTCCATGCTTTAAAAATTATCAAGTATGTATTGTTTAGGATATTTTTTTTGCAATTTCAATTTTGTCGAGATTGTTGGTTTATTTGCATTTCACAAAAACATAGCAGGACTAGAATAGTCGCGTTCTGTGAATATTTAAGTTATTTATGCGATTTTGCTGATTTGTTCCTAATATAAACCACAAAATATATCTTGGGGGCTTGGTGCGTAACATTTTATATTCGGAAAGGGTAGGCTGGCATTGTACTTAAATCGACTCCTGTACCCATGAGACCATAAAAAAATGCTTTTATGATAAGCATGTACACTACTACTCTACCAATAAGAAAATAAGTGGCTTGTTTAATTACTAGTAAGTAATTGATCAACTACTGTAAAGTAATTCAGACGGTATATAGTTTGTGGTTGAAAAGTATGTTCTTTGCCAATGACAATACATTACCAAGTTATTTTTGTGAATAAGCAATCAAATCTTAACTCTAAATTTTTAAGTTGTAAGTCCAGCCAATGCCAGACTAAAATATTTGTATCTCCGGTTGGTTCTTAAGCTGGAGGTACATCCACGCGTTACGCGGCAACGCTTTTCTTGCTTTTTGAACTTTTAACGCTTTAAAAATGGCAAGTTACACGCCACGCTTTTTTGCTTATCAAATTTCAAGCCTCTATCGGCTATTTTTTGTCTTGCCTTTACGTTTTATTTTCCTTTATATATTTATTGCATTTTTCATTCATTGTTTAATAGAAAATTAATTTCTAATAATTTATTTCCATTGAACAAACATTTTATCATATGAATCTGGCAACACTACCAGTCATTTTGTATGCAACGCGTGAAAGTTGAAGAATGTTCAACTTTTTACGAGGTACGCGCGTCGCAAACTTCTCTTTGTAACTTGCCTTATGGAAACACACTATTTCAACTTTTTTGATAGAAGTCTGTAACGCATTAGCGCATTGAAAGCATGCTTTGTACTTTCAAAGGTTGTCCCTTGCGTCTCTCGTGAGAGCAAGAGCGTCCCTCCTTCTTAGCCGAGCGTGGCCTCTAAAGTTAATGATATTGCGGGCTAGGATATTTGGGTGCAACTCAAGTTCTTTAGTGTTCCGTACACCAAAAGTGTAAAGGAACCCTATTGTTTCCGTACGCTGTCCGTCTGTCACAGGCTGTTTTCTCGACAACCGTAAGAGCTACAGACCTGAAGTTTTCACAGAATATGTAAAACTTTTGCCGCTACAACAACAAATATATGACAGTTAAAAATTAAAGGGTGTTCTAAAGCGAGCATCGAAACATATTGAAATACTAATGTTATATACATACACTTATATGTTTACACTTTAAATTTTCAAAGTTAGTATTAATTGGTGTAGTCTGTAGAATAGACTACACCAATTAACACTGATATTTAAAACAATAAAGGGTGTTCTATCAGTTAATGTAATTTTACTATGTGTATCTTGGAAACCGTAAGAGGTAAACTCTTTAAATTTTCAAAAACGCTAAAAATAAAATATTCCAAAATTAAAAAAAATGTCAAAACGAAAAGTCGCCAAAATGAAAAAAGTACCAAAAGGAAAAACACCAAATTTAAAAAACTATCGCCAAAGCGCAAAAAATCCCCAAATCTAAAAAGATCGCAAAAAAAACTAAAAAACAACGAAAAAAGTCGTCAAAACGAAAACAGGACTACAACATAAAAAATTTGCTAAAAATAAAAATATCATCAAAAAACGAAAAAATCGCCAAAAATGGGGAAAAAAACCTTCAAAACGAAAAAAAGAGCCAAAAATAAAAAATCGCCAAAACGAAAAAAAGTGTCAAAACAAAAATAAATCGTTAAAGCTAAAAAAATCACAAAAAACCGAAAGAATCCCCAAAACCGAAAAAAGCGCCATAAACTGAAATAAGCGCCAAAACTAAAATAAATCGTTAAAAATAAAAATATCGTCAAAAAGCAAAAAAAAAACGTTAAAACAAAAAAACACCAAAACCAATCTGCAAAAAAAAAAAAACAAACAAAAAATTGCAAAAAAGGTAAAAACAACGAAAAAACTTAAAAAATAAATAAACTCAAATTAATCAAAATATTGAAGCAAAAAACTTTCAAAATGAAAGAAGGGCAAAAGCAAAAAGGGATATATGAGTATTCGTCCGGAACCCTGCGTGTGCGAGCCAAAGTCGCACTTTACTGAATTTGTATGTATGTATCTTGTCAAATGTTTTGACTACTTTCTTGAAACTATAAAGAAACAGCGTCACTTGTGATTGTTGCGTAAAAATGAATCAAACGGAAACATATTATTTTATTTTGATTTCTGTTTTTTATTAAACCGTAGCAATTTGGATTTCACTGTATTTCTACATTCCATAATTTTCTTTTCGAAAATCGGTAGGGAAATTAGCTCAATTAAATTTCAGCCAAGACCATGTGTGTGTGTTTTTTGTTTTAATTTTTAATGCTAGATGCATAAAAATGAAAAAGTTAATGTTAATTAACTTCGTGCTGCTGGCTTACATACTGTGCTTTAGCTGAGTGGTTGGTGAGTTGGATTTTAAACCTGAAGGAGCTTTGTTCGACTCCCAGTGGAAATTACAATAACAAACAGTAAGTAAAAATATAAAATTAGTAAAATAATAAACAAAGATACGACGTAATAAGCCTTTAACATTTAAAAATAAATAAAAAATCGCATATTTTTACGAAACTTGGTGTTGATTATTTAACAGTAAAAATAAGAGAAACAAGGGAAACAGGTCTTATTTTTACGGAAGTTGCGATTAGTTCTTGTGAGAATTAAATGGATCCAAACAAAGAATGAATCATTAATTTTTTACGGCTTCAGGTCAGTTAAGTTTTAAATATTTTAAATTTAATAAACTTTTTGTTAAATTTAAATGAAAACTAAGTAGACCGGTTTTTAATTGAATTTTCATTTATTTTATATTACAATTTCAGTTAATTTTACGTACACAACATTTTAAGGGTATGAAAGAGCATGAAAGGTTCGGCTCTTTGTATTGAAGTCGGTTTTTGCCAGAAGTACTTATATAATATTCCATCAAAGTTAAATATTTTTTAGAGCTGAAGTGAATAATAAGCATATTTCAAACCAATAAAAATTCTAATAAGAAACCAATTTACATAAATTTTTTTTACAGTTAGTTTTAAATATACCTAACAACAATAGAAAAAATTTCAATCTCCTATTCAAAAAATTTACTTTGTACACTTGTTTTCTTGAAGCATATACCTTTTCTGAGCTTGGCGTCCTCTAGTGCCGCCAAAATAAATTAAATCTAAAATTTCTTCAAAATGCCTTTGAATTATATTATTATTTATCCATCAATACATTTTTCATTACAATGAAGAACTTAATTTTTTTTGGTATATTTGTCTATGGGACACAGTACTGTGGGCCGTGTTCTGGACAAACTGTTCTGTTGTGTCTTACAAAATTAAGCTCCTAAAATATTCATAAAATACATCATAAAGTATGTAATGAAATATTTTTGGTTTGTTATTTTCAACAAAACCGATTATTGTAGCATTTGGTATAAAAGTCACGTGGTGAAATTTTAGCCAAATCGGATAACTTTCAGTCGTGCTCCTAAGTTAAAATCTTGTGAAATTTACCAAAATGAAGCAAAAAAGGGACTCCTTAGATTTCTCCGATTCGGTTCAAATTTTTATCTCAACCCAATCAAAGATTATTGTTTGGAAATTATACTTAATTTTTGAAAAATTTTACAAAATTTTAACTTTGACCACTAGAGGTCGCACGTTACAAGAAATATCAAACTCACGGTAAATGAAATATCACTTTTTGTAAATTGAGCTTAACTTTGGGAAATTCTAAAAAATTTGAAATCTGACCTCAGTAGAGCACGCCTGCGAGTTACCCGATTTGGCTAAAATTTTTACAACGTGTCCTATAGACCAAGTATCATAATAATCCACACAGCTTATTTTTTCGTTGTCACCCTAATGCACATTTCGCTCATGTGGACATACATATATTATATGCATATACATTAGGCTGACAATGGAAAAACACAAAATAGATTATTATTAAAACAGAAATAGAAGATTATTAAAGTACTTTGTCTAAAGCTCAAATCGGATAACTCTCAGGCGTGCGGTAAAATTTTAACTTTTCCAAAATTTGCCAAAGTTAAATTAAATTTGCATATATCTTTCATTAAGCGTAGGTAAAAAATTTTGGCCCTATTCGAATAATACGAACTCAAGTGGTCAAAGTTAAAATTTTGTGAAATTTTAAAAAATTAAGCATAATTTGCAAACAATAATCTTTGATTGGGTGTGGGTTAAAATGTGCCCCAAATTAGATAACTCTAAGGCGCCCCTTTTTTATGCTTCATTTTGGTAAATTTCACAAAATCTTAACTTTAAACTAAATGGGGCACGACTGAAAATTCTCCGGTTTGGCTAAAATTTTCGGCACTTGATGCCACAATAATCCAGACTGGTTTAGTTAAAATTAACAAAAATGCATTTCATTGCCTAATGTACATGGTAATTATCTACACAAATAGGTAGGTACATATGTATGTATATTATTATTGTGATATCTAGTCTAAAACTGACATGGTCAAATTTTTAGTTGAATCGGAGAACTTAAGTCGTGCCGCTTTGAGGTCAAACTTCAAAGATTGCAAAATTCACCCAATTAGAAAATCCGCTAATTTTGCACTGATTCTTCTGTTGGAAGAATTAGCCCTTTGCTGTCATATGGGCTTGAATTACACATATTATAAAAATATTTCTAAATAATTTTTTCGAAAAATATTTGGCAAAACCATGGCAAAAATACCTAATGAACTAAAAAAATATTAACCCCTCCACGCTTTGGATTAGTAATGAGCCAATCAAAAACTTTACAGCAGCTTTAAATTTTGCACAGTATTTTTAATTATGCTGTTTTGGTCCCAAAGTGTGGTTAGTGTTTTCGGCAATAAAGTGTTTTGAAATTTTTTTTTGAGGTAAGAATTTTTCAAATTACTGGAGAAAAAACTTTGAAATATCTGTGACTCACAAGGGTTAATTTTATATAAACAAGTCTAGGATATAATTAGAATATTTATAATTGATGAATTCTCAATTCAAATCGGTGAATTTGCCTAAATTTGAACTTTGACCTCAATGGAGCACGGCTTAAAGTTGTCCGATTTAATTTAAAATTCCACCATATTAGTTTTTGACGAAAGATCGGTTTCCACAATACAGACAATTGATTTGAGTAGAAAATTTTTCTGAAAAGCACTAACTTTTTTTGATTGATTCCTATACAGATTTTCTACTCAAATCAGTTGTTTGCATTGTGGATACTGCACTATAATCCGCCTGGGCTTTTATGTAAATCGTAAGTTGAATTTTCAATACCACTCTGATGTATATAAATGCGTAAATGTGCAGATGCAGCATTTCATAACTTAAAATCAATTAAAGCTAAGCTTGGTTGTTCAATGATTTTCCTTTTGTTTCTTCTAAGAACACTGAAATATAAAATAACCCAAATGCACAAATTGTTGCGCAAAACCACATAGTGGCCGAAAGTCCAAAGGAATGCATTGCCACTGGGAAGAATCGAAGAAGAGCCAGCGATAGTAAACTGAGCAAAGCCATACAAAAGGAAGATCCAATGGAACGTATCTGAATTATGTTTACTTTTATTAGAAATATATCATGTTTATTTACTACATATGCACTTTACCTTAGGAGGCAATATTTCCACCAGCACTACGAATGTTAACGAAATGATGCCAACATTGGCCAAAAATATTATTAATCCCATCAACAATAACGGCAGCCAGCTGCTGTAAGCTGTCAAATCAAGGTCAGTCTCTTCGGCGAAAAATGCGTACATGCCAAATGCCGCCATACCCATGCCCATGCCAGATGTTGATATGATCATTAGGAATTTACGACCGAAACGGTCAACTAAAATAGTCGCCGTATATGAACCAATTACTTGTACAACACCAATTATTATAGTGTTGACATCGGGATGCAGTTCAGATTTCGTGGCAATGAAAATGCTCGACATATAATTGATTAACGCAAATGATCCGCAATACATATTGAGTATCATGAGAACAATACCAGTACAGATGGCCTTCAATGATTTTCGATTGACTTAAAATTGTAAAGAAATAAAATTTTTTTTGTTAATATTTATGTTGAAAAATTTAGTAACTTACAAAAATCTTTATAGGTAATCCTTTCACTCTTGCTTTCTTGAAGTGTTATCGCTGTTTTAAGCTCTTCAAATTTATGTTGCACATCAATCTTTGAAGCCACGTCTCTCTGATCAATTTGGTTTTTGTAAAATAAAAACGATTTTTTTGCATCGTCTTCCCGCCCTGTACGTAAGAGATACTGTGGAGTTTCCGGAAAATATGTCGCAATGATTAAATACACGACTGGAAATGGTAAGACAACCATTGGTATGATATGGTACGGAACATACGATGAAAATATATAGCCGATCAGTATTCCGAAATTGAGGGTCAATATGAACAGGGAAGTGAGACGACCTCGTACTCTGTATAAATATGAAATATTCAGTTAGAAATACATTTGTACATATATGTGTACGTAGTAGATAATAGAGGGCTGCACGAATATATTCGAAAGTACTACTATGTATGTTTGTGTGTGTATGTATGTATGTTTTTTTGTATATATGTGTGTATATATGTATGTGTATATGTATATACATAAGAACATACATCTATGCACACACGAAATTCTTACGAGTACATTCTACGAATACATTTGTGTACACTTTGCAGGCCTCTACTAGATAAATATCTATGTATATACCCAGCAAACATTTTTTGCCGATTTCGGTCCGAAGACAGTCAGAGAGTCTGCACAATATGCCGAAGACGGTACGAAAACGTTTGAGGAAATTCTAAGAACTTTGCCGAAATATTCAACAGAACTATGTACGAATTCCGAATAGTTTTCATTGCAAAATTCTAAAAAAGTTTTCAGTACGTCTGCACACTTTAGGAAAACTTTCCAAGATATAATTGAAAATTATTACGAAAACTAAAATCTGACAATGTACCGAAGTGACTGCTAAGTCGGAGGGTAGCAATGTGCAGCCTATTCTGTTAAATATCTTAACCCATTAGTGCATAGTAGCATTAGTAAATTAAATTGCCTACAGATAGTGTGCAGACTAGTCTTATGCTATTCGGATAATATTTCAGAAAACGGACAGAGGGTATTTGATACAACTCGGTTGATTGTCTGATAAAATCAAATATGTTAGACATGTCAGCAAAAAATGTTTTTTGGTATGTAAGCACTTGCTTGTATTTTAGAAGCCTTATTCATACATACGCACATACTAAACCTGAGCACAAAACATTAGCTTGTGAATTATTCATAGTGTACATTATTGAATTGTTCTCTTCTTTTATTGCTTTTGATTTCATGAGAAAACTAAAGTTGTTATTCCCTTTTATCAAAAGCACACAACAACAATGCCGAGTAACGGCATTGTTTATTGTTGTATCGAAGTTAATTTCAATATTGCATTTCACTTGACAATATTGTCAACTAAAATGAAATATTGTTATAGTATGACAATATGTGTATGTGTGAAATAAGAAACAAATAAAGCCCGGCATTTTTTTATTTTGTTGCTTTTTTTCTAATTATTTTACAATCATTACGTTGTTCTGCTCATTCAAAAATATATAATATGTAGGTATGTATGTAATTTATATTTTATTACGTATTTTGTCTCGCTTTTTTTGATAGATAAGGAAATGGAAATAAAATTCCGGTACAAAAATTAAAATTGTTATTCTATTTCTATAAAGCGCTTGTGACATTATGTACATTATGAAGTATACATGATTTTTACTGTATAATTAACAAAAATGTATATTCAACTTTTGTTCAATGAATCTATGCATTGTTTATTCTTTGTTCTCTATATTGGCTTTTCACTCAATTAGAATTACAACTACAGTCAATATTTGCGTTTGAAAAAATTTAATAATGTACACTTTTAAACCTCTTGTGCACACGTTTATTACATAATACATACATAAGTGTTTGTGTTATTCGGTTCGTCAAATCTTTAATTGCATGAACAATTTTATGTGAACAAGACTTTCTAAAGTTAATTTTAATCAATACTTACAATGGATCTGAAATTTCGCTAATGAATATCGGTATTACAATAAAAATACCGCCTCCAGTTATGCCTCCAAATACACGGGCTGCGTATAAATACTCCACAGAATCGGCAAAATATATCAACAGCCAAAGACACTGTCATTCATTGTAGTTGTTGAGAAAAAGGAACAAAAAATAATAGAGTTAAAAAAATTTTTGAAATATATTATTTGAGATATTCTTCCAATTTTATTGTGATTTTCAAAAAATCTTTTGTAAATTCTCAAATGATTTTTGAAAGTCTGTGCATAAGATAAGAGGTTTGAAACTTTTCGGAAGTACGGTTGAAGTGTACTGATGATTTTGTAAAGTACCAATGAAATGGTACTCCCGCAACAAATAAAACTTTTGAGAATTAAAAAATTTTATTTGTTGCGGGTTAAGCATGTCTATATGCCTGAATTTCATTGCTGCTTTACCAGACATCAGTAGACTTCTACCATATTTTTGAAAAGTTTCAAACCTCTTAGATTATTCATAATCTTTGAAAAAACATTTGAGAATTACAATAGAATAAGCTTAGGTTAGGTTAGGTTAGGTTGAACAGGCTGCCGGTTTCTAACAACCGGCCCACTTGGGTTCTTTGGTCCATTTTTGATGCCTGGGGTGGATAGTAGGGAAGTTCAGAGAGATGTCCCTCCTATCCCAGAGGTTGGGTCGGTGTTAAACCAACCCGAGTATCTTATGAATGAATTTATTCCCCTAACGTCGCATTCCCCCAGGTCTGCTAGTTCGGGTAGTGACGGATTTCCCAAGTATGACGCCCTATTTCTATATAGTGCTGGACATCGACAGAGGAGGTGTTTGACAGTTTCTTCCTCCTCCTCATTCTGACAACTTCTACAGAAATCGTTAAAAGGAAGATTTAATCTTCTGGCATGGACACCAATAAGAGAGTGCCCTGTTATGACCGCTACGAGTATACGCAGCTGTTGACGAGGGAGCCCCAGTATGGTTGCAGATCTTGCGAAGTTATACTGGGGCCAGATGGATTTGGAAACCTCCCAAGTGATTTCAATTGTCCATCTGGTTTGCGCTTCTCTAAATAGTTGGTGCTGAATTTGTATTTTACAGCTTTTTAGTGGGACACCTACTAACCAGTCGATGTCATTTTCATGTAGGCGGGCACCGGTCTTGGCTAGACCGTCCGCGATAATGTTACCGGGCACCCCCGCATGGGCCGGTACCCAGAAGAGCCCTAGGTTCGCATGTCTCGCCATTTCATTCAGAGGTGCCCGGCATTCTTTAACCAATTCCGATGTTGTGTAAACACCAGATAGAGCATGTAGTGCCGCCTTACTGTCGGTACAAATTCGGATGTCCTGATCGAATATCCTGTAGTACCTTAACCAGTTGGCTGCCCTTTTGATTGCCGATATTTCAGCCTGAGTGATGCTACAATGGTTTGGTAGCCTAAAGTTTATCCTACGTTGCATTTGTGGGATGTAGAAACCCCCGCCAACTCCGATGCCCGACTTTGACCCATCGGTGTAGATCTCGAGCACATCCTCATATTGGTGTATGTAGTTTGCCTCAGAGGATGTGCCCGAGAAGTCCACCAGGAATCTTTAGAATAAGCTTAGTAGGCTTAGAAACTTGTACAAAACACAACAAACAAATTATATTCGAAATGAATCTATTTTATTACAACCTTTACACAGGCCCATTATTACAACTTCAAAATAGTTAAAGGCAGGATTTTGTCGGGCGGACAAACAGTTTATCTTTAATTCCCCCTATTGTGAAAGGCGACGTCGCATCAACACGACATCAAAAATTTGTCACTTGTCTACTCTTTGTCGACAACATTGATTAATATTAACATGCTGGACTAATTTCAAAAGCTTCAGAAAATAATAAGAGACTGTCAATAGCAGTCAATTGTTGTCGACAATGAGCAGGCAAGTGACAATTGCTTACTGTCGTCTTGATGTGACGTCGACGTCGTCTTTCATAATAGGGGGGATTAAACTTTACTGTAACTGAAAATGAGCGATAAGTTAAAGGCAAGTTCATCTTACCAGGTATGCAGGGATGATAAATGGGAAAATTCATTTCGTACCAATGAGCTTCTAAAATGTCACTTTTTCGGCTCAAATAGTACTAAAATCTTTTTGAATTGTTGTAACCAAGTAAGCCACACGATTTTGATTAATTTTATGTGCTCATTGTGTCAAAGATCAAATATGGCTTTGTTTTCTACAAATATTTTTGATAAATTTTTTTTCAAATATTGGTGCCAAAAATCAAACAAATTTCAATTCATCTCAATGACACTTTTGCCATATAACAAGGAACCAACTTACTAAAATCTTTATTATTATAAACTTGAAATTTGCTAAGAAATTTAAAATTCATTCACAGTGGATAAACAAGGTATAACACAAGATATTTTTCTATTAAAACTTTAAGTCGTCTTACGTAGATTTTGAGTTATTAATGCAAAGCAGCTTTATTTTAAGCGCTATTTCCATGAGAGTAAAAATTTTCGAAATATCATGGACTAGTTTCGATATTTTTCTTGCTGTGCATGACTTCTATATTGATTCCATAAAATTTCACCAATAACGACTTAATTATTCATGTGTGATGGATTATTTAAACACACAAGCAGAGAGAGATACGATGTTATTATCTAAACAGATTGAAATTTTTTAAATGTTTTGTTTTATTTTACTTACTAAGTGTTATTTATGTCGACATATGCGGTTTTACGCATCCTTGCTAGGATCTCGTTCTTACGTTATTTTGGTCTGAAATTTTTACACAAAGCTATTTTGGCAAATATATGCCATGTTAAAAAATCTGTTTTAGAAATATTTTGTTTTTGCTCTACTGAAAAAATCAGTTTTAAGACATACGCCTTTATTCAAGAAAACGAATGATTTGTTTATAGAATATGGAGTTTGACATTAAGCTATTCCATCAGTATCGCTATTGATATTTGTCTTTGAACACTAACAAACAAATATTAAAAACTGTTCTCTCAATACCACCTGTTATGTATTCTCCATAAATACCCAGTCGTAAATAAAACGAAGTACTTTGATAATAATCAGTGATGTCAGGATGACACTCTAAGCGAGCATCTAAGTACTTATATTGTAATGTACATGTAATCTAACATGCCATTTAGTAATAATAGGTTCGATTATTTCGCAGAGATAAATTATTATTGAACAATCAATGGATACCACCCAACAAGTTGGCAAACATTTGCAAGTAGTACCAAATGAGTCACGGGGGTACCATCGTACTTTTTTGGTTTCAATAGTACAAAAAACTACAATTGTACCAACTTTATCATCCCTGCAGGTAGGTTAAAGTAAATTTGTAATAATGGTAAACTGTTTATCCGTCCGACAAATTCCTTTCTTTAACTTTTGCCAAGTTGTAACAATAGCCTTTAGTCTCCCATTGAGCGACAATAAAAGTATTTATAAGTCAAAATGAAAAATAAAATCCAAATTAATAAAACATCGGAATACACCCCACATTGCGTCAATGATCCATCGAGTCAATAGAGTTGGCTACCCTACTGTCGACGATGAGCTTCTTCGCCCCTTCCTGTACGCGATCGAGTAACTTCAAAATTGACTTGGAGCGCCGGCCATACATGATAGTTGTATTCCATTTTCGGTCGAATATAGGTGGTATAAATTTAAGGAGATCAGAAGGAGTGAAGTATCTTTTACACCATCTTAAGAAACCGAGGCACTTGAATGTTTCTTTGGAAGCTTGAAGAATGTGATCAACCTATCGAACGTCACACTGGATCTTCAAGCCAAAAACATCAAGAGCGTCGGATTTTCCAATACTTACACCAATCATAAGTACGATGGAGCAGCAAGTTCGGTCATGCGTCGGTATGTGAGCATATAGAATTGGGTCTTGCGAGAATTAAAATGGACCGTATTCGCACGGCTTCACTCAGGGATTGTTATAAGATTGTGATTAACTGCCAGTTTTTGTAAATAAAATTAAAATTTTCGTTAGGGACTTTGAATTGAAAACAAAAACAAATTTGAGTTTTTTTATTGTTGTTTCAATATAAATTTCCTAACGAAAATTTTTATTTTATTTACAAAAACAGGCAGTTAGTGTATCATTCATGTTCCGCCTCATGGCCCCAATCTCTGACAGGTTTGGCCTATTACTGAATGAATATGAATGGTGAATACTGCTATCATCTGCAAAAGAGTAGACCGTATTGGAAGTTTGACACAAAAAAAGGTCATTAAGAAATAGGGTAGGAGAAAGAACGGAGTCTTGCGACACGCCTGAATTAATCTTGAGCTCGTTTGATAAGATCCCATCTATAACAACTCGTATAGTACGATCCCTTAGAAAGCTCGATATAGATCAAGAGGAGTCATTACCGACACAAAAAGCAAAAATTGTTGATAAAAGTGTCCCATGCCACCAAATTCCTTAGAAATATCTAGACCCACCACATTACGCTGGCCGAAATTGTGTATGCAGTGACAATTTTTCCGAAAGGAATGCCAGTAAGTCATCCGTAGAGCGCCCTCTACGAAAGCCTGTAAGCTGCGATCGCTGAGTAAACTGTTGAACTCCAAATACCTCACAAGATGGAAATTTACCACACTTTGTATCACTTTCGAAGGTGCAGAACATATTGCGATTGGGCAGCAATTTTCAGGGTTACTAGTCTCTCCCTTTTTGGGATTGGCGTTACATTGGGAATCTTCCAGCACGATGGCAATTCGCCAGCACTATAAAAAGTTCTCAATAGGGTTGCCAACGGACGTGAATGCTTTAAGTCCAGTGATGGAATAACATCCGGCCCAGGGGAGTTATTTCTGTTGAGACCCGCTAAAACTTTTTAGCTGCACGCGCTCGAAAGAGTATATTTGGCATAGTTGCAGATGCTCTATCAAGCGTGGGCAGTGGTTGATTGCTTTTCAGCAAGTAAGAATTAATTGCAAAGTATTCAGCCAGAACGTTAGCTTTATCAGCCTGGTCTGTGAATATTTGGTCACTCTTTGAAAGAGTCGGAATTGTGGAACTATCATTATATTTTACTCTTTTAACGAATGACCAAAAGCTCCCGCTACACCGAGGGGCAGCGAGTACTTTAGCAGGATGGCACTGCCTTAGTTCTCCGGCACACGAAGATCTCGCCTTTTTGCACAGCCAATCAATATCTGCATTTTTATTACTACGCCAGATATTGAATGGTTCCTTTCAGAATATGACTACATTTTTGCATGCCTGATTAAACCACGACTTCGTTCTTGTTTTAATCACCATTTCTGCAATGGCATTGACATTATTGTCAAGGAAGCATAGTTTCCAGTTAAATTTTTTAGCGTTTAATTTATTTATTGAATCTTCATTTTTAAATTGAACTATCAATAATCATTCAAATCTTAAAACTAAAATTGTTAGTAATAAGAGCAGCTAATGCTAGACATAATATTGGCTGCAATGTCTCTCGTGTTCGTCTGAGAGCAAGTGTCTCTCATTCTCAGCCGAGTGTGGCCTCTAAAGTTGAAGGTGTTTGGGTGAAACTCAAGTTTTTTTATACATATGTGTTGTCATAAATTTTGAAAACAGTTTACTGATTTCTGACATACCAGGGAGCTGCTGTAATCAAACAAATTAAAATCTAATTTGTCGCCCTTAAATTTTCTCTATATTTGATGCCAAAATATTGGTTTTAATATCGAGTCGAAAAAAAGAAGTTGAAAAAAGAAGTTTATAATCTAAGCTAAGTGTAGAATTTCTCCAAATTAGCCAATTAAGTTGAACTGCTTTCAATTATATTTGGATCAGCTTTGTATGTGGTTCTTCCATGCTAGACAACGATCGAGGTGAATAGCTAGGTATTTAACATCAAAGTGTTGCGGTATGATATTGTTATTGATATGACCCTCCGCAATGTACATAAATGCAATATGTACACATTTTTGTTCGTTTATTTTTATGCTCCATTGCTTTAACCACTTTTCCGACTGAAATGTATATTCCAGCAACTTGCTAGATGTTTCTTGAGGACTTGAGTGTATGCTTAGAAAAGCTGTATCATCAGCAACTGTTGATGTGTGAATATCACTGCCTGTTGGCATGTCGGAGGCCGAAAATGCTACCTTGAGAAACTCAGGCTTGAATCGTTGACATCTTCCATTGCGCAGAATAATATTCTAGGCATAAAACAGCATTGAAAATTAAAAGAATTATCCTTTTTGCTATATAGGGTAGCTTTAAAAAGAGCCTAACAATATTTAAGAAACAAAGGAATGCGATGTATTTGGTGGCGGCTCGAATTTTCAATAACAACGGTGGCGGCCGACTTTAAAACGATCGACTTGTTTCTCTGTTTTTGATACTTAGGAAACATTTTACACTAACAAAATGCCTGTTGTTTTTGTATTGTTGTAATTGTTGTAGGGACAGTTCTACCTTACACAGAAAAAATTATCATAGGTTTTTATTTTAACACACATTTCAAACACATGTGTGTTAAAATTGCTTTTAAATTTTATTATTTTTTGTTTGATTGTAAAATATTCCAATACAAAATTTTTATAGAAAAAAATATTTTTTTTCTTATTAAATATTTACGTCGCAGTTTGCAACTTACTCTCGAAGTACACACAAGCATTAATCTGCCGTCGGTCCGTGTACAAAATAAGCAACATACAAATATATAATAAAAAAACAAATACTCGCCACAATAAAGTATTAACAAACACAGTTTTCTTTAATATTTTACGTATACTTTTTGTAAAGTATATCATAAACCCATAAATAAGCTGTCACAAAAACAACAAATTTATTAGGTGGTACCCATATACATACATATGTAATAGATATGTAGAATGTGAAAACCAAGTAAACAAAAATCTACACTTGCGTACACGGTTACGCACAAATTCAATATCACTGACAGACAGTAATATAAAAATAATTTTCTTAAAACCAGCTTCACAAGAAAGCACAAGTTCCAACAATATGAGCCAACATCTAGCAGAAAAAGAAAAAACGACAGATAGTGGCCCCCTAGAAAATGGTTAAAAAAATCCAAATGTGTGTTGATCGTTATTTTGAAGTTGTAAATAATAAAAAAAGACAAAGAAGTCCAAGATCGAAAAACCTCGCTCCAGTGGCGAAAATGCCCAAAGATGGTAAATCTGATGCGGCGCTTTCTGAAAATCGCTTTTCCATTCTACAAAACGACGAAGATGAAACCACCACTGACTGTCAGGTCAAGCAAACCGCCCCTAATATACTTAAGGGAGAAAAACTCAAATGAGCTAATTAAAAGGCTAGTACAATTAATCGGTGAAGAAGCGCTTTACGTAATCTCAATAAACGCGGCGCGATTAACGAGACAAAAATTCAAGTAAATGAAGAAAATTATTACTGCACAGTAGTTTCGGAGTTTGAAACACAAAATAAATATTTTTACACCTACCAACTGAAAAGTGCAAAAGGCCTCCAGGTAGTGATAAAAGGCATCGATTCATACGTGGATCCAGAAGAGGCAAAAGCGGGTATACTAAATAATAATTTTAAAGTGAAAAATGTTATTAACATTAAAAATAGAAAGCGAGTCCCCCAACCACTTTTTCTTGTGGAACTGGAACCAGGTGACATTAAATTAAAAAAGGATGAAGTACACCCCATTTATAGCTTAAGATATTTGCTGCACCGACGAGCTAACGTAGAGGAACCACACAAGCGAGCAGAACCCATTGAATTTTCAAGTTTTCGAAAAACCAATATCTTTAAAACCAATAGTCTGATCCTCAAAAATTAGGAGATAAGTTATAGCCAAGGATGTATGCTACAAATTTTGTAAAACTCTTTAGTAGTCGGAAATAGGGTTTGCACTACGATTATAGTCAAAATCGCACCTTTTAATCGTAGTCGTAGCCATTAATCGCTCGATTACGATTAAAAATTTTGTTCTTTTTCAAACAAAGAATTTATCGCAAACGCCTTCTCCAATGAACTTTTTTCTAATCTGAGATTCATTAGAACTGTTTCAAATTATGTACATACAAGGCAAATTTAAATCATAAAATATAAAATACAGTGCACCCTCGGTTACTGCAACCCTCGATGAGCGCAATTCCTCGACTATTACCACAACTCAAATATTTACATTGTAGACTTAGTGTATATAACTTGGCAACAATTTGTTACTCTTTAAACGCAACTTTTAAAATTTATCGTCAGGGTGTTTGCATTTTTATCTTCGTGAAAAGTCAATGCAAAAACACATTTCTAGAACGGCAAAACAGTCTAAAGTTTCTGACTTCTTTTAAAACCATTTTATAAAACTATAGCAAATACCCCGTTGTACATAAGAAAGAATGCGTATTTTTTATTTTGATAATTAAATTTATTTATAAGATTGCTTTGTAATATGAGTGTTGTGTTTTTCTTCCGACGGGGGTTGTTTGAATTTGTAACGATTTTCCGTCATCCCACGTCAAAGATGGTTGATAAACAGACCGGTTTCGGCTATATGCCATCTTCAGTGTTCTATGGAATACTAAATCGTTTTCTGTTGTCCGTTGGTTATAATTAGTTTGTATACCTATCTTCTTCGCTTGATCCCAAGGCATATTCATTACATGTTCCACCATAACTAAAACAAATACAAGACCAAAAAACACATGTATTTTGTTGGCAGAAATACCCCAGAAATATGTCAAATCCATTATCTGTGAGTTGCACACATTCATAAGCTCTCTCAAATTTACTAACACATGTACTTTGTTGATAGAAGCACCCCAGAAAACCAAAACATTCGAAAATAATATCGCATTCGAATGTTGCGCACACGTTTCTCGGACAAAACACTCGCGAACGGCTATCGAAGTCGGAAAGAGAAAGACCTGCTAGAGCTCACTCGTCGCTCAGTTTGTGGCAGCAAATCTTTCGATTTCGATGCTTCGCTGACAAATCAATAGCGAACCAATATCGAAGAATTATCGATACCACAAAAATGCAGGAAAAAATAATTTTTCAAGATTGTTATCTATTTTTTAATTTATCTATTTTATTGTAAATGGAATAATTATTTATTTAAAATTTTAACTTACGCTGCATTCAATCAGATTCGAACACGGTACCTCCAGGCTAACAGATTAGCACACGTCCACTAGACTATCGTGGCGAATTTTTTTCTATTCAATTATAGCACACATGAATGTAAATTACACATTCGATAAATTATCGAAAATAGTTCAATGCTGCGAACATTCACATTTTATGAAATTTGGCAATTGTGCTTCTTATCGAGACATATTTCGATGCTGCGAACATTCACATTTTATGAAATTTGGCAATTGAGCTTATTGTCGCAACATTATCGACAAAAGCTCGCATTTGTGAACATTAGATTTTTTTAGATTCACGAGCATTTATCGAACAAATTTTTTTCGAAAATTCTTCGTTTTAGCGAACCTTCTTTTATTTCGAATCTCAGGTTTAGTGGGACACCAGAAATATGTCAAAATCTATTGTCTGTGTGACGCACCCATTCTCAAATTTACTAAGTCAGCTGATCTTATGTTGGTACCTGTTTAATCTACTTTGCTTGATTCCTTTGTATTTTTCCCTCTATTTCTCTCTCTCTCTCTCGGCTCTATATGCTTTTGTGTGTCTCTACCTCAGTGTCCACCACAAAGAGAGACACTAAAATAATAATGCATTGCTGTTTTTGCAAGTTTCATAAAACAAAGCTACAAACGTTCATTATTGTTGTTACTAAATGAGATTTTTGTGTGTTTTGTTCTCTTGAGTACACACACGTATTGTATACGTGTTTTTAGTGGTATAGGTGTTTTTCCCTTGGGGCCAAGGTATATTGAACAGGTACCACCACAAGAACAGCTGTTTTTGTAAAATTGAGAATGTGTGCGTCACACAGACAATAGATTTTGACACATGCCTGGGAGTTTTCTATCAGCAACGGGCATGTGTTAGTAAATTTGAGAGAGCTTGTAAATGTGTGCGACGCACAGATAATGGATTTGACATATTTCTGGGGTATTTCTACTAACAAAATATAAGTGTTTTTTGGTGTTGTATTTGTTTTAGTTATGGTGGTACCTGTAATGAATATGCCTTGCTTGGGGCAATGTTTGGTGATCGTTGCTCTACCTGCTACCTGTTTATAATCTGCTCTGTTAGTTATCAGGTGTTTTATCCCTACGTAGGTAATAATCTGTAATTGTACGTTTCTGTGTAATCCTTTTGTCTTGTTAATTTCCTACTACGTTGCCTGGACTATTGTTTTCTTTTGTGTAAAAATATTTTAAACAAAATATTTTAAACAAACAAAAAGTTCAGGTTCGGTACAGGGTTCGGTTTCGGATTTAAAACCAAAAATATATAAATAAATTTTACATTCACGTTTATTCCTTTAAACAATCGGGTATGTTCTGTATTTCTTGTGGAATTAAAATATCCGGAATTATCAAAGGATTGTTGTTATAAATATTAATATGCAACAACAATGCTTTGATAATTCTGCACATTTTAATTCCACATGAAATACAGAACATACCAAAATATATTCTTTTTTTTATTTAATTAAATTTTAGCTTTCAAAAAAACTTTTTTCAACTTTGTAACGTACATACCGCATTGACATAAGAAAGTATACTTCAAATTAGAAATTATTAGAAATACTTAGAACAAGAAAAAACAAACATTTTGGCAATCATTCGGCACTTTTAAAAATTGCAAAATATAGTCAGCTGTCGGGGTGCTGCCACCTAGTATGAATTTGCCTTGGTTGTTATTTTATTTTGATTTTGTTTTTAATTTTTTATCATGCAAGAAATGTAATGTTTTTATTATTCTTCTATTAAATATTTCTCTATTTTTGAACCCGAATCTTGCTGAATTTTTGGGTTCAACTGGTTCGGGCTTAAAGTCTTTATAAACAGTGAACCTGAACCCGTTTGGGTTCAGGTTCGGGTTCGGTTTCAGTCACTGGTTCAAATATTATATCTGAAGCAGTGTTTATTTGTTCATTTATTATTCTTCCATCAAATGTTTTTTGCTCGAATATTTCCATGTTCTCTAATACGTTCAATCGCCGTCCTTTATATTGTGAATGCAATAGTTTAACTGTTTTTCTAATATGCCCTGGTGTGCATTTGTTGTCGAATATGTGGTTCGCGAAATTCGATTCTGGTGTTAATGATGGTTCTCTCAGTTTCTTGTTATAGTAATTTATGTGCTCGCGAAATCTTGTTTTTATCTTTCTTTCAGTTTGTCCGATATAACTGTGTTGGCATGTGCAAGTTAATTTGTACACTTCTTGTTTATCTCGGAATTCTGTTTCGTTTGTGCTGTTTTGCAGTATTCTACCTAAGTTGTCTTTTGTTTGGAATGCTGTGTTAATGTTGTGTTTTCCAAAAAATTTATCCAGTTTGTATGTTGATTTTCCCATATACGTAAAGGTAGCCCAAATTTTCTTTTCTTGTTCCTGTTCCGTTTCTTAATTGCTTCGATATCCTTTCTAATCTTGTCAACTAGGTCTTTTTTATATCAGTTTCTTTCCGCTATCATTTATATCAGTTTATTCCTATCTCTTTCATATAGGCCTCGCGTGCTATGGGTATTCGTTCAAGTCTCGTTATTAATTGCCTAATTGCCGCGTTCTTATGTTGTTGAGGATGGTTTGATGAATTGTTTATTATTTTGTCTGTAGCAGTCGGTTTTCTGTATATTTCGCATTCAACTCTATTTAAGTTCTTGTTTGCCCTAATCAATAGGTCTTGGTAATTTATTCTTTCGTTCTCTTCCACTTCCATTGTAAAATTTATATTTTGTGTTATTTGCTCAGTAGATCCAGAATTTGCTCCTCAATATTTCCTTCTATTATACATATAATATCGTTCACGTATCTTGCATAGAATGTTACCCCAAAGTTTTTAAGTCCTCTACGTATTTCTCTTCTAAATTTTGCATAAATACTTCCATGATTATTGCTGATGTTGGATTTCCCATTACTAGTCCGTTGATTTGCCTATATATGCTATTGTTGAATTTGAAGTAATTTTGCTCCAATGTGGCTTTTAGCGAGCTTTCGAGTTCCATTGAAAATTCCACGTCTTCTGTTTTATTGAGTAGTGTTTTATGTAGAATGTTTATTGTCTCTATTGTTGGGATTGATGGATATAAGCACGGTTGCCACATTTGACGATTTATCGTCATTTTGACGATTTAAGGTGTCAAAAATGGTATTTTGGACGATTTTTACCTTAAATTTGACGATTTTTAAGAATTATAAGTTGACACTATTTTTTAGAACTTTTAAAAGAATTTTGAACTTGATAGAGAATTTCGTAGCTTTTGCTACAATATGTAAGAAAAGTAGAGGGTAAAAGGGATAGTTATGTCATACTTAACTATTTTTATGTTGATATTTTTAGTATTAGAGAGTTTACTTAAACCTCTTCCTCTCCATAATTTATCAACTGCTGCATACATACATATTATATGAATGTATATCATATATAGAAAATTTTAAACACTATGCAATGCTCAAATATTTACAAAAAAACTAACGGAGTTCAGTGTTTGATGCAAATAGTCTTGCGAAAGCGCAAATGCAAATTATCATAGCTTTTTTAAGCATTTTGCTGTTGTATATCATAAAAACACTGAAATCCACTATTCTAAGTTTTTCAAATATATTGGTATCTCATATCTCAAAAAAGCGAAGCTTGGCGAAATGTATTTAAAGTATTAAAAATGTTAGCTGTTATTAGCTTTTTAGCAGTTATAACTTTGGTTTAGATTATAAGATTTGTTTCTGAATAGTTTTTCAAATCGGTAAGCCACATGACATCAAAAATTGTTTTTATGTGCTCATTCTTTTGCTAGGTATCATAGCATTGCATTCTAGAGAAAACTTTTGATAAATTCTAGTATTTGCAAATACTTTTGTTTAAATTTAAAAGTCGATTTATTCGATATTTTCTCTTTGTGGCTTAAGAAGTTATTGCACTAAGCCTCTCAAAAGCATTTTAATTAATGTGTATGTATGTATATTATTTTTCTAAACAAATACACTAAACGTGAGATTATACTGTTTATTCAGTTAAAACAACAGTTGATCTCTTTATTAATAAGAATTTCTTTTATTTTATGTAAAAACTGAATTTATTGGTTATGTTATTCATAATACATTGTTATTCTGCTTATAAAGTAGATTTCCATATAAAATTTGTGTTATTAACCCCCGAAAAAGTGTTTTTTATATATTGACGATTTGGGAAAATTATTTTGACGTTTTTGACGATTTTTTTCTCGAAATTTGACGCATTTATCCCTATTTCATCTGGCAACTATGGATATAGGTCTATTATATCAAATGAGACTAGTTTAGTATTTTCTGTTATCTGTATGCTCCCTATCTTGCTAATGCTGACATTAGACGACATGTTTTTTTACATATGGCTTGTTAGGTGTGTGAGACATATGTAACTTCGCATGTTTGTCAAAATTGTCCATTTACAGACGGTTTATAATATTTGCTTTCACACGTACATGTGCAATTACATCTGACATAACCTCTGAGTGTTCACAACAGCTGAGTTTTTGCACAATTTTCGTAAATATATAAAGCGCTCTTTGCTTTTTAATGTTTTTTCAGCCAAACCACACTTTTGATAATTTAATACAGCTGATGTCAGATGCCTTGTCAGATGAAAATAGAACACGCTCTAATTGAAAATTTTTCATCTGACTTTGCTTTTGTAAATGTCATCTGACAATGTTTCATATGTTTCACACGGCATGTATCGCTTTTGCAGTGGGAAATTTGACAAGTCAGATGTAAAATACATGTCGTCTTAAGTCAGCATAACTAATTCCGTGGTGTTGGCTATTGTGTGTTTGTTCTCTAGATCCAAGGTATCTTTCAGTATTTCGACAGTGCTCGGAGCAGATTTGTAATTAATTTGTAATATATTTCGATAAAAATCAAATTACATATTCTTGAAAAATTAACATTTTCAAGTTAAATAAGAATAAAGTTGTTTTATTTAAAGAAATCTCTATTATTTATGGTCCAATTTATCTTTAGGATCATAAAGCCTAAATATTGTTTGTATATAAATAAAACTATGCAACACCGAAAAAATCACCCATATTTCGAGTGGTAATCTGTATTAAGTACACCTAGTAAACAATATAAATTAAATTTATATTTACATATCACGTTGAAGAAAGATAATGGAAATTCCACTTTGATTACTGTATGAATTGCGTGCACAAATGTTTCAAGCGATTGCATTAAAAAATTGTGTTATGAAAATATAAAATACCGCCTGTTTGTGTTAATTCTCCTAGCTTATTTTGACACGTTTTTATTAAATTTACGACGAAAAGTGATAGAAAGCCAATTCCTCACATGCTTTAGTCGTGTTATGAAGCTTATTTTAAGATTGCAATTAAAAATTTGGACAAGTCATAGGTGCCTAAAATTTGTTTAAAGTGCTATAAATATTTGACGGGGTGGCACAAGGGTACTGTAAAACAGATGCCTTTTAGTGCTCCGATGCAGTAGCGTGAACCAAAAAATCACGTAGACAACTGTTACTTCTGCTTGATGACTCTGAAGAGATTTTCAAAAAAAATCAAAACACTCAGTGAAATATGATAGTGTATCATCATCAGTGCCAATGCCACTATCACTTTCTCCAGACATTCCAGTACTGGACAGACTTTCCCATTCATCGAATTCTTCCAATTCTACGATAGACGAGAACGGTGCAGGTCCTTCTAGTGAAGAGGTATTTCTAGATTAACCAATAACAGCACCACAAATGATTAATCAATCAGAATTAAATAATCTTGTCAGAGATTTAGATTTGAAATCATTTTACCACCGTTGCACATTAAACTAGGTTTGATAAACAATTTTGTGAAAGCGCTTCCCATAGATTGAGCTGGATTTTTGTTTCTCAAAACTAAATTTCTTTCGCCTTGACGCGAAATCAAAGAGGGAATTTTTGTCGGATCTGATATAAAAAAGTTAATGAATGATCCTGCATTTTTATCAAGCCTCTCTTCTATGGAAAAAAATTTCGGCAATCAGAACTCACCAGATTTTCATGAAAAAATAAAATTAATGATTGATGCTCATCACAAGTTAGGATCAGTGGTGCCAACTTTTGGAACCCAAAACGCGCTAAAATTTTTCAAAAAGGGGCTAAGAAGGGCTAAATTGAAAAAAGACAAGTATAAAGCAATATCCAGTAAAATATTTTGAAAAAGCGCAAAAAGGGCTAACTTTAAAGCACGTTTAAATTTTTGAACAAACTTAAAATCACATAAAATTTTTAAAAATATAGAACATTGCTCTAGACTCTTCTTCTTATTATTACTGGTACAGCGAACTAAGAAAAGAAAATGATTAAAAACGGTGTTAGTATCTTAATTCACAAGTCGATATGCTAGAATAAAAGAAGAAAAAGTTCGCAAAAACGAAAAATGTACCCATATTGACCAAAAAGTAAAAAGGGGCTAAAAGGGCCAAGAGATAATTGTAAAAAGTGCTAAATTTGCGCGTTATTTTGTTTGGGGCTAGACATTTTTTTCGCGTTTTGAGTAACTAAAAACGGGCTAAATCTAGCCCGAAAAGGGCTAAGTTGGCATCCCTGGTTAGGATGCAATATGTCACTGAAAATTCATTTATTACTCCCAAATTTGAGTTTCTTTCAGGATAATCTTAGTTTAGTAAATGATGAACATGGAGAACGTTTCCATCAAGAAATTTCTTAATTTTAGAAGAGCTAGCAATATAGATGGGAACTCACCATGCTTGCAGACTTCTGTTGGGTACTCCAGAGGATACTGCAACTACCGATTACAAGAAGAAAGCTAATCGTTAAAATAAAAATTTCGTTTTGTAATATATAATAACAATTTATGCTATTGATTCATGTAAATCTAAGTAAAATCAATAAATTCTTTTCACTACTAAATGTGACGTGATGCAAACATTTTATATACATATTTCAATTCGCATTAAAGAAACAAATCATAATTATATTCTCTAAACCCAGTGAAAATGAAGGAACATTTAATTTATTGCATAGTTATTCTATTCTATAATTTGTATTACACGTATCTGGTCAATCATTATAATCCTGTACTATAATTATAAGACTTTTAGGGCCATTATTACAACTAGGCAATAGTTAAAGGCAGGATTTTGTCGGACGAATAAAAGGTTTACCTTTATTAAAACTTCACTTTAAATGAAAGTGGGAGATAAGTTAAAGTCAGGTGCATACTACCTGGTAGGTTAAAGTAAATTTGTAATAATGATAAACTGTTTATCCGTCCGACTAAAGCCTGCTTTTAGCTATTGTCAAGTTGTAATAATGGCCCTAAGTCTTCTTGTATAGGAATACAAATAAATAAATAAATAAAGCATTGTTGATATAATAAACTTTTGTAATTCGCCTAGAAAAATTTGTGACTCGGTCAATGCAACTAAAGCGGTTGATGAAACTGCCTTTTTATTAGTTGCAGTAACCGAGGCGCACTGTATATACATACAAATTGTCGCTCAGAACATATTGCAATCAAATTAAACCGCTTATAGTCTAAGATCCCACGTAAGAATAAATTCCACCATTTGCGAACGTCGTAATACATCTTTTCTAGCACTCACAAAACGGCCTATTACAATTAGGCCAGGATCCCTTAATTGAAGGTTTTGTGGCCAACTTGTTTCTGAGAGATACATATCTCTGCCAACAAGGAATAACAGCTAACGTCTGGTTAGGACAAAGATGAGTTATTACTGCCATGGTATTGCTTGCATTCAAATGTACTACCACTAACAATTTCATCATTGTAGCTCAAAAAACTAATATTCTGTACTGAAAAATCTAAACAGCTAAAGTCCATATTACGCTCTTACGATTTTGAAATAACAGTCTATATCAAGTTTGTTAAACATTTTTTTAATAATCTCTTAAGTAGAATTAGGATTTTCTTCCAAACCGTGCCATGAGTGTATTCATACGACAAAATTCTGCCTAACTCAAGTTTAGCCATGACTCCGTTTGATAAGTTTATATTTTTAAATTTAGTTTGGTTGCTAAACTCAAGTTTAGCCGTTATTGAGTTATTTTTTAAGGTAAAGTCAATGCATTAAATTTGGAATAACAGCTAAAGTAGAGATGGATCTAGAAATCAAAAAAAAAACTGTAAAGGAAAAAAAACTAAACTGTTTGTTTTGTTTACTTCTCTTAAGTTAACCAGTTTTTAACCGACTTCAAAAAGAAGGAGGTTATCAATTCGTGTGTATGTTTTTTTTTAATTTTTTATGTTTTTAATCGCATAACTCTGTCATTTTTGAACCGTTTTTTTTGCCAGAATTATTCATTATGAATTAAATTGCAAATTAAAATACTATAAAATTGCAGGCATCTAGCGTAGAAAGGCTAGTTTAATCAGGCAACGATTTCAAATTTAAAAATGCTCTACTGAAAACTTGCCGAAATCGACTTTAGTTATTATTCCTTGTTGCCACTGATATGTATACATAACGCTCATTTGCTGCAACGTCGTAACATCTCGAAAACTCCATTACGATTGATACAAATATTTTTCTGTTTTCGTAATTTTATTTTGAACTGAATAGGTAGGTATAAGCCTGAAATTTATTATTTCGGCTTTTTTTAGTTCAATATTTGAATTAATGTAAATTCAGATTATTTTATTAAGAGTGATGTGTGTGAAGTTAAATTTTAAAATATAAAACCCTAGGCACAAAACATAGAATTTAACAGAAAAAATTATGAGGATTTGAGGACAAGGAACTCCTCTACAAACGCTCATATCGCGACCTCAGTCTTTTTTTGACCAAAAGACCATTTAAAAGAATTGAGTTAAGTATGTGGTATATATGTTTTGAACAACCCCTTTCTGAATCCGAAACCTGTTTCGCGAAATTTTTAATGGTTTCTGAGATATTAAGCATTAATTCTACCCCATATCAACTATTTTAAATTTAATAAGAATTGTTTTGCTCTACAAGTAGGGTTTGGGATTCGGGAATTCCCCGGAAACGTCTACTAAAATATTCCCGAGAAACTTTTGAGATTTTCCGGGAAAACGGGAAATTAAAAGTACAAGTTATTTCATAAATATGTGGACTTTTTTGACATATATAAAATTTATAAAATACAGAATAAAATTTTTCATTCTTGTAGTTTCATTTAAAACAAAAACAAGTAGGAAAGAAGGAATTCCTTCGACCTCGATAAGCTGGCAGTAAAATGTCCATACAATTTTTTCAATACAAAATAAAAATGTGAACGGTTCAAACTTTTACGGAAATTTCATAAAAATTTCATGAAATTTAAGTCATACCATTTCTCCTAATCCGTCTACGAGAAAAATATTGCTTGATTCGAAAAATGCATGCACGATGAATTTAGTAGTGAGTGTCGTTTTATCAATATAACCGAACAAAATGGAATAATTTGTAATTTGTAATGATTCATGTGCTCTAGTCGTTTCCTAAAGTAAATAATTCGATATTAAACGAACGTTGAGTGATTTTAAGCAGAATTAGCGAAAAACTTTTCGAAAGTGTAGTGGAAATTCTAAGCTCATATAAGCTGTAGAAACTTTGACACTACTTAAATTTATTATATGTCGACGCTATTATTGAAACCTTCAAGGAGATGTCTTATAGGCTTTTTTCCACTTACCAACATCTACCATCAATTTGCCCTAATGTACAGGTGGCCATATGCGGGCAACAAATACAACAAAAACTATATTATGTTTGTCAAAAAAAATAGACGTGTTTGACGTAATTATACACAAAGCTACCAGAGCAAAAAATAAGTAGCAGACATAACGCTGCCACCTGTGCACTTTATTATGCCGCTTTTTAGTGATAACACTAAATTTATCGAGTGATGGCGGGTGAAACACATTGAGATACACATTTTATAGTGATGTTGAAATATGTTGGCCGTTCAGTCCTATATAATTCTTATGGGAGAATTCGCAAATTGATGGTGGATGTTAGATGTTTGTAAGTGGAAAAAGCCTATTAAGAGAAATAACATTAAAAATCAAAGATATTTAGACAGATTGCGGCTGAGGATATATAAAATTCGGCGCAGCTGAATATTGTACTGTAATTTGCTTGTACTTAACGATGTCTATGAGTGTATAATAAAGAAAGTGTACAGCAACAACAACAAACATATAAAACTATTTTTATGTTCGCTTTTGGCTACCAACTATTGGAATAAATAAATAAATAAAATATGTATGTGATTTAATTATTTCATAAATCCAATGAAACTTCATCAAATCAATGAAATACATTTCATTGAAATTCATGAACATTCTAGAGCATGCGATTTTTAATATTTTTATTTAATTTTTCATAGTATATATTTAAAGAATTTTAAGTAACAATGAAAATATTTTGCCTAAACTTAAAGGGTTTTCTTTCCATAAAACGGCAAAATGTTTTTATAAATCCAATGAAATTTTCAAACGCAACTATGAAAGTTGATCAAGCAATTCCAATGAAACTCTTTCACAATATTCGTGAAATTTTATTAGAATTGTGAAATATTTCATTAGATTTGTGAAAAAAATCCAACGAAATTGTTTCATTGGATTTACGAAGCGAAATTCTTCCAGTGTACCAAGTTTCTTTGCTGAAGATTTTTGAGTGAATCAATTCGTTAATGTCGTTGTGTTAATGCTCATAAATTTTTTTAGATTCTTTAGATAAACATTCAGACTTGACAGAGCTCTTTGAAATGATACGTTTACATCTGTTCAATATTGTAGGAGTTATAATCAATAAAAAATTAAAGTTTTGGACCCCGTAACTTCGGAACCAAGAGCGGGCGCCAAAAAATTACACTAAAATTTTTTGGTTAAAAAGTGCTACTACAATGCTGGTATTCTTGACTTGTTTTAGAATATTTTTAAGCTCCTAATTAAAATTTCCTAAAGAATATTTTTATTTCATTTGCAGTTGGCCTTATAATGAATTGTAATAATTTTACTTATTCTTATTGCATTGGGATACAGCTTAAGTTTTGATGGGTAACTTCAAATGACACAAGTTGTGGATATCTTGTTCATTTTGGAAGGTAAGTATAATTTTTCCCCTCCACTGGCTTGGTGGCTGCCTACTTAGGCTAATGTTTCTTGTATTCTGTGCAGTGTGGCTATATTTTAAGCATTTTTGCAGCTAAATTTAGCATTTTTTATTTTGATTTGGCTTAAAATTTTCCATTTAGCAGTTAGCATTATTTTTAGAATTTTTCAATTATTTATTTATTTGGCATTTTCTATGAAAATGTCATAGAAAAAATATTCAAGTTATGCCTGGTACCATAGGGTATATAGAGGCTGTCGAAAACCTAAGTCTTAGGCTTATTTACAATTACCAAGTAAACATATTTTCTGACATGTCTAACATCAGTTAAAATGTCAGACTTTTCCAGACAATCAACCAAGTTGTATAAAACTCCCTCAGACATTTGGCAGATTAGACGGCAGTTTTCTGACACTATGTTTCTGATGTTTTCTGAAACATTATCCGATTAATTTCCTTTAAGATATTTAACAGAATAGTCAGCACATTTTCTGATGTACGTCTTACGAGTTTTAGCAGCCACTTCTGTACATTGTCTAATTTTAGTTTTTGTAATAGTTCTCCTTTATCTCTTTAGAGTTTGCGCATAAATGTTGGAATTTCAAACTTATAAAATGTGTTGTAAATGTTTTCTGATGAGCCACCATTGGCAGCAGAAAAATGAATGCCAGAAGAAGAGTCAAAGTGGTAGTACAACATTCTGATTCTATGTGAGAATTTTATACGACATTTCTAAAAATTTTCAATTTTAGCTCCGCATTTTGTCAGATATTTTCTGATGTTTTGTCAAACATTTTTCCGACATTGTTCAGACATATCGAAAACTCCTTCTGAAATTCCCCAGAAAATTCTTCAGAGTTTCTTCAGAATACTTTGAGACATTTCGGGAAACTTTTAAGAATTTCCTCAGACAAAGCCTTCCACTTTCTTGTCAACAATTCAATTGAAATTTCTTTTTCATTGATTTTTATGTTATAAACATTACTTAATGCTGAATTGTTCTGTTTTGTTATTTTTTGTTAATATGGTTTATTGTATTTAAAATGGGTATTTTGAATTTGACGATTTTTTGCCGATTTTTTGCCGATTTTTTAAAATTGAAGTGCCGATAATGCCGATTTTATTTGGAAAATATGCCGATTTTTTGTCAAAATCATCTGACACCCCTGTTTCTAATATGAAATAAACGTGAGAATTCAAACGCGTTGCTCTCTCTCTCTCTCTTTTAAAAACGGTAAGTTTTGTATGATAAACAAAAACAATTTTTTTATAGTTATGCTATTTTGTTTTTGTTTTACATGTAACTTTCACTAAGTCGACGCTTATTCCAGAATAGGCACCATTATGTTTCCTTAAGAAAAACAGAGTACTACTTATGCAACATTTTTAATGAAAATTCATGGCAATTATTTTTATATGTATGTATGTATATGTTTTGACAACATTTAACGTGAAATGTTGAACACAATACCATGCTATAAATGGCAAAAATAAAGTTTATACGAGTGTATAAACCAGAACTCAACTATTGAGTCATGGGGCCCATTTTTCAAAACTACAAGTTACACATATACAAGTAAAATACCCACAAAACAATAACACTTTAACAAAATTTATTGTCGTTTTGTGTGTATTTTACTTAAAAAATTGGTAGAGGTTATGAATTCGTTTGTATTTTTTGATCGTTTGTTCACTTATAATTGCTCCATCTGCAGATCTGTGTATGTGCAAAAATTGTATTTCATATCAATGGGTACTCTATTATAGAAAATCAATATATTAGATTTTTTAATTCACTCGGCCCACGCTATTTGGCCGCGGTGACTACAACGCTAAGCACACGCTCTGGGGATCTCGCCTCATCACGCCAAAGGGTCGCGTTTTGTTTGACACAATTTCAAAAATGCGTTTGAATGTTATATCAAGTGGGCAGCCAAGTTACTGGCCAACAGATCGCCGAAAAATACCTGATGTTATTGATTTTGGAGTGGTAAAGGGTGTGCCCAGCGAAATGATCCAAGTTGAAGCATCTTTAGATTTGTCTTCAGATCACTCACCAACTATTGTCACTATATATTCACAAACAACTTCTTCACCCACTTGTGATTTAACGATGACAACCACACGTATAAATTGGTTAAAATACAAAAAATATTTGAGTGATCAGCCCAGAAAATATTCCAATAAAAACGCCTACTGACATAGATGACTCTATTAGAATGTTTGAGGCAAACCTTAAGCAAGCTGCTCTAAATGCTACTACTACAAATCTTCAGGTGAGATATAATAAAATTTTTCAGCAGATGTAGAACGGCTTTTATCCGAAAAAAGAAGAGTTCGTAGAGAATGGCAACGCTACAGATCCCCTCAGCTAAAATCTAGGCTGAAGGAATGTACTAAACAGCTGAAAACTCTACTAGAATATCAAAAAACCGCTTCTCTTCAAAACTTTCTGAATGGGATCGACGCAACACCTTAAACAGACTATTCGCTATGGAGAGCAGCCCGAGGTCTCAAAAGACCAGTGATATATAAGCCTCCATTGCGATCTTCGAATGGAGACTGGGCAATAACTGACGCTGAAAAAGGTAATCTGGTTGTAAACCACTTGCAGAAAGTATTTACTCCAAATACGTCTGATACTATAGTTGAGCTGCCACCAGTCCTCGCTATACCAGATGTTAGTTTGAGGTTCAATATTCGTCAGATTGAACACTATATTGCGGGCTTAAACTCGGAAAAAGCTCCAGGCGCTGATAAAATAAGCAATAAAATGCTCTTAGAGCTACCCTATACTGCGAAACGGATAATTATATATTTATTTTTAACAGTATTTTGCGCCTCAAATGCTATCCCGCAGAATGGAAGGTTTTGCTGATTACCATGATACCTAAACCAGGCAAAGATCATACGAAGGTGGAGTCCTATAGGCCTATTGTCTAACATGTCAAAACTATTTGAAAAGCTACTTATGAGTAAGCTAACACCTATACTGAATCGTACTGGATGCATTCCAGACCACCAATTCGGCTTTAGGAGACAACATAGCACGACTGAACAAACACATAGACTCGTTCCTGAACGTGGTTAGAAAAACCTTCGAAGAAAAGAAATATTGCTCTGCGCTCTTCATCGATGTTTCTCAGGAATTTGATAAAGTATGGCACGAAGGTTTAATACATAAACTAAAGCAAAACCTACCGGAAAACATCCTTAAAATTTTAGAAAGCTACTTAACTGAGCGAAAATTTGTTTTTAAAGAAGGTAATTTTCTAAGCCCTCCGCAACCCATTGAAGCCGGAGTTCCTCAAGGCAGCATCCTCGGTTCTGTATTATATCTGATATATGCCTCTGACTTTCCGGTAAGCAGTAACATACACATATCAACATTCGCTGATGATACAGCTTTTCTAAGTGTTCACAAAAGCCATCAAGAAGCCACCCGCAAACTGCTAGATTATATACCCCAGTTGGAACAATGGCTAAAACAACGGCGGATAAAAATTAACGAACAAAAATATCTACACATTACTTTTACATTGTGCAAAGAAACCTGCCCACCTATACATATAAATAACCAAACTATACCTCAACACATTGAAGTAAAATATCTCGGTGTTCATCTTCATCGTCGTCTAACATGGAAGTCACACATAAATCCAAAGGTGACCCAAATGAAATTAAAAGCAGCTCAAATGAATTGGCTCATTGGAAGGAACTCTACTCTAAGCCTATATTGTAGACTTCTTCTATACAACTCCATTATAAAACCAATATGGTCCTACGGAATCCAGTTATGGGGCACTGCCTCGACATCAAATGTAGAAAAAATTCAAAGGCAACAAAATAAAATACTCCGTACGATTACAGCAGCCCCATGGTATGTCAGAAACAAGCGAATTCATAAAGAACTAGATGTGCCGCTGGTTAAGACAGTGTTTTCTAAACACGTGACAAGCTACATAAAAAAACTTGAGTTGCACCCAAATCCCCTAGCCCGAAACATCATTAACTTTAGAGGCCACACTCGGCTGAGAAGGAGGGACACTCTTGCTCTCAGCCGAACACGAGAGACGTAAACAACCAAACAACCAACCGCTGAAACAAATATTTTTGTCTGGCTCTGGCTGGACTTAAAATTTAAAATTTTAGAGTTAAGATTTGATTACTTAAGGTGAAGGTACATAGCATGCGTTAAATACGCTAATGCGTTAAAGACTTCTGTCAAAAAGTTGAAATAGTGTGTTTCCATAAGGCAAGATACAAAGCGAAGTTTGCGACGAGCGTAACTCGCAAAAAGTTGAACATTCTTCAACTTTCACGCGTCGTATACAAAATGACAGGTAGTGCTGCCAGATTCATATGCTAAAATGTGTGTTAATGGAATTAAATTATTAGAAATAAATTTTTTTATTAAAAAATGGATGAAAACTGCATTAAATATATAAAGAAAAATAAAACTTAAAGGCAAGACAAAATATATATATAGTGTGTAACTTGCCATTCTTAAAGCGTTGAAAGTTCGAAAAGTAAGAAAAGCGTTGCCGCGTAACGCGTGGTATGTACCTCCACCTTTATTGTTAGTTCAATTTTATTGAAGATACAATAAATAAATATAACCGAAAAAAATATCAATGGGTATACTTCAAGATTCTGTAGAGGGGCAAACGGGGTAGGAAAGCTCCATTACCTCATCTTCATGTAATCGTTACAATCGTTGCCATTTTTGTATTGTATAATTGTCGCATTGAACTGCTTTGAAAGAGAGTTGAAAAACAAAAAGTCATTTAGAATTTCATCGTGTAAATTTAGTCTTTGTTTTTCATATCAAAGAATTCGTTAGTTATCATTACAAAACATCTATAACGTCCATAAGAATAGATTATATACTACGAATTTTACTAAATGCAGTCCTGTTCTGTAGTCCATGCGTAATGAAAATGTTCGGAATTTTTTTTTAAAGAGTAGTAAAACAATCAGGTAACTAAGGCCTACCAGTTAATTAATGAATGTGTTGCCTTCTTTGGGAAAGGATTAGTGTAGAGAGAACAGATAGGGAAGTGGGAGAGAGCTAAAAAGCTTGATTCATTTACAACTCTGCCATTGCGCATTTTTTTAGAACAGTGTTGTAGCCCCTCGGGTGTCAAGTAGAGCCATTAATTTGTTTTTAAGCTGTGTAGCAATTTATTAGTTATTTTACTTCGCCGACGGTTCTGCTACAATACCGACGAAGGAGGGTGAAGTCCATTAAGATTGTTAGTATTACTCGCTGCCGGCACTGCCAAAGTGATCAGTGCTATGCCTTCATCACTTTAACAGTCCAACAACAATCAGGGTTTGTTCTTTTCGTGACACGAACACGCACGACTCAACACGAAGTGCTCGTGACAGAAAATCTGATTTCGTTCGTGTTCGTGTCGTGTTGAGCAAACTTGACACGAAAAAACACGAAACGATTTTCAGATTAAAAAATCTTGTTAAGTTACTGTTCCTGAACAAAACTATGTAAATAAAAATACAAATAGAACATGAAACGTTAAAATAGAAGAAAAATATGTTGTTTTTGTGTTTGGATTTGATTTCGTGCGTGTTCGTGTTTTGAAAATTTTGGGCGTGCGTGTTTCGTACGTGTTGGACATGCGGAATTCGTATCTTGTCGTGTTGGAAAATTTCGACACGCGCCCATCTCCAGTTTTTAGTCAAACGCGCTAACCAAGGTATATTGAACAGGTACCACTACAAGAACAGCTGTTTTATTAAATTTGAGAATGTGTGCGTCACAAAGACAATAGATTTTGACACATGTCTGAGATTTTTCTATCAACAACGGGCATGTGCTAGTAAATGAGAGAGAGTTTATGAATGTGTGCGACTCACAGATAATGGATTTGACATATTTCTGGGGTATTTCTACTAACAAAATACATGTGTTTTTTGGTGTTGTATTTGTTTTAGTACCTGTAATGAATATGCCTTGGCGCTAACAATTCACCTAACAGCACCCTCAAATTGTCATAACATCGTTGTTGTAAATATATTAAATAACAACAATGGGCCTGATTAGAGAAAACAGGTTGTGTGTTACTTTAATCCTTTACAAAAAACGACAACGCCTTACCCAATCCTTTGATAACTCTGCACATTTTCCTTTCGTATAGAATACACGACACGCCTAATAAACCATTTCCATTTGATTGGTTTTGAATTATTCTTGTTTTATTCGAATAAAATCAAATGTTTGCCAGAAAATAGGGGCAAATTATGAAAAATAAACGCGTTATGAAGAAATTCTAGTTAAAAAAGAATTTTGAACATTTTAATATAACTTTTTAGCGTTTAATTTAGTTTTAGCATTTTTTAGCTTTATTTTTGACCCGATTTAGCTGCAAAATATTTTTAGATATGGCCACACTGATTCTCTGGCTGTTTTATTCCTTATATATAAGCCTACAAACATCTTAACAGTAGCGTAAAAACTTTCGGAAAAACTACTTTGCTTAAGTCGACTAAAGCACTTATTCCTTTTTGTCACAGAATTATTGTTTTTTATATTGCTTTTAAAAATTATATTACGGTAATACGCAAATATATTTCCCGTTTTGTTTTTTGACTACATATAATTTGACTATTTTCCCCCATATTTTTGCTGAATTTTGAAATTAGAAATTAGCTTTTAGCGATTTATCGCTAAATTCTTGGGAATAGTTTACATTAAGCTACTTTTTTTAGCTATTTTTAACTAGTTTTTAACGATATTTGTAGGGAAAAAGCTGGCAACTCTGGTTTCATATCTCATCATTTTTCAGCATTTGCAAAAACACCAAACATTCTCATTTTAATTGTGATGACCTCTGGTTTAATGCATTACTCTTACTTAATTCATGTAAATATTCATATGGAAATGTTAAATAAGATAAGAAGCATAGCTCTGCCCTAGTTTCCCCAAGATACCTCTCGTAATTTTTTGTTACAAATTGTAAGTTTTACAGTATGTTTTTCACTACCCAGCAAAAACTTTTGTAATTTTTGTAATCGGTAGTACTTTATTAAAGGGTTACAAAGTAATGAGTGATACTTACTTATCTTATTACTATGCGGAAAGTCAGAGCTACTACTTAGTTTTTAATAAAATTAGTACGTATTTTTTCCATTATCTAAAAGTATGTAGTTATAATTTGTTCTTATGTATTAATAAAATAAGTACACAAGCACTTTTTAGGTCAACATGTGTTTGTATATGAAAACTAATTTTTGTCGCTTAAACTTATAAGTCAACAATAGCTGAGTGGGTAAAGTTCTTGTCTTAATATCTGAACGAGCACAGGTTCGTATCACAGCAGTGTAAAAAAATAAAAATAAAACTTAAAAAATATAAATAAAATAAATGTGTTTTTTTTTTCAATTTAATTTGTTTATTTGACTACTTATTTTTCAGCTTCAAGTTGGCCAAATAATAACTAGCTAATTGCTGTGACAATGTAAATACATTTGTAAGGGGTATCCCTTATTTTTTGGACTTCTCAAACAAAAATAAATAGTTATCGAGTCAAATTGTAAGTAGTTACGACTTAAATCCTCATATACTTTTTTGCCTACCAGTAAGCAAAGTTTTTGCTGGGTAGTAACCCTGCGGGAAATGTTGTACCAATTGTCTTGAACGTACTTGTCCTATAACTGGTGAAAATGGGAATGGTAGGAAATGTCCCTGAGTAGTGACCGGTGAAAAGAGGCATATCACAAAACTAGAACAAAAATGTTAGAAAAAACCCTCATTGCACAAGCAGATTTTTTCCAAATTAAAAATGTTTGTTTAAAGTACAGTAGTTCAGCTAGTATTAAAGAACCCATCACAGGACAAGTAGCCTTAGTTTGGGCCTAGAACCCGTCACTGGGTATCTTAATTATGTCAATTGACCCCATCTAATGACAACGCCATGTAAAAGTTACCGGTCCCTTTCATATAAAGTTCCGGAACCCGAACCGGTTGCTTGTCCTTGGGAACCAGTCACGTGACCTGTCTTCTGAATGGTTCTTTTCCCTCTAGGAAATTTCTATTTTGAAAAAATGTAGTTACGATGTTGACGTATAAAGGCGGCGATATGTATATCGTTACTTCACAAAAAGGACTTGATGTTATTCACCACGGAAATGGTTTTGAGCAGTACTACGTCCCTTGAAACATACTGGAATTTAACCATCGACCTACAGTACAAAAAAAACGTATTTCCAAAAAAGTGTGACTGGTTATAGTTTACCTCCCACCTACAGAATTAATATAAAATTTTTTTTGTCTTCATGCTATGTTATATCAGCACAAAATTATAAATGTGAAAATAAGGCCAAGCTCCTATGCGAAATTTTCAGCCATTAAAAGTAATGAGATCAAAATGAGGATCATGCTCTTCACACATAGGTACAATACCGTCTCATTTCTGGCCAACTTGCTAACTTGGTAAAATTTTTTGCTATAATTCTTTCCCATATTACAACAGTAAAAATACTCGTAACCTTACCCATATTAGAGAGGTAAAAAATATTGTCAAGTTAGCAGGTTGGTCCCAGTTATTTTGATGGCCAAAGTTTTGGATAGCAACTTGCCCTTATTCGTATTAACGAATACTAATATATAATAGGGTATTCATTTTACTCGACTTTTACATTGTTCGATTAATCAATTAATCGAAATTGAAGTTTTTAAATTAATCGAAAAATCGATTAACAGTTTTATTTCGTTCGAGTTATTCGAGTCAGCTTTACTGCTAATTATTCGAGTTAATCGGAAAATTTTTGAATTAACATTGTTGTGAACAAAAATAAAATCAAATTTTTTCTCGTTTTATATATTTTAATAATGAAAAGAAAAAAAATATTTCTACATAAATTCCGAGCATTTTTATTTTGCATGGAGAAAAGAAAAGGATAATTCATTAAATAATCGACCAAAATCAATACATTTAGTTCTAAAAATATATGCTTTTGTTTTATTTCATAAATAGTTTTTTTCGATTGAACATTTCTCACATTACTAAGAATGATCTTTCACTAATCGTAGACGCTAGAGAATTTGAGAAAAGTAAATTAAAAATCATTTCCAATTCATCCGATAAGTTCTTTGTTTTATCTAGATGCATAAAATAATATTTTATGTGGCAAAGATAATCTTTTGCTCTTTAATTTTGTACATGCTTTTAATTTCTTATTGAATTCCTTCGTTAGATTACATTCGATACCTTAATACGAAAAATCTAGTTAACTAGTTGCTCTTGAACACTTCTTTATTTCAAATAATTCTTGCTTGATATATCCGACTTTTCGTACAAGATATATATTGCTCCTGCATAATTTACTTAATTCTTTGATTAGTATGAAATAACGTTTGAATTGAATGGCCAATTTCACATAATTTCAAAAATTTATTAAGAAATCTTCATATATTTTTACCCGAAATTAAAGTTTTTTTTTCATCGAACGTTATATGACTTCAATTATTCGAATAATCGAACAAACATTATTCGAGTGAATACCATAAAATATATGTACATATGTAAAAACATGCTACATACGTTTATTTTTATTTTTTTAGTTTCTGTTAATTAAAATTTTCTATTCTTCGCTCAAGCATTTATGCAGCCGATGTAATCTCAAACCTTCAATTTGCCCTTACGGAGCTTAAATGTTATTTTACCAAATGGAAAATAGCGATAAATCCTGAAAAAACACGAGCTATATATATTACAAGAAAGCGTAAGGAATGCTTTATACCCCAGAGCTCGTTGCGATTTATGAACTTCGACATAACTTGGGACAACAAAGTCAAATATTTAGGTGTCATCCTTGACACCAAGCTAAATTTTAATTATCATATACCTTACGTTGTTAACAAAATAAACAAATTAATAGTAATATTATATCCCCTTATAAATAGGAGATCGAAACTAAATATTGAAAATAAAAAGCTTATCATCAAATCAATTTTCCATCCCGTACTGTTCTACTGTGCTCCAGTCTGGTGCTCGGCCGCTAAATGTCATTTAAGCAAGCTTCAAGTAGCTCAAAATAAACTCCTGAAAATGGTATACAACCTACCGTGGCATTATTCTACTCGTCGCCTTCACAATATTTCCGGCTTCGAACTCGTACACGTCAAACTGACCAGATTGACTTACAATTTCAACACAAGATGCTTATCTTCGCAATACCCTCATATTAATGAAATTATTTCAGCGTAATTTTTCCCGTAGTATAGTATTTTATCTTATATGCTTTATATAGGTTTTGTAAAAATTTTTCCTTCCATCTATGCTATTAAAATATTGTATATTATTTACATATTATCATGTAAATAATATTTTTAAGCAGAAAAGGAGCATAGTTCCTAAACTCTTTACTTTTTTAAGTCAAATGTAAATAGAACTAATCTGATGTTAAAAAAAAATTCATTTGTTTTTCTTACCATATGTGGAAAAGCTAAACCATAAATAGCAATTTTGCGCCCAAGACGATCCAACATCAGAAGAAAAAAGATGTTTCCTATTAATCCTCCAATAGAAATGGTGGCCCCGATCCATGATGACTCGTGAACGTCTATAACAAAGTCAAAAGGTGTTTCTTCGACAGACTGTAGTTTTGGCAACATTGGCGATAGCCATCCCAGACCAATTCCATGCAGCATTGATAGAATCGTTACTGTGGATTTAAATTTTATAAATAAAAGCTCTTAATGAACTCAAAATTATCAACAAACCGCTTACTGAAGCCAGCAGCTGATGGCGATAATCAACGTTGAAAATGCTATCGTTTTTAAATAAATTTACAAACATGTTTGATGTTTTTATTGCCCCTTTTTTAATAAACCTTATTTTTAATTGTAATTGTAAAACTCAATTTGTTGTGTCTTTTTCCCATAAAACAACCAATTGCATTTACTCGTACCGTTATAATGTATATATTTTTATAATTTGAATATTTTTGGCAGGCATTTTAAAGAAATGCGACTTTCAGAATCTTAATTTTGACTTTTAATCATGCTGGCACAATATGAAATACTAGATACATAATTAAAAATTTTCTAAGAACTTGCTTGGAGATCATCACACTTGTTATCATTTTATTTGATTAATCGTCATATTTTATTTTAACTGGAGATATTATTTTTAATTCTTATTTAGAATACAAAGATTCAACTGTTTATTTTGTATACATGAGTTAACACGTACTTCTAACAAAACACCAATACTCAATCAGAATTTTTACTTACATCAGCCCACTGAGAACTAGTATGGTTAAGCAGATAAATATACAAGGCCCTCAACATACAAGACTCTTTTAAAAAGCTGATGTTATCAAAAATATTAAAAACAATATACATATGTAGTAAATTTTTGGCAATCATTGTACAACAAAGAATATACCACGGACAATTTGACTAAAGGCTATAAGATTAAATTTGAGCCTTGACCAATTTTGCTTAAACAATCCGATTCTCTCTCATTGATAATAAATTTATATGCATGTACATTAGGGGGTCCGTATTTTTTTTAAGTGGAAATACTTTTGGACTCACCCCCCAAAAAAGTGGTGGCTTGACGCAAAAATTATTGAAAAATTTCACGCCCCTGGGATCACGCCTTCCCGTGCCGACTTCCGGTTGAAATTTGATTAAATTACGTTTACACAGCATGATGACCCGCAAGTTGAAAAATATGACCACATCATGAAAATTTTTCTTCTAAACAGTTCTCGACTGTGAAGCTTTCAACAGGGGGATAATTCTCTCATTCGCTTACAACCGAATTCTTACTCGAACGTGCGAGTTTTTGAACTAATGGGATTCTCTTATTCGATATCTAATAAAGTGTATCGAAATTTCTAATGATGACATTCGATAGCGAGCGAACATTCGAACGCTACCTTGCGAGTTTTTACTCGCAAGCAAAAAGGCAATCGAAATGATATTTTTCAAGAATAAAAAATGAAGTGGTGGATATAATTAAATATTATTACATATATTTGCTATACATTTGTCATAACGCTGTCTTTTTATATAAAACTAGCTAACCCTTCAATAAAAACCTTTCTCAGACTATTGCAGACTAGTGATCCCACCTGTTAAAATCTCTTACATATTTTTCAGTGTTGAACAACATATATATTTACGCGTTTTACAGCACAGAAACAAAAATTCGATTCGTATTGTATCGAGTACTATCAGTAGAAAATTTCACACTATAGAAATTAATTTCGGTTCGAATGTAATTTTGATCACGACTGCGAGAATTAGCCCGCAGCTTTTGCCTTACTGACTTTTATCTAAATCGTATATTTAACAAAATAAATATCCAAATATCGAAAAAAGCCCACCCATAACTATTAAAATATCAAAAAATCCCATAAACTTGGAAATTTCGGTAAACTTTTTAGTTCACTAGCAATTGAAGTTGTTTCTTTAGTTATTTGGGCCGCTGAACGCGAATCCAAACGAATGGAATCCAATTTCTTAACCGTTTTATTTTTCGAGATTATTTCGAAAAAAAATTTTAACATTTTTGTTTAAAAGTTTATAAAAAAAATAAAAATACACCAAATGTCCCATTTTTGTCCAGTATCATGTAGCTTAATATATTCTAAGGGAAATGAGCTATTTTTATTTGAAATTGGTGCACAACATTTGATTTTGTCCACAATTTAGTGAGACAACTTTTAAAATTTTTTATGAAATTTTTAGGCTCAAACTTTTACGATATCTCAGGAACAGCTGCAATTTCTAGGTAAAGAAAAAGTTTTTAATAGTTATTTTAATATTTATGGGCTTTTTCGACATTTTGCTGTTTATTTTGTTAAATATACGATTTAGATAAAAGTCGGTAAGGCAAAAGGTGTTGAAAACTTCACAGATAACCACTTTTTAGAAGAAAAATTGTCATAATGTAGTAATATTTTTCGACTTGTGGGTCAGAATGCCGTACAAATGTAATTAAATCAAATTTAAGCCGCAAGTCGGCTCGGGAAGGCGTGGTAGCAGGGGCGTGAAATTCTTTGAGATTAATTTTTGCATGAAGCCTCCACTTTTTGGGGGATAAAACTTGAAAATTTTCATTAAAAAATGCTCCATACAAATAACGTACACGCAAATATACATTTAAAGCGGGTCGACATCCATACAAAAAATAAAGTTTATGCCGGCCAGCCCCTAGAATGAAAGATATGTCAATGGAGTTTCTAAGACCGGAAAAAAATTTCTTGCCACGCCCAAAATACAGCACTTTTTGTTTTTTATGTATAGCGCAGCCATATAAAGTCCGGTCTCTTTATAACGCATATTATTGTTCATGGTTTGTGGAAGAGGTAGGCAGAGGTTGGGAAAAATCTTTTTTATGTCATTTCAGAAGTAAATATAGGTATAATTCTTGTTGTGAAGTAGAGGGAAAATGTCTGAGCAGGGATACCACCTGTAATTTAAAAATCGAGAAAATTTACAGCAGGTGTTTTTGACTGGGAAGATAAGGCCCCTTTTCATCAGAATAATCACTAGGGTTGCCACTCTCATGTTTCGAAAAAGCGAGACAAACTTCCAAAAAATAAAAAATCGCGAGATTTTCGAAACTTCCGTGGAACAAAAGAATTTAAAATGTGTATTTATTTCAAGGAATAGTAATCTTCCGTATCTCTGTGTCTTGGATACCGTAGGTCGGAAACGTCCCAACCCTTTTTGATTCAGTCTGTTTTGTTTGAAAGGCGATTTGGTTTAATGTGATATTAGCTATATTTGAAGAAAAAACTGATCCGTTTGGATGTAATCAGCTGTTGGCTAGTTGATGAACGAATGATACCATTTCTGATCGAATCGAATTGTTTTGGAGCTCTAAGAGCTCGGGTGATTGTTTCTTCGGGGTTGAAGAAATTTCCTCTTCTTAATTAATTGTTGTTTTTGTCAATCGGTGTTTACTAGTTTCCCCCTCCTATTATCCGTTCAAACAAACTGAAATATTATTGTTGTGATATTAACAACACTGTTTATGATTATTGGTTACATACTTACGTTTCACGAACTCTTCTCAACTTTCCCCAGACGGAGGTAACAAGAAGAGTCCGTTGCTGAAGACTTTAACCCCCATATGTAAAAATAATAAAATGTGCTTGAAATGTACATTAAAACAGCGTTTTCTATGAAAATTTTGTTTTAATGTACATTTCAAACACGCTATATTTTTTATTTTTGCATATGGGGGTAAAACTATTATGATGTGACTTTCAGTTCAATTTTATTCTTTTTTAACATTAATTTATTTTAGCCATTCCAACAATTTATTAACTACTCCAAACTACTGTTCGCTTGGAAACAACAAATGTGTATTTTGGATATTGCAACCGAAATTCTATATAAAGGATTGGTTATTGGTACTGAAATTACAGCTGAGGTGCATTATATCAGGTATGAGCATGGAATTTGAATTGCATTTAATATATTTCAGTATTTATAGTAAATTATTGGTTGGTTGAAATTTCGTAGTTGTATATATTTTCCAATCAATATGTTTTCCCTGTGTATGATATTTTATTACATGTAGAGGAGTATTCTTAAAAGAAATGTTGTATACATTTATCAGCTCTCCATGTTTGAATTCTGCAAAAATGGAATTGCATTTTTTACAGTTATATTCATCTATTTCAATATTTAGCATTTTGGTAGCAATGAAAAAATATTACTAGAAAGCAAGCAAGAGAAAAAAGCGGGACGCGGGATTCGATAACAAAAAGGGAACAATCACGCGCATAACGGGACTTCTGAAAACGCTAATCATTACATATCGCACATTTGCTGCAATATCATCATAACTCAAAATTTTAGGTTTTTGAGCTAATATTGCTGAAATAGTTGCCATATCGTTCTTCATATTGCGTAAAAATTTCATGTATATATCTTGTTTACTCAACTCGTGAGAGAAGAATGAAATTTTCTCTTCCCATGAAGTTGTGTGTAAATTGAAAACTTTAAACTTGTTTTCTGTAAAACTAGTTTTTTGAGTCATGACGACATTGCAGCAAATGAGCGATATATACATACTACGTATGTATTTCTAAGAAAATATATGCATTAAAATTTATAGTGTCCACCCATCTATTTAAAACGTGGAAACTAGGGATGTAACGATACGCCTTTTTGCCCATACGATACCGATACTCAAAAAGAAATATCCGCGATACCGATACCGATACGCATAATGAAATTGAATTCATGTTAATATTAGCAAAACTTAAGTAAAGTATTTTTTTTATTATACAAAATTACAGTTATATAATCTCTTATTAAAAAAAATGGAAGTAATTTTTAAGGAACTACATTTTCATTACTTCCAAAGAATCTATATTAAAAATATGCACATAATTAGTATAGAAGCAATTAAAAATTTATTTAAGTTATACAATAATTTGCAATTCCTCTATATATTTTTAAAAAATACTCATCATGCTTTTTAAAAAACCGATTTTTATTATTCTTGTAAAAGTTTATATTTATTCACTTAAATTTGCATGAAAACAATATTTTGTATTTAAATTCGCATAAAAAGAAAAAAGTTATGAAAATGGGCAATTTTTCATCATTTTTCCTAGAGGAAAATATCGCTATAGAGCGCCAAAAATTTTTTTTCTTAAAATCGTTTCCAATTCGGCGATTGATAATCGAAAATTGCAATAAAAAAATTTTTTAATTTGTTTATTTGACTACTTATTTTTTAGCTTCAAGTAAATAGTAACTACCTAATTGCTGTGAAAATTTAATACATTTCTAAAGGGTAACCATTATTTTTTGGACTTCTCAAACAAAAATAAATTGTCCAGTCAAATTGTAAGTAGTTACGACTTAAATCCTCATATACTTTTTTGCCTACCAGTAAGCAGTTTTTGCTGGGAAGTAATTTAAAATAGCAGGCATTGCTAGAATGAGAAGAAATAGTCCACTTTGTGCTGCATGTTTTGTTCTTAACTTAACCATTGCTGGTACCTTTTAAAAACCTTATTTTTTTAAAAAGTACATTTTCCATTGTACCTTTTTCAAAAATTTTTTTTTCCACAAAGTGTATTTTGTATAAAGTTGGATTTTTACCATTTTCAATAAGTACATTTTCCCACAAATAACTTTTACTGCCAAAAAAGTACTTTTTAAAATATATATTATTATTTCTGATAAGGACCGAAATAAAAAATACCTTCATAAAAAGTACATACATATTCCGAAAAGTAAATTTTTTTAAAGTAAATTTTCCAAAAAGAGCATATTTTCAAAAAAGCAGTTGTTTACAAAGCGCATTTTCCACGAAGTAAGTACTCTGTTTAAAAATTTCCGATTCCAAAAAGAACAATGTACTTCCACAAACATAACGTATAAAGAACTACAATAGTTTACTCAATATCGAATGCCGTGATTAAACCCGTAATAAATTTTCCAAGGAACAAAGGAAAAATCAACTTTAATTTTAGTTGTCAACGTACCCAGCAGAAGAGAATACATTAAACATTTTCTATTAATAAATATTTCATAAAAAAATACCTTGTCGTCATCAACATTTGATCATGTGCATACACAGGCGTGCAAACCAGGGGGGGTATTTTTGCCCTCCCACCACACCAAAACGAGTAAAGTATACCCAGTTTCTATAGAGTTTCTAACAGAAGTTTTGCAAAATAGTATGTTTCAGTTAGAAGTTCCCCCCCAAAAGCTCAAGCTGGATCCGGGTCTGTGCATACATACATATATATGTATATTAGGTATGGCATAGTGATGTATGGAGTTTCTTAGTAACAAAAATTATTGAGCCAAAAAAGGGACAATGGATGTAAAATGTATTACCGAGCTCCATTAGTTTTGAGTTTCTAGCATTTTCTCAAAACATACTTGCCCCTTGTCTCCACCCATTAAAATGTAGCTATTTAATAAAATCGTTAAATTTGCCCACTGTAGCGCCTAGGATACCCCTAAGCGGGTCAAATGTATAACAGGCTCCCATTAGCTTTCTAGCCCCAATTTTTTTCTGAATATACCTACCCCTATCACCATTCCACAAGGGGGCTCCCATACAAAATTTACAATACAGACTAACCCATTAGGTATCACAAAGGGACCATTATTATTGGACCCAAGTGGACTGGAAACCTTTCTTTATACTTTTCACCAGCAACCTGATAACCTAACCAATTAGAAGGGTTAAATGTGTAATCGACCTAAATTAGTTTTTTGTCTAAAACATTTTATCAAAACATATTTGCTCCGTATCTCCACGCCTTTGGGGGCTAACATACATATATGATGGTTTAAGGAAATTGTTAAATTTAGCCCCTGCAATGCCTATAATGCCCCTAGACGGGTCGAATGAAGGACTGAACCCACTTAATTCTTCCTCCCAAAATTTTTTTATATTATCTCCATTCCTTAAGGCTGAGGACACACGGGCGTTTTTAAAACGCGGCGTTTCTGCTTTTTATATTAAATTTGAAGTTTAAAAAAATTTAGAACTTTCAAATTTAATATAAAAAGCAGAAACGCCTCGCATCACAAGCTCAACTTCCGCTCCAGAGTGGAATCGGATCTATAAACCACACAACTTTCAGTTCGGACCGGAAGTGGAATTATGAACTGCACTACCGACCCACCTTTCGGTCAATATCGGAACCGGAAGCGTGAACCGCACCACTGACGTAACTTCGGATCCATCACTTAAACCAGAAATTCGAACTGCGCTACCGACCCAGCGGAAATCCAGAACCAAAACTGTTACTCTACAGTGGATATATTCGTTTTGAGATTTGTACTTAGCCATATCGTGTGTTTGGAAAATTTTTACATGGGGTGAAAAGCAAAAATGTCCATGGAAATAATGTCCATGTACCTTATTTCCACGCTCAAAAAGAATTAATGTTAATTATTTCCATTTTGAAAAGGAAATATGTAATGTCCATTGAAAAATGGAAATAAAGTCCATGAAAATTGCACAGTAAAGATTGTTTGCATAGCCGGCCTTAGCCCGGGCTTAAGGATTTTCTCGTCTGGATATGTCGAATAGTAGCTTATATATGAAAAACGGCAATATACAATTATATATAATTATATATAGTTCTATATATAATTATATATAGTTCTATATAATTAAATATAGTTCTATATAATTATATGGAATTCTATATAATTATATAGAACCAAATTTTACTACAGTTTCCTGTATTAAAAAAAGTAATTTCAAAAACACGTTTATTTTTAGAATGCATTTATTTAATCATAAATTTACGTATGTATATAGAAAAAATATTGGCGAAGTCAAATAATGTTTTTTAATAAAACTATTATCCTTTTGTATTGTGATTCTCATTTCTTATTTAAGAGTCTGACTATTAGGACACGAGTTTTAAAAACTTTTCAAATGTGGTTCATCGGCTCTATTCAAATGTAGTGCATCGGCTTAGCACTTTGTAGATGCTCCATTGGAGGACATGTGGAATAATGTGAAACTGATTTTTGTATCGGTTTAGCATTTGATAGATCCTCCATTGAAAAACAACAAATGTGGAACTGATTTTTGTTTAAAAATCTAGTGATGAGTTGGCATTAGCACTAGGGGTTTTCCCGAGATTTTCGTCCCGGTAATTTCCGGGAAAATAGTTTATTTTCGCTTCCCGCTTTCCCGGGAAATGTATCCGAAAATTTCCAGAATTAAAAATCTCTTTACATATATACATACATAAAAAAGTAATGATTTTGGCACAAAAAAATTATTGTCGGTCATTAAATAATATCTATTTAAGGGGAAAGAAACCAACGAAGGATCAAAGTGCATATTAAATTATTTTGGATTGAAGAACGAAGAGAAAACAGTTGTCTCTTTAATTATTTATTTAAAAGAACCAAATTTTTTTATTAAAAGTAACTGTAATGTTTTTTAATATACACCAAAATGCACGGTAATTCGATATGTAGAAAATCTTTATATACGTCTTTTTGATGCATTTAGTGACGAAGAAAATAAGGAAACTGATATTCCTTCAGCTGACAGTGATGTTTTAAAAGAGAAGACTTTCGACGAAACTTTAAATGCTACTATTAACCAAGCAGCTGAAATTATTTACAGCAGCGAAAAGAGGACCAAAAATATTGATATTTATACAACGGCCCCTTAACTATCTGAGCAACTTCTGTCGGGCGCGAAAGACTTTTCTCAACAGCTGAAATGTGTTATGTACTTAATAAGAAACCGATTGTGAGATGAAACAATTACTACATTGACTGTTTTAAAAAGGCATTTGCAACAAAGAATATTGCTTGGTCTAAAAATAGCTTTTAAATATAATATTCTTTGAATCTTTTTGCTTTTTATTTCATTTCTTTAGACACAGTTTGTTTGTGAAATAGTTTTAAACTAAAGCTCTGTTTGAAATAATGAATGATTGATTCATTAATTTTTCTCATATAAAAATCAATGGATTCCGAAAATTAACATTATTTTTAAAACATTAAATATAATTTTATATAATGATATATGATTATTCAAAATTATGTATGATTATACATAATTATTTATGTTTATATATAATTATACAAAAAGAAATTATATATAATTATTAAATATAATTATAATTATATATATTATATAGTTATAATTATATAAAATTATAAGTAATTATACAAAACTATTATATATACTTATGTATAATTTAGTATAATTATATATGAATTATATATAATTCTATATAATTATATATGAATCATATATAATTCTATATAATTATATTTTTTCCCGGGGACACCTTCGGTAGCGTTTGAATTCGTTTCATATTTAATATTAATACTGTGCTCACTAGGGCTGTTCACATAGTATTTAACGCACTTAAAGGGCGGGGACTAAACACTTGTTACGTAGGTAATAATTTACGGTGAAAATTATTTTCATGCGGCACAAACGGGTCAAATGTATAAAAATGTACATTTGGCCCTTAAGGAGTGGAGATAGTGGGTAGGAATGTTAAAAAAAAGTGTTGAGAAGGAAAAACTAAGTGAGGTCGGTCTTACTTCTTACCTGCCTAGGGGCATCCTAGATGCTGCAAGGGCTAAATTTTACAATTTCGTTAAATCACCATATTTGTATGGGAGCCCCCTAACGGCTGGAGATGACGGACAAGTATGTTTTGAGAAAATATTGGTGACAAAAAAAAACGAATGGCAAGTATGGCCAAGAACAATTTTCGGAAAGGGAAAATTAATGAGGAGGCCTACATTTTACCTCTCTAGGAGTGACTCTGGCACTTATGGAGTTGCCTTTGGATTTTTTTCCTGTTTGCCCCACTTTGAGCTCGATAAGCGCCCTTTTGCGCTTCGCCCTATCCCCTAGTATTTTCGCTCATACATTTTTTCTGGTCCTCACAAAATTAGCGGGTCTATCGAAAATCGAAATGTCGTGCACTATCCCATACCTAATGTACTAACTACATACATGCATATGTATTTGTTTTCATTATTCATATTTCTTTAATCGTTTCAAAGCGCACACAATTTTAAAAAAGTAAATAAATAGTGAGATAAAACAGATGAAACAAACATTTAATCAGTTATTTACGTATTAAGTGAATGTGTACAGTAATAATTTTTTTTTAACTTCTACTCTTGAAAGATAATTTAGATATGTATAAATTTACCTTAATATAGATGCGCCTTAACTCATTATTTTTTTCAAATTTGTTTTTTTTTTCATATTTCGATCAGGGATGCCAGAAATTCCTTCACCAACAATGGCTAAATGTTTTTTTTTAAAGAGAAGTAACAATCAGGCAATTAATGCTTACCAGTTAATTAATTAATGTGTTACCTTCTTTGGGAAAAGGATAGTGTAGAGATAACAGGTGGTGAAGTGGGATAGAGATAGAAAGCTTAATTCATTTACAACCCTGCTTTTGCGCGTTTTTATGTAGAGCAGTGTTGCAAGCCCCCTGGTGTCAAGTAGAGGCATCGAGTTGTTTAGGCTGTGTATCCATTTTTATTATTTATTTTACTTCGCCGACGGTTCTGTTACAATACCGACGAAGGAGGATGCTGTGAAGTGCATTAGGATATGCTAGTATTAATCGCTGCCGGTACTGCCAATGTGATCAGTGCTATTCCTTCATCACTTTAACAGTCCAACAACAACCAACACAATAACACACCAATGCGCATGAGAAAAATGCATGATGTTGATGGCTTGCCTGAAACTAGTCTTGAACTCAAGACCTGAGGGTTTGTAGTCAAACGCGCTAACTACTCAGCCAACAGCACCCTCAAATGTAGAAAAAATGGCTAAAAGCCAAGGTTGACAACCATAATGAATAACGGCATGCTTCAGAACTAATAAGATACTGCGTCCGAGAAGATAACAAACTAAGTTATCAAACTAATATTTCCACTCAATATAGAGAGAGAGAAAACGACTCATCTTTGCAGGAAAGTGAGTGAAATTTTAGTTTTTTGCAGAACATAATTTCAGTGCTACCAAGTTTAAATACTAGAAATATGCACATTTATATGGCAACATCTTACTACAAAAACTAATTTAATATGAATACCAGATCTTTCTTCTTTTTTTCTGTGTATGGGAGAGATTATGAAAGTTAACAAACTATCTAAACAAACCAAATCGAGAAAGCTTATTTAGTTAAAAGAAAAATTAATAATTTTATTTGCTATTTAACGCCTTCAATGAAAAATATATAAAAAGGAGTTACATTCAGTTTTTGAAACTTTCTTGTTGAACAAAAGTTCAAAAATAAAATGAAAATTATGCCACTCAACACTATTTTTGGAATAGGACAAAATTTTCGAATTGTTCCTGTCCAGGGTACAACATGTATCTTAAAGTACACATCATTGCCTTTAATTTGGTGTATGACCTATTTAGTTACAAACTTTATTGTTGAACAAAAGTTTAAAAATAAAAAAATTAATTATTCCACTCAAACACTATTTTTGGAATAGGGCAAAATTTTGAAATTGTTCCAATCCGGGACCACATGTAGCTTAAAGTAGACCTTATTGCCTTTAATTAGGTGTATAGTTTATTTTGCTACAACCTTTTTTGTTGAACAAAAGTTTAAAAATAAAAAATAAAATTATTCCACACAAACACTACTTTTGAAATAGGGCAAAATTTTGGAATTGTTCCTGTCCATGACAACATGTATCTTAAAGTACACATCATTGCCTATAATTTGGTGTAAGAATTATTTAGCTAAAAATTTTTTTGTTGAACAAAAGTTTAAAAATAAAAAAAGTTATTATTCCACTCAAACACTATTTTTGGAATAGGGCATAATTTTTAAATTTTTCCTGTCCGGGACCACATGTATCTTAAAGTACACATCATTGCCTTTAATTTGGTGTATGACTTATTTAGCTAAAAAAAATTTTGTTGAACAAAAGTTTAAAAATAAAAAAATTAATTATTCCACTCAAACACTATTTTTAGAATAGGACAAAATTTTGGAATTGTTCCTGTCCGGGACTACATGTATCTTAAAGTAGACCTTATTGCCTTTAATTTGGTGTATAATTTATTTAGCAGCAAATTTTTTTGTTGAACAAAAGTTTAAAAAGTGGAATAGTTTTATTTTTTATTTTTAAACTTTTGTTCAACAAAAAAGTTTGTAGCTAAATAAGTCATACACCAAATTAAAGGCAATAATGTATACTTTAAGATACATGTTGTCTTGGACAGGAACAATTCCAAAATTTTGCCCTATTCCAAAAATAGTGTTTGAGTGGCATAATTTTCATTTTATTTTTGAACTTTTGTTCAATAAAAAAGTTTCAGAAACTGAATTTAACTCCTTTTTATATATTTTCATTGAAGGCGTTAAATAGCAAATAAAATTATTAATTTGCTTTTATTAATAAGCTTTCTCGATTTGGTTTGTTTATATTGTTTGTTAACTCTCATAATCTCTCCCATACTTAGAAGAAGAAGAAGATCTGCTATTTATATTAAATTAGTTCTTTTACTAAGATGTTGCCATATAAATGTATAAATTTTCAATGTTTAGACTTGGTACCATCGAAATTATGTTCTGCAAGACCAAAAAACTAAATTTTTCGGCTGCACAGTCTGTGTAAGAGGGAATATAATTTTCGCTTTCATTAAAATGAGTGAAACTAAATTGGTTTGATATCTCGGGTGTTTTTTTTATGGGTATTTAAAAAATAAATATTTTGTAAAATACTTTTTGTACAACTAAGTATGGCTTGGTGCTGTGGGGAAATTTTTATTTATACCAATACTAATACAAACTGTTCTACTAATACATTCTTGGACTTAGGTTTTTTTACAACCGACTTAGGTTTCTGACAATTATTTGCCATCAGTCAGGCTTCTATATTTTCTATGGTCGTATGTTCGATTCCCACCATAGTGCATGGGTGTTTTCCGCAGGCATGCTAACAAACAAAAATAAAATAAAGATATTATAAGAAAATAAAAAATATTGAATACTAGCCCTATGGTGTTAAATTAAATAAATTTTAACACAGAGCAAAAAACGAGTCGTCACCTCCAATACAGTGTTTATCGCTTAAGCTACTTTTACACACTATGCATTTTACAGTGGCTTTTTCAGCTTGACGATCCAAATGTAATTGTGCATGTCTGTCAAAATTGCCAATTTACAGGTGGGTTATAACTTTTGCTTTCGCTTATGTTTTTAGTTCCATCTGACTTAACCTATAGTAGTTTACAACAGATTGTTTTGTGATAATTTTTTTAGCGCGAATTTTGTGTTCTTGTATTCAATTTGTATTGTATAAATAAATATGCATAAATAAATAGATTTTACTATATATTTGCTGAATCACAAACACTATGTTCTTGGTGCCACAAACTATTGACTTGCAAAAGAGCTGATGTCAGGTGCTTTGTCAGTTCAAAATAAATTTTTACACTGTAAAAGCAGGCTGACATTTACAGAAACAAATTTTTTTTGCTTTTACACACCATGTATGCATTTTGGAGTGGGAAATTATACAAGCACACTGTAAAATACATAGTGTCTAAAAGTAGCTTTATATGCACGTCGGTTATTTGCATTTAATGTTTATATGCATCCCAACATGAGCAATTTGTATTTAAAAAACCGTAATTATTTTTTGTATTTTCACTTCGCTTATATGCATTTCTCGATTTTATCTTTTTAAAATGTATATAAAAAATATTCATATATGCACCGTACATATAAAGTAAATTTTTCAAAAGTTTGTGGACAATTCTTTCAACCGCTAACAAAAAGCTCGATCTCAATTTACTTCAGTTTTACATATCTGTGTAAAACCAGCTGCTTCATGCAATCAAGTAAGCTTATATCAAACAGCTGTGGGAAATTTTGTAAAAATATTAATCAATTGTTTTGAAAATAAAATTCGGGGTTCTATTAATTCATTGTAATTTTGTTTTATACATGCACCACTGAAGCATATAAGCGTTTTTCATAAGCACTGGGGGAGTTTTTATAATTGCATTTCTCGCTTATAAGCACAAAAATTCATGCAAAATTTTAAATGCATATAAGGGATAATTTCATAAAGTAAACGCAACAATTTTAAAATGAAAACAGCTTTAGCATGATTTAATAGATTATAAATAAATGTAGATAAGTTTTTTGTGTAAGACTGTCCATTATGTATTAAAAACGAAGAACGAAAATACTGTTTTTGCTCTCTTCATACAAAATGGCGTGTCCGTAATGCATGCTGTTGATTTCCACATTGAATTTTCCAAAAACAAGATTAAATTTATAACAGTACGCTCTTTTAGTTTTCATTACTGAGTTTAATTATTAAATTTGCATTAACAATATACACTAAAATGACAGTGTAGGTTCGTACTTCTAAATATTTGAAAATTTTGTGAACTTTGTTAAATAGTATTATATTTCAAAACGTTGCATTAAACAATAATCATCTTTTGTATGAAAAAAAATTTATTGAGTGTTATCCATATTTTTTTAATATAATTGAAATTTTTAGTGAATACCTAAGGATATTTTGTTAAAATACATCGAAGATTATGCAGAAAAAAATAAGCTTCATATTTGTGTCATGTTGATTCTACATGATCTTCAAAAAAATTTTTCCGCTCGAAATAATTATATTTTATGTTGATTTAATATTCCAGTAAGGTTAAATCAGCGCACTAACTACTGCAGCCACAACAGCCTCAAATATACTTTATATTCATATACTCAAAAAATTTTTGATTTTGCTTCACATGTTTTTCATGTTAATTCAACATGATTTCAAAAACCATCTCATATATACATACACCGCGTAAGTAAAATAATTATTAAAATGTTGCTGCTTTGATATAACTGTACTGGAATATTAAATCAATATAAAATATAATTATTACGAACGGAAAAATGTTTTTTGAAGATCATGTAGAATCAACATGAGTCTGTACATTAGAAGTCTGAACCTGTTGACCAGGACATATATAATACATATCACAAACGAATGTATAACAAAACCGTATACCTGTGGTCACAATCTTTAACCGTTTGAGTCGTTTTCAAAAATTTTCGGGAGAGCTGTTTAAAGCGTCCAAAACTCGCAGCCAGCCAGTCGTCAGTTTGTTTTTCCTTAAGTTATTTATAGATAATTGTCGTCTTAAAAAATTTACAAGCTCAAAAAATTTTTTAAATTGGCAACGAGTTGATTTAGGCTGAGGCCACACGGGCGTTTTTAAAATGCGGCGTTTCTGCTTTTTATATTAAATTTTAAAGCTCTCAATTTTTTAAAACTTCAAATTTAATATAAAAAGCAGAAACGCCGCATTTTAAAAACGCCCTTGTGGCCTCAGCTTTAGACACGAATGCACTCGATCACACCAATAATTTAATTTTTTCCTAACTCGACTTAAGCGGTTAAGGGTTGTGACCACAGATATATTCCAAGAACTAATCATATAAAAAAGAACCCCATCAAATTTTTATTTTGCTACAACCCAGTAAAAAAATTGCTTTCAATAAAGCAGGTTTCTACTGTTATGGAGTAAAAATAGCGCTGACAAACCTGCTGATATCGTTTGGAGTACTACATTATTGCTCATAAAAGCGCTTTTCAAGCGCTGAAAACCATCAAAATTTTCAGTACTAAAACTGAAAATATATGAAAAAATGGTTCAATGTGTATTGGCAGCGTTAATGTGATTTTGAATTTTTATTACTTCGTAACTATTTATTTTTATTAATTGCACGCCTCATAAGCGAAGCGTTGAGGTGGGTACTACTCTCACTTCACGCGAAACTACTGATTTTTCAAACTTAAAATGGCTATATTATTATCATATATTGCACTAGTAAAAAATATATACACACACATATTAAGAAAAAATACTACATATTTTTAACACTCATGACATTTTTAATGTCATTTTTATTATTTAAACTAATTAAGAAACTGTTCAAAAAAGTTTTGTCTGTATGTCCGTTTGTCTGTATGTACGGATCCTGTATGTAGTCACGATAATGACCGAAAGACTTTACTAATCGAGTCCTTTCTTTTTTACGCTTCAGTATAATTAGGAATAGAAAGAAGCCTATTTAATTTCACGGTCTAAATGAGATTATGAGGCGTGCACTTTTGGATTTTCCAAACTATTTTATATTTTTACTCACCGTTTGTTATTTTAACTTCACCTAGTATCGAACTAGGATCCTTCAGGTTTGTAGTCCACCGTACCAACCACTCATCCAAAAACACTGTTGCAAAACGGCACCAAAAAAATGAAATAAAGTTACTCTTCTTTCTCGCTTATAAACCTGCATTGGATCAGCACAATAAAATCACCTTTTTTGTATAACTTGTGTACGAAACTTTTATATAAGTAAAAAGCTAATATTTTTTTATTCATAGTACTGATTGGATGTGTGTACATATGCTAACTTTCTCGCTTTAAAGCCTGCATTGTTGGGGCGCTATGAAATCAGCTTCTGAACAAGCTCATATTTTAAAGCGAATTATGATGCGCTTTATTTCTTTAGTGCTTCAAAAAACATGAAAACTTTTTACTGGGATGTATCAACTAGGGATGTAACGAATACCGATACCGATACCGATATATCGGCGATACTTCAGATTTTCCGATACATCGGTATCGGCGATATTTTACTGTCGATACGACGATACTTTTAAAAGTTTTTTTCTGACAAATTATTTATTTTTTGGTTAATTTTACCATGAACTAAACTCATTTCGTTATTTTTTAAATCTTAATAATATCAATTTTAAAAATTAATAGTATTTTATACTATTATTTTGTAAAAAAATTATTTTTTGTTAATTTTACTATGCATTGAAATTCAATTTCCAGCAAAAAAAAAATGTCATGAAAATTTAGAATTCGCGATCCGGAAGTATTGCAAATTTGGAACATTTCTAATTAGTTTTACATATCCTTGCCATTGCAAGAAGTTCTGTTTTTCGATTACGAATCACCGAATTGGAAGCGATGCTCGGACAAATTTCTTTTTCGGTGTTCTATAATGATTTGTCCTCAAGAAAAAATATGAAAAATTACCCATTTTCACAATTTTTTTTATGCGAGTATGGCGAGTATTTTTTTTAAATTATAAAGGAATTAAATTTTTTTCTTGCTTTTCTACTAATTACACTATGCGACAAATAAAGACTTTTGGAAAAACACAAGAACTGGACAGTACAGGTTCGATTTTCCTACAATGGCGTAGTAAAACCCTTTACTCAGCTTGGCGAATTTGGTAACCAATTTTTTTTATGGACCTCCAAAGTTTCTGAAAATCAGTGGGGCCTCAAAAAACGGTGTCATCAGTATTTGGCCAACAGCTAATTCAAACTTTATAATACTGCTTAACTATATATAGCATAATGTAGCTAAGAGTCTGTTTAACAGATTTTTTTTTAAATTTCATGGCAAAAATTTTTTTTCGTGAAGTTTTTGTTGACAAAATTAAGGAAAAAATTGTTTCTTTCACTTTTTCAGAATAACTTACAGGGACTTGTAATTTTTAACTAACAATATTTGGCAAACTTATAGTTACGATAGAACTGAACAACTTTTGTGAACATATCAATACAATCTACATGTATCTAGGTACTAATAGCTCACACAGACCACCTTTTACCTTAAAAATTGTAGTTTTTCACTATTTTTGTATGCTACAAAAATATTTTTTTTTTGAAAATAGTATATTCAAGTGCATACTTCTCTGTTGTGTTTCACTAACATTTTGTGCCCATATTATTTTATATTCCTGTACTTTTTTTGAAAAAAAAATAAATATTTTATTCACTTTTTTCAGTATAACTTATAGGGACTCCAAATTTTTCATTACCATTATTTGGCAAAACAACAACAAACAATAAAAAATAGTAAATACTAAAATCAGCAACATAAGAAGTGGAACAATAACAAAGAAAGCAAGAAATGCAATAAAAATATAGCATAACTCGTAAAAAACGAAAACTTTTAAGGTAGTTTTTCTGGGCTGCTTATGGTGCCCAGATATATTCAGATTGTATTGACATGTCCACAAAAGGTGCTCAGCTTTACCGTAGCTACAACTTTGCCAAATATTGTTAATAAAAAATTACGAGTCCCTGTAAGTTATTCTGGAAAAAGTGAAAACATTTTTTTTCCTTAATTTAAAAAAAAAAGTGCACGAAAAAATAATTTTTTGGCATAAAATGGTAATAAAATCTGTTTAGCGAACTCTTAGCTACATTTTTGCTATATATAGTTAAGCGGTATCACCAAGTTTGAATTTTCTGTAGGCCAAAAGTTGATGACACCTTTTTTTGAGGGCCCGCTGATTTTCCACAACTTTGGAGGTCCATAAAACGAAATTGGTCACCAAATTCGCCAAGCTAAGTGTAAGGTTTTACTACCCCGTGGTAGTACAATCGAATCTATACTGTCAAGTCCGTGTGTTTTTTGACTGTTGCACTGTGTTATCTGCATATTTTTAATATAGATTTTTTGGAAGCAAAGAAAATGTAGCTCCTTAAAAATACTTCCAATTTTTTATACTGGGTTAATATCAATTTTAAATATTAATACTCTCTTACACTGTAATTTTGTATAATAAAATAGTTGCACTTGAGTTTTGTTAATATAAACTTGAACTCAATTTCAATATTCGTATCGGTATCGGAATCGGTATCGGCGATATTTATTTTTAAATATCGGTATCGGTATCGGATCGGCAAAACGGCGTATCGTTACATCCCTAGTATCAACCATACATTTCAAATTTTTAAGTCCAACAATTAAACAATAGATACAAAACTTAACATGTAATTCATACATAAAAAACAACAAAAATAAAAAATTCATTTAAAATTACAAGGGGCGAAGAGAAACACATCCTGTGTTATTTCATTTAGTAGTTGAACGACATAAGCCCCAGGCAACAAATGCTGGCAAAATTGATACATGTAAACAGCGTTATAACAGAAAGCTTAACAAAAATCAGCAGAAATTATATGTTTGTCTGAATTGACCTGTATCAAAAAACCAGGACAATTTAAAGTGCACACCTTGACACCAGGACAATTTTTCTAAAACCAGGACAATCCTGGAAAACCAGGACGCATGGCAGCCCTACTGTACATGAAACATTTTCTGGAAATTTTTATGGTGGCGTAAACAGTAACCGATTAAGGCCCAAATTTACAGTCATTAGTTAATTATTAGTAAAATAAAATGATAACTATTGTTTAACTAAAACTTCATATATACAGTGTATTGTTTAACTAAAATTTTTAATATGGGTAAAGAATGGTAGCCCTATCAAATATAAATAAACAAGCAAAAATAAAGAAATAAAGATTATTACACATCTTAAGGCGGCAATTTAAAAATTTTTAAGCACACGAAGCTAATGGAGCAAATATTTTTGTCGGTCCTAAAAGTATGCTATATGCATGTAATAATTTCGAAAACATGGTGTAATATGTATGCAGGTTCAAGAAATACAACAAAAAACTAGATAATGCTTGTCAAAAAAATACACGTGCTAGACTTTGCTTATGTACAAAGTTACTAGAACAAAAAATAATCAGCTGACGTTATGCTGCCACCTGCATACTTATTGCACCATGTTCTAAAGCAGCTAACTAATTGTTAACCAATGGCATTTGACGGTTTAACTAATGGTAAACAAAGAAGTGTGAATAAAATATCATTGGCTAAACTATTGTCATTAGCTAACTACCCTGCGGAAAATTTGGTGACAAATGATCCAAAAGTACTCGTCCTATGACTTGAGAAAATGAGACTGGTGCCAAAAATAAGGAGTAGTGAATGGTGAAAAAAGACATATTGTGCAAATGGTTACATATTAACCATTTGCAGTCAATTTAGTTGGTACTCCGGGTAGTATTGTAGTAAACAGCACTGAACAAATTCGATACACCTGGATCTAATGCCCACCACATAGTATCTATATAATATTAATTGTCTTCCTTCAATGGGACTGCCATGCCACTCAGGAACTTGTTCCGACACTATATTCAGATATTAAATCTAGCTTAACTGGTATTTATAACATTGAAATATAATTACCCCTATGGTTGAGTGGGTAGTGTACTAGCCTGTCATCCCGGAGGTTATTGGTTCGGATCCTATCAAAGACATCGCTTAAAAATAAAATACAATTTCTACTTGGATTTGTAACAATAAAAAAATAGATTAATCGATAGCTACATCTGAATTTTGGAATAATATTTATATATAATCTATATTATTCTACACCGATTAGGACTCCATAAGATAGTTCAGAGACAAGTTACAAGGTCCATACAAAGTATCAATTAATCCCGTCCTAGGCCATCCCCATGTAAAAGTGGCTGGCCCGCTTCATAGGAAGTGTTAGAACTCGGACTGGCCCCTATCACCTGGGGACCGGTCACGTGACTTGTTTTGTGTCAGTTCCATTTACCGTAGGGTAATGACTGTGAATTTGGGCCTAAGAACACAAAACACCAACTTTTGGAATTTTTGTCTGTCTGTCCGAACACGCATCACGCAAAAACGACTGAACGTATTTTCATTAAACTTGGTGTGGAGGTACTTTGGAGTACTGCTTCAAACTTAGGATACTTATCACAGCGATAAAATATTTCATTTCGAAGTTAAAATACAAAAAATCGAAAATACGCAATTTTACTAATATAAATGTTGCTGGATATTTAACATTGGTAGCACTTTTTATATTGTACAACGGGAAACTTGAACGTTATCTAAAGAACTTTATATTATAGTCTACGAACACCCAATAATCCTAAAGTGAATTTAAGCGTAGTATGCAGCTCTGAATGAAATTCAGGCTGCCATAAGAAGTATGTGTAAAAAAAACAAACGGAAATTCAGGTTGGTAAATTTCTTAAAGAAATTTCCGTTTACTAGTACGCAGTTCCAAAAGAAAAGTACACGGAATTTTGGCATTTATTGTCTATTACAGGCATGCTATAATAATAAGTGGAGAATTTTTTCCGTGAACTGAAACAAAAATTAATGTTCACACAATTGTTTGGTCACGTAATTTTTGACATTTCTAGTTTTTCATACATTGTAATTAATTTTTATTGTTTTTGTGTGTGTAAATTAAAAAATATATAAATTTGTGTGTATGCAAACAAAATTCTGTATAGAATTCTACACGATTATTTTTCCGTGTAGAAATAAATGCAAAACTCCAAACCTGAATTTCAGTGAGAACTGCATACTACGCTTTAAGCGCGAAGAGGGCAGGCACAGCTAGTTTGTCTATAAATTTTAGGATGTTAAATAAGTTAACAGCAGCTGAAGGGTAGAAACGATATAAAGAACATTAGGTGCGATCCCGTACTCAAGATTGGGATCCCGTTGGATCCCAATTTGGATGAAAATTGATTCCGTACTCCGTACTGCAAGATTGGGTAAGTGAGAGTGAGCTTGAGAGAAAAATATTCTTCTTCTTCTAGCACGAAACAGCCCGTACTTTTTCTTCGGGCAGATCATGGTAGAATAATATACAAGGTAGCCCTGCAACGCCAGCTGAATTTTTTTTTGCTCGTTTCGTGGTAGGTACGAGCTGTCAAATATTGTGTATATGTTAAATAACTACGTTGAACATACAATGCCACCCGTATGTTTGCTGCTTATGTTCTACAAACACACACATAACCTCTCTCTGTATTAGTGTTTGACATTTCCTATCACAAAATTTACATTTGTATTAGTTATGCGACTACCTGTTATATTATTCTACCATGGGTCAGATTGTGTAAAGTTCAAAACAGTCAAGGCCATGTCAGATAAAACTTTTGCTTCGCGTTGCGTTACAGATTCGCTTTGACATCTAAGATGAAATGTACATACTTATACGAAACATGCTACATAAAGCACTTTTAACGCAGCGTGATTTTCGCTTCATCATCAACTACTTTTTTGGTAAACGATCAATGCGCGAGTGTTGTCAAAGTTTTCATTGTGTCATACACCTTTTGCTTTACACTTTTCTATCAAAGTTAAGGCCGTGTCAGATAAAACTTTGTCGCTTTGCGTGACGTTTCTAACTTTGATAGAAAAGTGTAAAGCAAAAGGAGTATGACACAATGAAAACTTTGACAGCACTCGCGCACAGAGCACGAAGCCGGTCGGCTAATAGCCGGCTATTAGCCGCCGCCGGTGATTTTCACAATCACTTAGCCGCCGCCGATTATTGCGGCTAATATCGGCTAGCGGCTAAGCCGATTTTTTATAATAAATAGTGGATATTTACTAACATGCGCATTTAAAAATATTTAATTCGGTTTTGGAACATATGAAAAAAATTTCTTATGAAAATTATTTTTATAAATAAGGCAGTAAATCGTCTAGAAAGGCAAGTTTATTTATAATTGGGCCGAGTATACCTGTTGTAAATATAGCTTGTATGTAAGTAAGCAAGAAATACTCTGTTAGCCGACCGTTAGCCGATAAATTTGGGTAGCCGCCGCCGGCGAAAAATTTTCGGCTCTTAGCCGGCTAATAGCAGCCGCCGACTATATTTGTTCTTAGCCGGCGCCGATCACCATTTTACATCGGCTTCGCCCTCTGCTCGCACATTGATCGTTTACCAAAAAAGTAGTTGATAATTTTGCTATTTATATATATATTTTTTATAAAAATAAAAGTCAATTATGTTATTTTACGATTTATTATAAATAAATAAATGCCACATACATATTTACCTCTTATTAAAACAGATTCAAACGCGCAATATGTTTCGTTTGGCAATATAATAAAAGAAAATTATTCCAGCTGATTGTCAAAGCAAGCAAAAAGATGAGAGTTGCCGAACTTTTCGCTTCACGCTGCGTTAAAAGTGCTTTATGTGACATGTTTCGTATAAGTATGTACATTTCATCTTAGATGTCAACGCGAATCTGTAACGCAACGCGAAGCAAAAGTTTTATCTGACATGGCCTTTAGAAACGTCACGCAAAGCGACAAAGTTGTATCTGACACGGCCTTCACCTGTTTGAAAAACAAATAACAAATGAAAATTATGATTCTAGTCAACAAAACTACTGACGAAATAATTGCTAATTTTGCACAATTCAAACCAAAATACATTTGTATGTATTCAAAAAAGTATCTAAAAACTAAAAAAGTATCTAAAAACTAAAAAAAAACCCGACTATAAAATGGGCGTGGCACTGCTCATAATTTTTATTATAATGATGTACTATCACGAGAACAAATTTCGTGCGGATTTTCATAAGAATCGGTTGAGTAGAAGTAGTTTAAATGAATATTTACTTTTCTAATCATACTGTTGTATTTTAACAATAACTAAATGTGTATGTAAAGTTTCATACGAAACGGAGAAGTAGAAGTTGTTGATAAAGAATATTTACTTTGAATGGGCGTGGCACTGCTCACTTTTTTAATCATGAAGTAGTATTCAAACAGAAGTTAATGACTTTGCAAAGTTTCATAGGAATCGTTTGAGCAGAAGTAGATGAAAAGACATGTGTATTTACTTCGTATTGGTGTGACTCCGCCCCCTTTTTCAACGGGACCAATCTGGAAGTGCATCATCTTAAATAAAGAAAAAAATCTGAAATCGGTTTATAAATGGTGAAGAGAACATCCTTAAAAAATACATGACGAATTGATAACCTTTCTCCTTTTTCTTAACTCGGTTAAAAATCTGTGTGTTGCTTTTTGTTGTTTTTTTTTATATTTTCACAGCACTTTCATGTTACTTTTTGGGATAAAAAATTGGTTTTTGCTGTTCCCGTACTTTTGTGTTTAGTGAGAGTAATTCATGCTTACTCTCATTTTACAGAATTTCACCCAGAAAGTACGGGATCGGAGCTATTGGGCCTGATTGTGTAAGGCGTTGGCGTAAACGCCTAAGTCGTTTTTTGTAGTAGATTAAAGAACACGGGCTGTGTGTTACTTTATTCTATTACAAAAAACGACATAGGCGTTTACGCCAACGCCTTACACAATCAGGCCGATTATCTGTTTACAAATTTCTGGTTTTCTTTGAAAAATCTTGCTTCCTTCGCACTGTGGGTTGTTATTTTCGAAGAATGTATTAGGTAGGTCGTATTTTGCAACAAAAAAATTATTTGAAATTTACATAACTTTTGACATTGTTGGTCGATTTTATTAAAATAAGTCATATTTGAAAGAAGAGTTATACTAATATTTTGTGGTGTATTTTTTCGCAAAAACCACTTCCGGAACAACCGCGAAAGGAAATGTAACGCACAATACACAAAAATGTTAAGAAATCTAAAAATATAATTTTATTTCAGGATCCATTGAATGAGGCGAAAACTGTATGATGAATCCTATCCTCTCATATTTCATTTAGTTACATTTGTAAATAAAAAAAACACAAAATGTACGTTTAGAATGATAATCACCCATATAAATATTTTGATTTTTTTGTCGTGTCTAAAAGCGACTTCGTATTATTCATAAATTTTCTCGTAAATCATGTAGTATATCGGGTAAATTTAAGAATCTTTACAAATTAAACAGCAGTAATGCTTTGTGTACGTTTTGATTTAAATTGACCCGCCTATAAATGAATGATTTTTAAAGTGGGATCTTTTTATCTTTTTTGCCGATATCTTCCTATTTCTTCATACATAAGTGGTTATCTGGTGATGTTGCTAGCTTATCATCTAGAAGAATCGATTTCGAAGGAAGTATTATCTTACGCAATACGAAATCGATTATTGCCGTAATAATATTTCTCATCCAGGCAATGCGTTTGGCATTACATATGCTGCACAAACATTAACTTTTGCAATTTTTTCTGTCTGTCTGTCTGTCTGTCCGAACACGCATCACGCAAAAACCACTGAAGGGATTTTCACGAAATTCGGTATAGAGGTACTTTAGAGTTCTGACTCAAACTTAGGATACTTTTACTGCAATAAAATACCTCATTTGGAAGTCAAAATAGAAAAAGAGCAAAAATACGCAATTTTACCAATATAAATGTTGCTGGAAATTCGAACAATTTTTTTAACGTTGGTAGCACTGTTTATTTTCCATAACGGGAAATTTAAACATTATCTAAAGAACTTTATATTATATTCTACGGACAACTTATAGTTATGAAGCGAACTTTAAGCGAGCGAAGAGGGCGCGCACATCTAGTTACAAAATAAAATTAATTCCTCTGCAAAAAGCGCTATGTATTTTTAATAAATGCGAACCCATATTTGAAAAATATTGGAATTAAAGGAAATAAAATTTTAGTTTGTCTGCTGGTCACGTTCTTTGCTTTAAATATTTGCCAAGTGTGACCGTAGCTTTATACATTTTGAATATAAAATATTTATTTTTATTGAATTAAACAAAACAACCCTTCAAAACGAGAATTGAAGAAACATATAATTCCGTTTGTTATTTTCTATTTGACATCCTTTGAATGCGTTCTTTTGCACTGTTTGTAGTGTGCTGACCGCCGGCATGTCGCGGGATGCATTGCTTTAGACCAATTAAGACATTCGAATGTTGAGCCAACCATGCATTTGGTGCATGAGGAAATTTATCTTTACGATAGTAACCCATTAGGCCGGATTTTCGTATAGAGCCCAATTCATAAGTTATAAGTGGACTTATAATATTTGAAACATGGGCACTGGGCAATTTGGCAACTTTTGCCTTCTCTATTGTACGCATTACACAATTAGTGTCACACGAAAGGCATGCTAGATCTTGAAGCACCTTTACTCGAGATCCAGCAGCAGCAGAATCATCATTTGTTGCTGTAGTATAGTTATTGAGCGATTCTTTGAGGTTCTGAATATCTTTGTTGGTATTTTCTTTGAATTTTTTCAAAACTTCATCGATAGCTGAAAACCCTAGCGTGGTCTTCAAATTTTCAGCAGCGTCTGAAGACTTTTTCTCGTATTCCTTGATTTGTCGTAGCATATCGCAAAATTTCTTATCAATGCGGCACTGTAGTTCCAAAAATTGATCTAGTGATACCTTTCTCTGCAATTGTTTGTAGTCGACTTTATTGGCCAGTTGCATTTCAAAATAAGTTTTTTCAACTTTTTCTTCAAAAATCTGTTCAATGCCCTTTTTTGCGTTTTCTATATTACTATGATTGTTGTTAAGTTTCAGTTCCACGCGGGCTTGGTTTTCTTTCAAGTTCATAGTTGTCAGTTTAATATCTTGCATTTGGTCTTGAATTTCCTGGATAAGAGCAAGTGAACGTTGGCTCTCATGTTGGAGAAAACTTGAAGAGAGTTCATTTACTTTGTTTATAAGACCAGAGAATTCCCCTTTAAGTTCCATAAATTGATCAAGAAGCTTTGGCGGAGAATAGCATAGGTGATCATCAAGCTCATCTTGATGAGTCGTTTGAAATTCCTTAGTTACATGTGTATAATCAACACTACTCTTGGCTTCCAATATATCGTTTTCTGAGAAATCTTCATTTAGTTGAAGGCCAGAAGATTTCCAATCAAGATTTGGGGCAGGAGGAAACTGTATTTGCTTGAAACTTTCAATATAAATGTTCTCTTTCTTTAATTCAATCATTGTCTGAGCCATAGAATATAGATGTTGGATTTGCTTATAGTCGGGCTTTTTGCTCAAAGTGAGGAATGTAAGAAGCAACATTTGTTCTATGGCAAATTCAAGTTGGTCCTTCATGACTGATATCCCTAAAGAAACGCCTTGCGGTATCGCAATATTTGGAACTGTCATTTTATTTCCAGCAACACGCAAAGCAGAATTCCGTGGGCTATCAATGATAATAACGGGTCCTTGCTCAATAAATTCTTTGTCTGGCGTGTTTGATGAGGGTTCAATGAACGCTTCAATAGTTTCATATTTTAATTTTTCTGTAGGATCATCAGCCTGATCATTTTCTAACACTACATCAGCACTGGTAGATTGCTTTAAGTTATCTTCGTCTGGTTCTGGTAGCGTATCATTGCCATTTTTTTCGTCGGGATTGTAACCCCCCAGGAGTCGTGATTTTTTAAGTAGCTCACCTAAAGAAAAGCAATATTAGAATTTTTTTAGTTAATGTACATATGAAGATATAGAACTTACAATTTGATATATTGCTGCAACATCGCAATGCATATTTTTCAGTATTATGGAAGTCGACGATTTCATCTGTGATTTCTAACTTTTCAGCAATACAAATCAAAAAACAGTGAAGAGCAGAAAAATTAACGTGGCCTGGCTCGGGAAAACCAATTGCCATGTCAATGAGTTCACGAATTTTCATTCCGGTCATTTTGATGAAAAACTGTTTTACAACTAAAAAATATACTAGAAAAAGTGCAATTAATGAATATTAAATTTTGTCAATTGATTTCTGGAATTCAAGCCCACAAAAATTTATAAACTTACGAATAAATATATTTCTTGTTTTTCTTTTCAAAACTAAAGACCAGATTTTGTAAATATAAACTGATACAAACGTTTTTTCGTATTGTAATTTCTGAGAACAAAATAATTCTTGCAAAAAAACCCCACTTCAAAATAGGCGTGGCACCGCCCCAATATTTTATCATCATGTACTTTTACGAGAACTTATTGTGTGTGCGAAGTTTCATAAGAATCGGATAAGTAGAAGTAGCTAAAATCAATATTTAATTTTCATGGCAGTGGCACTGCCCACTTTTCTAACTGCAATGTTGTATAGTAACGATAACTAAATATTTATGCAAAGTTTCATAAGAATCGGCTAAGTAGAAGTAGTTAAAATGCTAATTTACTTTTCATGGGCGCGGCACTGCCCACTTTTTTTATCCTGATATAGTATTTAAACAGAAGCTTAATGTGGGTGTAAAGTTTCATAAGAATTAGTTGAGTAGAAGTAGTTGAAAACGAAAGTGTATTTACTTTGTATGGGCGTGACCCGCCCACTTTTCAACGGGACCAATCTGGAAGTACATCCAGAAACAAATCCGAAATCGGTTCATAAATTGGGGAGTTTTGAGGGAACATACATAAAAATAAAAAAAGTACACGGCGAATTGATAACCTTTCTCCTTTTTTTTGAAGTCGCTTAAAAATAGTTCTTAGCATATTTTAGTTATTTTTCGTACAAATTTAAAGCGTTTAGAAACGAAATTTTTTACAAAATCTGCTTATAAAATAGCTCAATTTAGCACGTTTTCCGACGGTGGCATGTCATAATGTCCAGTGACATAATGTTCATGGACATTATGTCAGCCAAAAAAGTGTCATAACGTCCATGGACATTATGACATTTTTGAAAGACTCATAATGCCCATGGATTTTGGAACAGTATTATTATTATTATAAATATTTCATAATGTCCATACTTTTAAAAATGAAAATGAATTCAAATATAGATACATACTTACATATTTATATGCTTATATATTTTTTTATCCTCGAACCCGGTGGGAAATAAAGTCAATGAAGTCAACCAAAATTTGTAAACTAATTGAAAATTTTAAGACATTTAACTTTTATTACTAGAAATTTTCCGCGTAGCCGGCCATCGGCCGGGCTTAACGATTTCTTCCTCTCGGTATATCATAAAGCGGCTTCGCTGAGTAAAGATTTTTGCATAGCCGGTCTTGGGCCGTGCTTAAGGGTTTTCACCTCTCAGTATATCGAAAAGCGGCTTCACTTAGTAAAGATTTTTTACATAACCGGCCTTTGGCAGGGCTTAGAGATTTTCTCCTGGCTAAGCAGGAAGCCACTATTCGATGTACCTTAAGCCTGGCCGAAATATTTACACTATAAAAAGTGTCATAATGTCCATGGATCTTGTGACACTGCATTCGTGGTCATTATGACACTTTTTAAAGTGTCAATTTTCTATGAAAACAACTCAAATACGTTTCAAAAAAATTTTTTTATACAAATTTCAAAACGAAAAATTATTGCTTTTACAAACTCTGATGTTATAGCCCGATTCACTATGTCGGTTTTGCACGTTTTCCGACTAATTTCTGGTTAAGTTCTTAATTTTGTATTCACTAAACAGTTCAAAACATTTTTAGGTTGTTGGCTTTGAAAACGATTGTTTTATTGCCGGCTCCTTGAAAAATGGCCTCAATGAAAAACCCCGATGAAAAATGGCCCCAAACTGAAAAATGAATAAAAATGGCCCAAAATATTTCCATTCAAAAGAACAAAAAAAAAATTGTTGGGGTCATTTTTATTTGGGGCTATTTTTCTATTTTGGAACAAATTTTAATTTTGGAGCAGTTTTCTTATTATGGGACAATTTTTCGTAAAACGAGCTGAGGAAATATATCTGGATAGGCGGCCTTCGGCCGGGCATTTTTCCTCTCAGTATATCGAAAAGCGCCTTCACTGGGTAAAGATTTTTGCTTAGCAGGCTTTCGGCCGTGCTGTAGAGTTTTCACGGTCGGTATACCGAACAGCGGCTCTGTTAAGTACAGGTTTTTGTATAGCCAGCCTTCGGTCGGGCTTAACCGTTTTTTTCCTCTATGTATATATGATGAAACAGAATTGGGGCTAGACGAGTTTTTCCATACAAATTGTCATTAATCATACGCCGTAAAAAGCAGTCATGGGATATAATCTATTTTATTTTGAGAACGTTTTTTCTCATGCTCTCACTTTTAGCCACTCATTCTCTCAACAATGTTGCCGTGTTTTAATAAAATTTCATACATTTTTCATACGAAATATAAGAACAAAAGAAAATAAACAATAATATGAGAGCATTTTGAAGCTACTGCCATCGATTTAGTTTTGGGCCTGTTTATTTGCCAGCGTTTTTGCCTGAAGTTGCAGACTTAGATCTGTTTCATCATTAAGGCTACAACCACACCAACATAAGTCAAAACCACTGTTACCAGAAATGCAGATTTATCTGCATTTTTCAGATTTTACCCCTTCAAAAAGACGAAATGCAGATTTGAAGATTTTTGACCTAAAAACGCAGATTTTTTTTATCTCTAATAACATGCCAACTTTTTCACTTGTTTCCTTATATTGCTACTACCTTTGGTTTCTTTTATGTGAGAACGAAAACATCAAGCAATATTTTAAAAAAAATTTCTGAAGAAAACGTAAAATCCAAAGAAATTTATTATTCAGGCTTAAGCTCGTTCAATTTAATTTTTACAATTAAATCATGTTTTATTGAGAAATAATTTTTCAAAGCATGTGGCAATTGAAAAGTACGAATACCAAATTCTTGACTTTTGTAAAGGTCGAACTAAACATCGATGTTTTCGGGATTAACCACAATCCCATCGTCAGAGCTCTCTATACTCTAGGCTACTCAGCCCCAAAGTCAAGCGGTAAATATCTGGCATTAAACCAATGCATTAAAACTCTATGTTTCCTGGCTTTAAGCTTATTTTATGGTGGCTTAGAAATTTACCATACTTGGCACTTATCGTAACCAACAACCACACTTGTGCTTTTTGTTCATATTTCTCACCCAAGATTGAGAAAGCTCCTTTCTCTAGTTCTTAGGGTTTACATGTGTTTTGTTTTATCCGTATTACGCGGGAAACTATCTAACATATTTTGTACTATGTGCCTCTAGTGTTAATAATTGAAGTTGTGTGTATTTAGTCGAACTATATGAGTTTTATCCAAAGAAATTTATTATTCAGGCTTAAGTTCGTTCAATTTAATTTATACAATTAAATCATTTTTTATTGAGAAATAATTTTTCAAAGCATGTGGCAATTGAAAAGTACGAATACCAATTTCTTGACTTTTGTAAAGGTCGAACTGAACATCGATATTTTCGGGATTAACCACAATCCCATCGTCAGAGCTCTCTATACTCTAGGCTACTCAGCCTAGATTTAATTGTAAAAATTAAATTGAACGAACTTAAGCCTGAATAATAAATTTCTTTGGATAAAACCCATATAGTTCGACTAAATACACACAACTTCGAAACCGCAAAATATTATTTTGACTCGGAGCTTAGAGCGTTAAAACTTTTAAACTTTAAAGATGTGCAAAAACGGAAATTTATGGAAAAAAAATATCTGAAACAAAGCAACCTAATTCTCATTATGCTTTTCCAACTCTAACTTTATTCAAAATATACGACATTCGTCGAAAGAAGTTTTAGTCATGTAAAGTTGAATAAGACAAAATTTCAAAGTCGTTTGGAACCTAAATCTTATGTGTTTTGTTTACATTAGATTGCATAAAACTTGAAAAAACATATGGACCAAACTGCAAGCAAACCTTTTGAAACAAAAGAATAATTTTAAAAATCGGTTCATTAATGGAGAAGTTATTGGGTAATCAATATATGCGTGGAAATGGGAGGGCAATGGGCCGTCCGATTTCCTAAAAAAAATATGGGATTAATCTGCAAACACAAAAAGAATTTTGAAAATCGGTCCATAAATGGCGGAGTTATGCGATAATCAATATTTTTTTTTGGGCGGAGCGGGGAAGTCCACACCGACTTTCGAAAAAATTATGGAACAAAAAAAAAGAATTTTGGAAATCGGTCCTTAAATGAAGGTGTTATGCGATAATCAATATATTGGTGGGGAATTTCCCCCGATTTCGAAAAAAAACCTGCAAGTAAGGCCTTTGAAACAATAAAAAATTGTGAAAATCGGTGCATAAATGGAGGAGTTATGCGATAATTAATATTTTGGGGGAAAAAATTTCCCCACCGATTTTCAAAAAAAAATTTTGAAAATCGGTTAAAAATGACGGAGTGTACAAACAAAAAAAAGTTTAAAAAACACACACGAATTGATAACCTCCTTCTTTTTTTAAGTCGGTTAAAAAAATAGAGTACTACTTAAGCAACATTTTTTCATGAATAATTCATGCCAATTTTTTATATGTGTTTTGACAGCATTTCACGTGAAATGTTCATTACAATACCATGATTAATACGACAACAATACATTTGCTCAATTCACAAACTGTTGTATGCGTTGTAGATCGTATAAATGTTGTTGGTAATTTTCATAAACATATTCCTAAACAAAAGTTTATTTGGAAATTACCAACAACATTTGTACGATCTACAATAGATACAACAGGTTGTGAATTGGCCAATTAGGTCTTATGAGACAACCCATACCAAACATGACAAGCGCAATACTGTCTCTTTGACTTACTGCGCAAAAACATTGGTTGTAGAAAATACATGTGGCTTGATACAACATACTCACAAAGAGTAGACAAAAAAGAATGAAACGAACCTCGTTGCACACAATTGCGTGCTTTATGATGTAACCCACACCAATTAATAGATAATTCACACTACCGTGCTTATGGCAATTTTAAGTGTTTACGAAACAAACAAGTTAATTTTTAGATGTTTTCTCATATACTCAATTGTCAAAAAATTTACGTGCTTCAAAATTGAATTCTTTCAAAAACAAATAAAAGGCAGGGTTCCAAGTAGTTGAGTGTTTTTCATCCGACGGAGTTTTTTTGAATTTGGAACGATTTTCCGTCAAATTTGGTTTGTAAACAGACCGGTTTCGGCTATGTGCCGTCTTCAGTGTTCTATTGAATACTTCATTCAATAGAACACTGAACCGGTCTATTTACAAAACAAATTTGACGTGGGATGACGGAAAATTGTTCCAAATCCAAGTAGTTCTTGATGTATGTTCAGTAGAGGTGGAAAACTATCGATAGTGTCACTATCGAAAATTTTTGATATTTTGAAAAAATATATCGATATATCGATTCTAAACTATCAAAAGTTAGAAAAACTATCGATATATCGACGATAATATCGTGATACTCTCAAAGTTTTATAGTTCTTAGCGAAAGCATTATATTAGGGAATGGTAAACAGACTCAAAAATCGATTTTCGATCAACCTTTTTCGTTTCGATTTTCATGATCGATTAAACGGATTCGCAAATTTCATAAAACATGAAAAATTTTAATCATGGAAATCTCAAATAAACATTAAACAACATTAACAAAGAAAACCAGACAGAAACACAATTAAAAATTAAAATTTTGAATATTGACAAATTTTCTTTTATATAAAATTAGGTATATCTAAAAAAAATTGCAAATTATGTGGCTATTTTCAGAAAGATGTCTCAAGGTTGTTCGTAAAAAGGTGTCAATTTATGAGTGCATTGGCTGGTTCTATGCTGAGTTGCTATTAATTAAATTTTAGAAAACAAACTTTCAGATGACATCGGTGTCTCAAGGATGCACAAACGTTCCCTTGCATTACATATACATATATAAATTGCTGTCTCCACTCGTTCAGTGGATTTAAATTTCGATCAAACACTGGTTTCTTTATATATTGGCGTAATTCAACAGGAATGCTTCTCAATACTTCATAAAAACACACTAGTATTGCCAATATTTTGATATGATAAGAAAATCGATTTTAAAAGCGCAATAATCGATATCAGTATAAAATCGCAGATATTAAGTCGATTCCGAAAAATGGAGTTTTTATAACACAAAATCGATTTTCGATTGGAATCGAAATCGATTTACCATTCCCTACATTAAATATGTCTGTAAAAATGCTAAATAAAACCGGTGCTGAAACAAAACAGAACTTTATTTCTTACAGCCCAACCTAAATCAGAGCGTTGAGCGTCGCGTAAGCAACAAGGTATGTATTTACAATACATTCACAGTAAGTATTTTGTGGTAAAGTGTACTGTAAATATGTACCTTGTTGCTTACGCGACGCTCTGATTTAGGTTGGCCTGTTAGTTCAATAAATAACAAAACTGAAATCCTTGTAACATTTCAATATAAGAAAAATGTCGTGAGTTCAATGATTTTTAAATCCAATTTAACTAGCCGGCGAGCAATGAAAAACATGTCTAGCACAACAATAGTAGTGCTTCATTTACTACTGATAGCGGCAAAAAATATCGATTGTTTTTAAATAATAATCGATTGACGAATAAAACCATCGATAGTCATACAAAAAATTAAATATCGATACTGTCGATAGTGCCATCGATAGTTTTCCACCTTTAATGTTCAGTTGATTTTTTGATTTTAGTGCTTATTAAACACGGTTTTTAATGGCGGCAAAATATGTAAACAAAGTCGAAATTTCTATAACAACGAACAGCGTATTCTGAAAATTATGATTTGTGTTGGCTTAAAAGTATTAAAAACCTCGTTTTTAGTCCAAGTTTTCAATTCAAATGGAAAAATGTACATACACATGTAAAATGCTAATTAATAATTTTGCAAAAATATTAATATTTAGGACACAAACAAAATGTTTAGCTGCCGGTTTGCTACCACCTTTTTTTATGAATTCGTAATGCTGTAAACAGAAAGTTTATAAAATTGTAGTCTGAACCATAAAACACATAGAAGCTTGTCTGATGGCAAATAGTTGTCAGAAACCTAAGTCGGTTGTCAAAAAACCTAAGTCTAAGAATGTATTAGTAGAACATTTTGTATTAGTATTGGTATAAATAAAAATTTCCCACAGCCATACTTAGTTGTAATAAAAGTATTTTACAAAATTTACATTTTTAAACACAAATTTTTAGTTATTATATGCAATTAATTTAGCATTAATTAATGAAAATATGAATTTAGAATCGTTTTTAATGCATCTGAGCTCAAAAAATTTTAATTCGCTAAATATTGTTTTGTAATTTTTCTACTTGTTACTAAAAAAATTATCCCAAATATTAACAAAAATGCAATACTGTCGAATGAAAAAATGGTTGAAAACTTTGATAAATTTCAACACACAAATGCCAACAAAATTAAAAAAAAATTATAATTACAGTGAAAAGAAATATAAAATTTGTACCAAAACAAATAAAAAAATTAAATCAAATGAAAAACGTGTTTGTGTATACAAAAAAAAAATTGATTTTACCGCATTTTCAAGTGCAAAAATTAGGCTCTTCGATGTGTGTTGAATTGCCTCCCTTAAGCTTGTTGCATACACAAGACCTATGCTAGGAACACAACTGGGACGAACGACGAATTTCGTCCAACACGACGAATTCGTCGATAAAAATTCGCTATGTAAAGTCGTCGTATGAAACACAATAGCGACGAAAACGTAACAGCTGTTATACACAGCGTCTTCACGAGACATTAACTTTGATATAATATGAGAAAAAACGTTGGCAGAATACTAAAAACAAAATGTCAAATTTTCTCTTAATCTCATACTAGGGGAAGACGTAATTTTACTTTTCCGATAAGATTTCATTTTATGCAAATGCTCATCGAGTTAACATGTACTACTTTTGCATAATTAGCTATTTTATTTTTAATTTTTCACACAAATTTAAATTTATGAATCAATTAAACACATTTATTCATTTATTTAACACAGAAATTTTATCAAAAACATCGCTTTTCATTTATTTTAATAAACACTCACCCATGCACACTATTTTATTTTCATGTACATGTGTTTTTTGACAGTTCATCTCATAAGATTGTTGTTATAAGAATTCTTATAACAACGCTCTCATAAAAATTTCTATAACATTGAGATAACACTAATTTGAAGTCTACACGTAATATAATTCTCTCTGCGATTAAATTTGACAATCTCATCTTACATATTATGTTACGTGTAGACCTGAAGTAAGACAAGTAAAAAAACTAAAAAAAATACTTAAAACATAGTCGCATTGGCGTCTGATTACCTGTTGTCTTTTAAGGCAAAAACTTGATAAGACTTATTTTTTTTGGTGTGGGTTAGCTGCAAAAAGCCCTGTATACAAAATGACTAGTATGTGTTTATAAATATACTAGTTTCTTTTTAACTCAGACTAGTTGCCTATCTGTCCTTTTTTCATATATCGAACTATCGATTTTAACATTAGGTTGTCATAGAAGCACAACTGGTTCATTTGTATACAGTTATATCCCAGTTGGAATACCAGCTGTTGCGAAGTAGTGCTCTTATTAGTTTTTTATTTATCGTTTTGCATTTCTTAAGAAAACTTTGGCTCAACCGGGGTACGAACACAGATTCCTCATATTTCAAGGCAAGTACTCTACTCACTTTATACATATTTTTTTAAGAGCTAAAAATATGTTTTATTTATAAGTCGTATACCTGAAAATTGTGTCCTTTTTTGACTAGCATCGTTACTAGTCTCGATACAACTAGTAATATAATTGTCCTTTTTTCACTAGTACCATTACTAGTCTCGTTACAACTAGTAATTTTTTGACTAGTATCATTACAACTAGTATATGACTGTCCCAAAGCGTATCTAGTTGTAAATTTAGCTGCTGGGAGTGTATTTGACTTGAAAGACAAAAACGTGTGGCTTTTGTTGGTGTGGGTTCAGCCCAGGGATGCCAACCCAAAATTTGTCTTAGAGGTAGATTCGATGTGAAAAAGAGGTAGGTTTCAACAAATCTTATTTTGAAAAGAGGTAGATCTACCACTTTTATTTTTAGGGAATTTTAAACATTTTAGAAAAAGATATTTTTTACCGTTACTTTTCCATTCGTTTCGATAAAAAATATTTTATAAGGAAGCTTATGACAAATCTTAATTACGGAACGGCAATACTCAAAATTTGAATTTAAAAAACTACTAAGAAAATGTAAGAATTCAATTATGCCATCGTTATTTAATTAATTTGAAATATTTTGTGAGGATAAATATTAATTTGCAGAAGAAACACGTAGATATATAGCAAAAATTTTTATTATTATCATATTTAAAGGAATACATATTTTCATTTAATAATTTGTAATGCTCCTCTGTAGATGTAGCTGGCCCAGCGCTGATACATCGTTTAGTGTGCAGCACTCCTTGCAGAGTATCAGAAAATTTTGTTTCTACAAACACTTTTTAACAAATTAACTTTCAACATTCGCACTATGTACATATGTGGAAGAACGAGCAATTTTCTCACAAACTTTCTCAGTAAAGGAAATAGTTGTGCATGTAGCAGGTTTTAAATAGTGTAATCAACCGGGCGTTTTTTAAACGCATTGTTAAAAATATAATTCAGTTGAGCTTCTAGCTTGGATTAGATTAAAAAAACTCGGGTAACTATACTTTAGAATTGAAAAACTAAAAAAGTGGTAGATTTTTCTCGGAAAATGGTAGAGTTGAGTGAGATATCCAAACAGTGATGGGAACTTAGCGATTTTTCCGTCAAATCTAGCGATTTTAAACCTCTTTAGCGGGTAAAAAAGCGTTTTAGGCTGAGGTCACACTGGCGTTTTTAAAACGCAACGTTTCTGCTTTTTATATCAAATTTGAAAGTTCTCAATTTTTTAAAACTTCAAATTTAATATAAAAAGCAGAAACGCCGCGTTTTAAAAATGCCCGTGTGGCCTCAGCCTTAGCTATTAGCGGGAAATATAGCGATTTTTTCTGGGAGGCGCTTTCATACATAGTCCTGTTTTTATCAACGAATTTTTGAAATAACACGTATCTTCTTTTTAACATAGACAGAATTTGATATGTATGCATGCCATGATCATGCGTACATGCTGCTTAAAAATATAAGTGTTGACGCAAATGGCCTGAGATAACGTTTTATTTGCAAAAAAATATTTAACAAAAACAATTGCATGTTTCTTAATAAAATCATATATATTGTTACGTTTTTAGTCCTTTACATAAAAACGGTTTTATTATTTTCACAGGATTCGTTGAATTGCAATAAAATAAAACACGGATATTTATTTTACAAATAAATTCTCAGTAACACTTTATTTATTACTTTAAAAACACGTACAACTAAACGCGATGTACACACTAACTATTCTTGGCGATGTTTACTCGTCTAAGTTTAAAAACACACTTCTTGATGTCGTCTGGCAGCCTCCCCTTATATAGTAAATTATAAAACCTTCTGGTAACTTCGCTAACTTTCTGGAATGTAGTTGTCTCTTTTTATCTTTAAGTATACGGCATGATCATTTGGTCTTGCTATAGTGTAGTGTATGTGCGTGTGTAGATGCATGAGATTTTTCTTCTGTTTGTTTATCTTCGCACACACACATACTCTAATGTTCGCAACTTAAGCAAATTATGCTGTCATCAAGTCTACATCTCTTGCAGTTTAAGTTTAATGTCACTGTTTGTAATTGCGATTAAGCAGTCTCGAATAATCTTGAAAGTTCTAGCTACCGTTTCCTGAAGATTCCGGAAACTTCCATTTTCCGTTATTTTGAATTCTATTGGCAGTTGTCGAGTGATGCCAAGTTTAATTGTGGTACTTGGTTGCCAGGTTTTGATTTTATTACAGTGATTTAGGGGTATAAAGCAGATAATGATCGGGTTGTCAGTTTGTGTCGTTACATTTGAATCTGCATTTTCATTTCGTAACACTGCCGCCCACTTAAGCCTGTTCGTCCCGAATAGGCACACAATCACCTTTTCCATAGTGCGCCAGTGGTTCAAACTTAATTTTTGTCTTCCGTCCAATGTACTGCTCTATCATGTGTACGACGTCATTCATCCTTTCGATGATACCACGGATCTCTGCTTCCAACTTGTAGTTATCCCATGACAGTCTCTTTTCCGTGCTATAAGCGTGTGTACCACATCCACTGGGTACTGCTCGATTATAATTATTAACTGAGTACATGTGACTATTTCTGTTGTAATCTGTTCCTTTGCCGGTAGATGAACTAAACACTTCTTTACGTGTACCGGGCGAAGTGAAGCTGTAACTACTTCCTTTACGCGCAGATCTTGCAGAGGCTGGAGTGGCATCAAATCTCATCAGAGAGCGTGTATCGTCATACCCTGGGCCTTTATTACCTTTACGTTCATTAATACTGCACTCATTGGCACCACGTTGTCTTATACCTTTTATGAAACCATCACGCGCCGCAGAAATTTGCATTTGTTGACGTTTAATTTCTCGAAGCTCTATTTCTAGCTTCTCACGCTCTAATTTTTGGCGCTCCCGTTCCAAGCGTAATGATTCAGCCTCTCGTTGCAAACGTTTTCGTTCCACAGCCAATTTCGTACGCTCCTCAGCTAGTCGGGCTTCCTTCAGGCGCAGACGCTCTCTTATTTCTTTATGCCGTCTGTCTTCGTTACGTGCTTCAGGTTGATGACACTGCTCCTGTTGTCGCTCTTGATAACAGCCATCACAATGAGACTTTTGATGACTCGTCCATTTATTATTCCATGATGGCGAGACAGATTTTGTTTGCTTTCTTGCTGCGTTGCAGTTGCGCTGGATATGGCCTTTCTCTCCGCAGCTATAGCATTTTATTCGCACTTTGTTTTTATTTAAAGCCAATGCTTGCACTACTGCCTCTTTGATGTCCTTTTCCCAATTAGCTTCTTTCTCGGTAATCACCTCCAGATTTCGGACCATATACGCTTGCGGCTTAGAAATTATCCTTGCGGTCTCCTGTGCTAAAGCATATGTCACAGTTTCTATAAAAGTAGGCTTCGGTGTCGCATATACTGCATACCTCACGTCAGGATCACTAATGCCACGCAATAAGGAGTCAATTTTCAGCTGCTCCAGCAATGGGTGATTTTCGCCAGGATAAGATAGTTGCACCAACCGTTCGATTTCCATTGCGAAATCTTGTAGGGACTCATTGGGCTTCTGTCCTCTACATCGCAATTCCATACGGTATATATCTCGCTTATGTTCGCCACCATATTTCCGCTGCAGTGCCGCCATTATGTCATCAAAATTATTTCTGCAGCTCCCTGGTACGGTTTCAAGTACTTCTGCTGCGGCTCCTTTTAAGGCCAAAATCAGCTCTATGGCCTTTTTTTCACTGTTCCAACCATTTTTGCTGGCAACTGTTTCGAACTGGAACTTGAAGATGTTCAAAGGTGCGCTGCCATCGAAACAAGGCGTCTTTACTCTGCTGGAAGCCTCTGGAATAACTCTCACTGGCCCTCCTTGACACTGAAGATTAAAAATTTTTGCTTCCAGTTCATGTAATTTCTCGTCCACATCTTTTACATGCACTTCGACGCCGCCAATTTCTAGGCTATGGAGTTTGTTCTCTAGTTCTGAGAGTTTCTCGTCAAATTTGCTGACTTGTACTTCAATGCCATCTACTCTTCTATTTATGGCCTCAGAAATTTCTTGAAGTTTCTCATTTGTGGCCTTAGATGTTTCTTGAAGTTTCTCATTTGTGGCCTTAGATGTTTCTTGAAGTTTCTCATTTGTGGCCTTAGATGTTTCTTCAAATTTTTGCATCATAGCGGCGAACATTGTACTTAAGTCCATGCTGCTTGTCGTGGCACGAGTACATACCTCTATTTCCTCTTTATCCTCAAATTCGTATGTCCCGATGTCGATGCCACGCTGCTTGAACTCATCTATCAGCCTCTTCTGAAGTTCCACTTTATTGCCTGTTGTTGACAGTTCCAGCTTACTCAGCTCTTTTTTTAGCTGCTCAACTTTTAGCTCTTCAAACTTCATGGCTTCTATTTTTTTTAATGTCCTTTTTATTATTATTAATGTCCTTTTTATTATTATTAATGTCCTTTTTATTAATTAATAATGTCCTTTTTTATTTTATTAATTAATAATGTCCTTTTTTATTTTATTTTGCAATTTTACTTCTGACACCAATTGTTACGTTTTTAGTCCTTTACATAAAAACGGTTTTATTATTTTCACAGGATTCGTTGAATTGCAATAAAATAAAACACGGATATTTATTTTACAAATAAATTCTCAGTAACACTTTATTTATTACTTTAAAAACACGTACAACTAAACGCGATGTACACACTAACTATTCTTGGCGATGTTTACTCGTCTAAGTTTAAAAACACACTTCTTGATGTCGTCTGGCAGCCTCCCCTTATATAGTAAATTATAAAACCTTCTGGTAACTTCGCTAACTTTCTGGAATGTAGTTGTCTCTTTTTATCTTTAAGTATACGGCATGATCATTTGGTCTTGCTATAGTGTAGTGTATGTGCGTGTGTAGATGCATGAGATTTTTCTTCTGTTTGTTTATCTTCGCACACACTCATACTCTAATGTTCGCAACTTAAGCAAATTATGCTGTCATCAAGTCTACATCTCTTGCAGTTTAAGTTTAATGTCACTGTTTGTAATTGCGATTAAGCAGTCTCGAATAATCTTGAAAGTTCTAGCTACCGTTTCCTGAAGATTCCGGAAACTTCCATTTTCCGTTATTTTGAATTCTATTGGCAGTTGTCGAGTGATGCCAAGTTTAATTGTGGTACTTGGTTGCCAGGTTTTGATTTTATTACAGTGATTTAGGGGTATAAAGCAGATAATGATCGGGTTGTCAGTTTGTGTCGTTACATTTGAATCTGCATTTTCATTTCGTAACAATATGTATGTCGTTTTCATGGTTTTAGAGGATCAGGCTGATCTTTTTACACGTGTTTTCCCACCAAATACTTTGAGTATTGTTAAAAGATTTTTTATACGTGCGTACTGGCTAAAAACGGGAACAGGTGTATTTTCTTTAGGTCATGAATATTGTTGGCAACATGGGTGTTACATGATAAGAAAGCTGATAAAGGATTTTATGAAATATTGCAAATGCTCCATATATGACTCACTAGATCATGGGAAATCAAATAAACATGTAGATAGATTAGGACTGTCATACGTCCGGGTTTTCCAGGATTGTCTTGGTTTTCGACAAATTGTCCTGGTGTCCTGGTCCACTCTTAAATTCTCCTGCTTTTTTGATACAGGTCAATGCAGAGAAAAATTTAATTTCTGCTGATTTTTGTTATGAACAGAGGTTAAGCTTTCTGTTATAACGCTGTTTACATGAAGCAATTTTACCAGCATTTCGTAACCTTATTATTGGTTTGACCCATAAACATAGGAAAAAGCATAGAAAGCAGCCAACCAATAATAAGCTGACGATTTGTTGCCTGGGGCCAGGTCTGCCAAATGATTTTGATCAAAAATCTGCACTTATCGTGGAACAAATCGGCATTTACGGCACTTCAATTCGAAAAATCGGCAAGAAAATCGTTATAAGCATTTTTCGTGGTTTTATTAAATTTTATTAATAAGAAAACAAATAAATAGCAATCGCCAGTAATTTCATATGGTTTATGCATAAATGCATAAAAAATGATTTTACAAGCTTAAATATATACCATGGAATATAAATGATTTTCAGAATGAATAAATTTCCGAATTTATAATTTTTGTTAAATCGCTTTTAATATGAGTACCAAAACAATTGCAGAATAAAGAATTCCTCCTAAAGTTTAATTTTCTAAGGAACATCGAAATTTAGTTTAGATACCCGCGTACTGGAGTGTGCTAGGCTATTAACTGGGAGGTCGCAGATTTAATTCCTACCAAGACTCTGGTGTTTCTGCAGAAAAGCTCAAAAAGGCATAATCAGTATGTGCGTTTGTTAAATTGACGGAGCTAAATATTTGTCCGATATTTGTTGACATATGTGGGGGGGAACCATCATATTTTAAAAAATTCTAGTAAAACTTGAAAAGCCTTTGTGGAATCGCCTCGCTTTATTTTAGAAATTGTTTGCCAAAATATAAATTAATTTCAGTCTTTTTGAATATTTGTTCAAATGCAAGAACTTTCAATCTATAAAATTCTAAAATTTCTAATAATATCAAAAATAGTGGTGATTTTTTTTTCATTTATTAAACTTAGTGATTTATAGTTACCATCAAAATCAAAGTTTTTGTATGAAAGCCTGGGACTTACGTCTTTCAACTACTCGATGAAATAAGCACAGGTCGCCTCGCCAGCCCATGTGTTTATTTTCGCCCTCGTAATTTTAAATGAATTTTTTATTTTTGGTTATTGTTTTTTATGTATCAATTACATGTTAAGTTTTGTATCTATTGTTTAATTGTTGGACTTCAATTTTAAATATGTACATATGTGGTTGATACATGTACCAAAACAAAAATTTTTTGCGGTTCATTTTTATATGATTAGTTCTTGGAATATATAAGTATTTGTTGTACATTCGGTTGTGATATGTATTATAAATGTCCTGGTCGGCGGGTTCAGACTTCTGGCAGCCCTAAGATAGATGAAACATAAATCTGGCGATTTTAATTATTGATTTATGACGACATACTGAATTATGTACTGGAAAATTTTGTCATTTCGTTTAAAATTTATATAAGAATCATTTGCGAATCCAAAATAAAGTATGGATCCTCATAGGTAAGTGCGTCGATTGGATGATAAACAAATATCAGCATCTTACTTAAAATATGTAACTATTGGCTCTGTTCTGTAAACCGAATCCGGGTAAATTTCTCGTTTTCCAAAAATAAATAATGCCCTCATTAATGTATTATAAATCGTATATAGTAAATTAATTTTAGATGTGATATTTTAAGCTCTAAAATATATGCAACTGCGACAAAGTCTGAAAAAAAGTTGCTTTTTAAATCAACTCTGTTTACAGAACAGGCAGGTATAATTCCATTAAATAGATTTAGGTCCTAATTGTCTAAATCACCTCACCAAACTGAAATTTAGAGAACAAAATTTAAAATATTTTATTTATTTCTTTTGTTTTGCATACAAATTTTAAACTTTTTGGAAGGCAAAGCAACGTTTGTTTGACTTTCTATGCGTTTGTTTGGTGAAGAGTTTGTATGAAAAACAAAAACAAACTTTAAAAATTTTTAAATTTATTTTTGCTTCAATATAAACCCCGTCTCGACTAGCAATAAATATGTTAACATATATTGCAGCTGTTGTCAAAATTATGTTATTGCTTATGGAGACAGGTCATTGCCGGTGTTTGCAATATATGTTACAATAATTGTCAACGAATTTTCGTTAACAATTATTGCAAACATAAAACGTCAAATCGCATAGTAATTTATGATCCACATTTTTGTAATGCGTTTGACGTTTTGATAAAATGAATATAAATTAATAAATATATTGAAATAGTAAATAATATTGTTAAAAACTTGTGTAGAAAGACATTTTTCAATATCAATACTACTTTTTATGTTCATAAAAAACAAAAATAAGCGGATCTGTTAAAAATGCATTGTATTGCAATGTGCTACGTGTTTCCATATGGTCAACATAATAAAGCAATAAGCAATATGGTTTTTCTGCAGGCGTTATTGCTCTATTGCTGTGATATTTATTGCTAGTCGAGATGGGTGGTAACTTTCACAGAAAACTCAGCGTCTCATTGACATTATGACATTATTAAGGCGAGTTGACAGATTATAAGCTTAAGATTTAACAATTTGTATACATATGTATGTAGGTATACCATTGAGAAAAAAAAATAAAATAAAAAAAAAAAAAAAATATATATATATATATATATATATATATATATATATATATATATATAAATATATATATATATATATATATATATATATATATATATATATATATATATATATATATATATATATATATATATATATATATATATATATATATATATATATATATATATATATATATATATATATATATATATAAATATATATATATATATATATATATATATATATATATATATATATATATATATATATATATATATATATATATATATATATATATATATATATATATATATATATAAATAAATATATATATATATATATATATATATATATATATATATATATATATATATATATATATATATATATATATATATATATATATATATATATATATATATATATATATATATATATATATATATATATATATATATATATATATATATATATATATATATATACATATATATATATATACATATATATATATATATATATATATATATATATATATATATATATATATATATATATATATATATATATATATATATATATATATATATATATATATATATATATATATATATATGTATATATATATATATATATATATATATATATATATATATATATATATATATATATATAGATATATATATATATATATATATATATTTATTTATTTATATATATATACTATTATATTATACTATTATTATTACATTTTATGTATATAAAAAAAGAAAAAATAATAATACATCGCGAGAGTAAGTATGCATTACGTGAGAAGCATTTCTAGATTTTGGAATAAATATTACTTTAATTGTTTCTTAAATATTGAAATTGTTTCAGCGTTCTTAATATATAGTGGTAAGTTATTGAATTCTAGGCTATCAATGTGTTCTACCCGCTGCTTTGTTGTTTTTAGACGACATAATGACATATGCCGAAAGCACCAAATTTTTTGAAGTCAACATATAACAGCAAATGATATGTCAACATATCAGTTAGCATACAATTTTTGCGTCTACATGATATGTTGAATTCAGTATGATGATATATATGCAGAGTCGTGTAAACATTTGTTTAAATAAATTTTACAATATTCTTCCTTTATTACTTATTTCTCTCAATTATCGCTTTTATTGCACAATTAATATTTTTAGTGCGAAATAAATTTTTAAAAATAAAATAAAATTTAATATCATCGATGTATATATCACTAGCATTGTTCTAAAGAACGCAAAAATTAGAAAATACGCAAAAAATTGCTAAAATGTGTTGAAGAAATGGCTTAAGTCAAGAACACCAACGCTGTTGAAAATAAAAATAATAATTAAGACAAAAAATTTTTGTGAATTTTTTTCGGCGCTCTCTTTTGGTTCCGGAGTTACGGGGTTCAAAACTTTTATTTTTAATCGGCCATAACTCCCACAATTCTTCATGAATAATAAAAGTGCTCTAAAACACTTTTCTACTGGTATATAAATTTTTGAAATCCATTAACCCATTGTGAGCCAAATGCAATTTAAAAAAAATTATCCCGACTTTTTACGTAAAAACACCGTTATCTCAAAAACTTACCCATATAACGTATGTTATATACCCATGTATATACATTTATAGAGAACTTTCTTGAAAGCTATCACAAATGAAATACGGAAGATATGCAACTTCAAGAATGAGTTTTCAAAAATATATATTTTTTTCGAGGCAATTTCCATGTGTGAATTGGTATGTATGTATATGAAAAGTGGTGTTTAATTTAGGAGATGCTAAAATTTATAACAGGTTTTTTGCTAGGCAAAACATTTTTCCTCAGCGAAGCCAGTATTCGGCATACATAGAGGAGAAAATCCTTAAGCTCGCCAAAGGCCAGTTAGTCAGACAATCTTTACTCAGCGAAAGCACCATTCGACATACATACATAATGAAAATAAGTATATTAAATGAAAACTTGGAAGGTTCCCTACAAAATTATATACATGCTTAAGTATTGATATATTGGTAATTTTTTCAGATAACGGTGTGTTTACGTAAAAAGTCGGGTTAAAAAATTTTAAAACAGTATTTGGTTCAGAATGGGTTAACGGATATCAAATTGGGTTAACGGATTGTTTATACCAGTAAAAAGGTATTTTATATCGCTTTAAAATGATGTACATATCGTTTATATCCGTGCAGAATTATAGGAATTATGGCCAGTTCGAAATAAAATTTTTGAGCCCCGTAACTCCGGAACCAAAAGAGAGCGCCGAAAAAAAAATTCACAAATATTGTTTGTCTAAAAAGTTCTATTACCTCATGATTTTTTTATTTTAAATTTCAACAGCGTTGGTATTCTTGACTTGTTCCGAAGTAAACTGCAAAGAATAAGTCGCGAAAATAGCGAAACTACGCAATAAATTGATAACATCCCCGAAATTGCAATGTCACGTGCCGAATCAGGCAACATAGTTAACATATAATATGAGTGTTGAGCTGAAATATAAATTATATATGCTATCATATTTGTTATATGCTGAAAAGCTTGCGTACGCTTTTCAACAAACAACATATCTGTCAGCATACGTAGTAAATTTGTTAAAACGTAAAAATATGGTGTGTACACGATATACTAAAATCGTGAACATACGTTTGTTGACAACGTTAAAAAATGGCCGCCATATGTGGTTAAACATACGTATGTTGAAAAAATTTTGTGTCAGCACGATATGTTGCACTGGTAACAAATTTTTTACCATAAATATGCTGATTCAACATATCGTCTAGACTAAGCTTTAAATTGGAATTGTTCCTCGTGTTGAAAACTGTCTGGTTTGTTGAAAATGAAATTGTGTGATAGCCAATATTTTTAAGGGACTTAAACACATATATTAGCAGTTGCAATTTATATAATCCATAGATTGGAACAAATGTACGCGCTATATCTTTATACAGCGATATGGTGGGAAAAGTCAATTTCAGATCAAAACAGCTTTTAAGGCTTTGCTTTGCGCTCTTTGTAAGGATTTGAATTCAGTAGTCCTTTTGTATCCATAAATCATGGGCAAATAGTTAAGATGAATTTGTATGAGAGCTTGATAAATAACTAATTTAGTATTCTTGTTAAACTTGCTTTTAAATTTGTACAGTAAACCATTTACAGACGAAATTTTTGACTTTAAAGTTTGAATTGAGTATCCCAGCAAAGACTGCTTTGCACATTTATGCCAAGGTATTTTAATGTAAATATTTCAAATATGTACTTCTTTTCCGTCAACGTAAATACTAAATAATTGATTTTGAATTGAATATGGCTTAAACCTTACCAGCTTTGTTTTTTGAGCATTAGGTCTTAGTTTATTTAACCTCATATACTCTGAAATAAGTGCTGCACCATACTCCATATGTGCTTTTAAGACTGCTTCATGCTTATAACGATAAAATATGCAAATATCATCAGCATACATATACAATTTTCCGAACAGTTTAATATTTTTCATATCATTAATATATATTTAAAATAACAATGGTCCCAAAACACTACCTTGTGGGACACCATTTTTTACAGAACCAGTAAAACTTTTGTGGCCATTGAACTCTACATACTGTTTTCGATCCATCCAATAGTTCCGTACTGATTGCACCATAATATTCAAGCTTTTTTATCATGATGTTATGATCTACAAGATCAAAAGCTTTAGACAAATCATAAAATATTCCACCAACACCACTAAAACCTCTATCTAATCTGGTACATATATAATTAATCACGTTTACAACAGCTTCTTCTGTGCCACATCCCTTTTTGAAACCATATTGATGTCGAAAAATAAGATTATTGCATTCCTGAAAAACTCTAGGAGAGGTTCCATCATGTCCGCAGCTTTTTGAATTATCTAGCTCTAAAATTACTTGAGATATTTCTACTTCATCAGTGTATGCAAAATTAAATGAGCTCTCACATTGACACAACGTTAGTAGAGTTGCACGAATCACCAGGAAGGTAATCAATCTGCTGCTTTAAAGTTTTAGGTATCTGCAAAAAAAATACTGATTAAGCAAGACACTTTGAATTTGATCATCCAAAATTGGATTCCTTTAGAATCTTTTATATTGATTTTGCTTTTAATCTTTCGACCAAGGTGCTCATTTAAAATTTTCCAGCATTTCTTAGGGTCATGCTAAATTTTATAAAGATTTTCAGAGTAGTAGTTATTTATTGACATACGGCTAGCTTTCGTGATTATTTTGCTTATTCTCTTCAATCTGTCTTCAACATCGCAGCAATGTTTCCTCCTAAGTTTCAAAAGTTTTTCTTTATATATAACGAGAGCTTGTAAGTTTTTGTTGAACCAGGAGTTAACTTATTTTTTATTAACCGCTGCTCAGTCTTTTCAACAGTTGCATTTTTAATAGCATTTGTTATGTGCCTAATAATCTGAGAAGTATCTATAGATGGGTCACCAGTCTCCTGAAGCGCTCTTAAGGAATCAGTAAGGTTTTCTTTAACACGAGTGTAATCACAATTTCTACGAATTGTTGTTACTTTCTCTGAAGTTTTGATAAGGCTTTTAAGTTTACAAGATAATAAGTTATGGTCCGTTAAGTTGCACTCAATGGTATCCACAAATAATTCTTCTGGTATATTACTGTATACATTATCTATGCATGTGCCAGACTCAGGTCGTGTTACTAATAGATGGCAGTTTTTATAGCTGTAGCTTAATATCACATTTTTTAAGTCAATTGATAAATAAATCAATATTTGAGTCTCCAACTACGACACTAGGACAACGGCCGAAACTGGCTAAGAGATTTTCAATAATAATCAAAAACTTACTCATACTGCACTTCTGGGATCTATAGAATGATGTAAATTTAAGAGATTTGCGTTAGTTTTATAATTATGCAGCGATATTGTAATGATTTCAACAAAATCATTGCTTTTGCACAATTCAATATTATATATTAGGCTTTTATTTATGAAGACAGACGTCCCACCATATCCATCCGCTCTACAGCAGTGTTCGACACTGTAACCTGGAATGTTATAAATCTGCACTAATTTGGAATCAATCCACGTCTCTTGTATTGTTATTATACTTGGTAATTTTGGAAGTTTAAATATTATAGCCTTAAATCTGTTAAATTTATTAATACTTGAAATGTTTCTCATATTTACCGACATTATATTTAAAATAGGAACATTAATTTGATTGAAATAATTCTTAAAAGAATCGAACTTCGTAAAATGTTGATTTTTAATCATTGTAATAGGAATATTTGATTAGTAAAATATATTAAATCAAGAAGTATTTATATAATGCACTTAAATGTATTGTTAATTGGGGACATAAATGCAGCACCGTTTTCTTCTTCCTTATCTGTATCCTCAGCAATTAATTGCATGCGCCTGAATGTTTGATCTTCTCCTTTGTACTTGATTTGTGGTTGGATCTAAAAGAATTTCGTCTACATCATCCTCATTTTTAATCAGCTTAGGCTTAGATGTCTCACTTCTCTTTGCATAAACTTAATTTTTGTATGTATAAACTGACCGATAACCGATTGTTTTAATGCTTTGGCGTGATTGAATAAATTTAGATTTTCCTTACTTGAGGCAAAGACAATAGATTATAAAGATGTTGCACTGCGAACATTTTACATACACAGAAATTTTAAACTACTATTGACGAGGGGGGAGAGTTTAAAGGGTAAATAAAAATTACTGTCTTTCAATTGAGCAAAACCAACAAGAGAAAAGAGAGTAGTTTTATTAATATGATTATTTCGAACGTATTTGCTTTGTGAATCTAAATTGATTATTAGGCTAAGGTTCGTAACGTTATATTCAGAAAGAATTGGGTATGATTAATATTCCAAGGAACAATGGAAAAATTAACATCAACTTAATTTTTCAACGTACACAGCAGAACAGAGTAGTGCCACTTTCGGAAGCCGCTACACTTCCATCGTCAGTGCTCACGTGTATTTGCTATCACCACTTGTCAGGTGGCTCTGTTGAATGTGATTTTAATTCTTATATATACAACTTTTTCGCGAAAATTGAATACGAGAATCAAATCACTCTCAAGCTGATATTAAAGTGCACTTTCCCAGCGTTGCCATCGGTTTATTTTTCTTCATTCCCATTTTTCTGATTTTTGTTCTACTCAAGACAAACTTTTTTGGTTTGATTTTATACTTAAGTATATATGAACATGTAAACATGTGAAAAGCTCAAGCCAGTAGCTAATTGTTTTATTAATATGATTATTTCGAACGTATTTGCTTTGTGAATCTAAATTGATTATTAGGCTAAGGTTCGTAACGTTATATTCAGAAAGAATTGGGTATGATTAATATTCCAAGGAACAATGGAAAAATTAACATCAACTTAATTTTTCAACGTACACAGCAGAACAGAGTAGCGCCACTTTCGGAAGCCGCTACACTTCCATCGTCAGTGCTCACGTGTATTTGCTATCACCACTTGTCAGGTGGCTCTGTTGAATGTGATTTTAATTCTTATATATACAACTTTTTCGCGAAAATTGAATACGAGAATCAAATCACTCTCAAGCTGATATTAAAGTGCACTTTCCCAGCGTTGCCATCGGTTTATTTTTCTTCATTCCCATTTTTCTGATTTTTGTTCTACTCAAGACAAACTTTTTTGGTTTGATTTTATACTTAAGTATATATGAACATGTAAACATGTGAAAAGCTCAAGCCAGTAGCTAAGTAGTAGTATTTTTTATACACAGCCACACACATTCATTCGTGTATATGCTTACAATGAACACTTGTGCTCCGTTGATGAGAAATCTTTCATGAGTCATACACAAAGGGATTTTCGCAAAATCCCATCAAAAATTTAGCATTGACAGACAATGTATGGCAGTGCAACATCTTTATAAATCTATAGTCTTTGCTTGAGGTCTTCACGTAACATAATATGTAAGATGAGATTCAATCGCAGAGAGAATTATGTTATCTCAATGTTATAGGAATCTTTATTAGAGCGTTGTTAAAAGAATTCTTATAACAACCAAAGCGAATTAATATCAAGTGGCCTTATCATTAAAATAACACACATACAAAGTAGCTGTAGGACTATTTTTATTTGTGCTTTGACAGTTCGGGTTAAAGTTTTTCTCTTTTCTTATATAGAGTTTGACTGATTGGGTGTAATCAGCTGATGATCATCTGTGATGATAAGGCTACCTGGTACTGAATTCGCCTTGATAACAACAATCTTATGAGATGAACTGTCAAAAAACACATGTACATAAAAATAAAATAGTGTGCATGTGTGAGTGTTTATTGAAATAAATGAATAGCGATGTTTTTGATAAAATTTCTGTGTTAAATAAATGAATAAATGTGTTTAGTTGATTTATAAATTTAAATTTGTGTGAAAAATTAAAAATAAAACAACTAATTATGCAAAAGTGGTATATGTTAACTCGATGAGCATTCGCATAAAATGAAATCTTATCGGGAAAGTACACTTACGTCTTCCCCTAGTATGAGATTAAGAGAAAATTCGACATTTTGTTTTTAGTATTCTGCCGACGTTTTCTCTCATGTTATCTCAAAGTTAATGTCTCGTGAAGACGCTGTGTTACTTAAGTAATCATTCACGTAAATAGATTTCGTTTTTTTCATTTTTTTTAAGTTTGGGCTTTGCGTGCATGAGTTTTTCTTTGCATTTTGTAGTTTCAAACTTAACGATCATAGTTTGTTTTAATTCTTTGTTTTTTCTACCAGCAGCATTCCTATTTTTAATAAAAAATGCATCCTCAATATCATCTTCCTTCAGATCTATACCAACGTCTTTAGAAATTTCCATTAGAGTATTCACCGCTGAAATGCCATCTTTAACAATAACACCACTAACGGCCCTTTTCACAATGTACGATTAAGAGTTAACATGGACTTTAACGGAAACTTCGCCATACAAAACTTGCCGTTAAAGTCCAAGTCAATTCTTAATCATACATTGTGAAAAGGGGCGTAAGAAGGCAATTATTTTTTACTCTTTCATTATTTAATATTTTAACAGAAACTTTTAAAGTTTATTTCTCAGCAATCTATTTTCTTTTTGTAGTACTTCTATTTTTTGTACTACTTCTATTTTCTGTTTGTTTTCTGTTACACCTCGCACAACTTCATGAAATTGATTTGACAAAGAATTTATTGTTTCTTGTAATGCAGTTAGCTGATCGAGTTTGCCGAGTTGCGTCTTTATTCCCAATAATTCTTCTTTTAATGTTCCATTACAATCTTTACATACATCGCATACATGCTCTTCATTCTAATTTTGTAAAAAGTATTCAAATTGTCTTTTATCTAATTCTGTACAAAAGGCATGGTATGTTTTTCCGCACTTGTCACACTGAATGCTATCTTCATTATCTTTTACCTCCATTCTACATTTACCACAGAAAATCTTTGGATTTTTTAAGCTACGGCGTTTTTCCAGCCATTCTTCAATTAATTCTTGTTTTTTATATTTTGTTTTATGTATATAACAGGAGCAAATGTTTAAAGGCAGCAAATAAAAATTTATTTTATAAAATTACAAAAATAAACTTGGAGATAAAGCAAGGTAGATTTATTTACCAAGTAATCTTGATTCCACAGCTGTTTACTCTTTTTTTATTTGTAGCTGTCAATTTTGTATCAAAATACACAAGTTATGTCGTGTAAGTGCTTTAATAATTTGACATTTTCAAGGAACTGCGACTACCTGGTAAATAAATCTACCTTGGAGATAAAGAAAAAAGACGTGACGTATCGTAGGGCTGCCAACTCTCTTCGGTGATGTAATTAGGGCCTTATAATGTTGTAAATAATAACCATTTTATATATAAATCACCCGTTTTATTAGCATATATGTTCATATATTGAAATAACGTTTTGAAAAAAGTTTTAGTCTGCGAAATTTAGCGACTTATCGCACCATCTAGCTATATTCTAGCGATTTCTAACCCACATTTAGCGGGTTCTGAAGAAAAAATTTTCCCATCACTGTACCCAAAAGAGGTAGATCTACCACAAAAGTGGTAGAGTTGGCACCGCTGGTTGATGATGTTAAGCATTTTCTTTTTCCAAAAATCGTGAAATTTGGGAAATAAAATAGTCAAAATCGTCAAGATTTTCGAAAAATTTCGTAAAAAATCGTAATACTAAAAATCAAGTGTTTTATAAAAGAAAATGTTTTATAGAAATAAAACAATAATTTTTATAGAAACAGCGTTGCCATTTTAGCATTTTCACTGTTAGATTTAGCATTTCACTTTGGCTTAAAGCATTGATATTTTTAAAAAATATGCTAAATGCTGTTTTGGCATAATTCGGATGTAAAAAATTTTCTATTTTAATTTCTTTAAGTGTAATAATATCTTACCCTTTTTATAACATTTGTAATGTTTTTACACTTTTCTAACGCCGACGTGCAATGGCTCTAAAATAAACAGTATTTTTAGTTTTCGTCCAATTTCGGTCCGTCATTTAAAATAAAATTATGACAATATGACAATGCATATAGACAATGCTTAACCATCAGCATATAGACTTCATTTAAAATAAAATTATGGCAATATGCCAAATAATAAATTTCTTAAAGGTTAAATTTGGATTTTATTTTTCATTTTGCCTTATAAATACTTTTATTGTTATCCAATGGATTTCTAATTGTACAAAGGTGTAGAAAAATAAAATAGATTCATATCGAATACAAATTATATGCTGGGTTTTGTATAAGTTTCTAAGCCTACTACGCTTATCTTATTGTTGTGTGATTTTCGAAAATATTATCATTTGTAAATTCTCAAATGGTTTTTGTAAGTCTGTGCATAAGATTAATGGTTTGTGACTTTTCAAAGTTGTGGTTGAAGTCTACTGACGATTTGGTAAAGCGCCAATGAAATGCATATAGACAATGCTGAACTATCAGCAAATAGACTTCTTTATATAAAACTTAAATTACTTAATTTAAAGATAAAATATCTTTACTATTACGAGGTTTTTAGTGCATGTATGAACATTTGTAATAACTCTAGGTAATTATGTACTTCATTTAAGTAAGGATAATTAAGAAAACTTGTGGGATATTTTCAAGTTTATAAGAATCTCCCTTATACTTCCGAGAAGTACAATTTCTTTGTTTTAAGCTAAAATTCTTATTTTTAAGTTAATTTTAACTGAAAACAAGAAAATGGCATGAACTAAAATTAAGTTCATGTCTAACTTAAATCTAGTTCAAACTTTTTTTAGTGTACTTAACTGAGCGAAAATTTATAGTCAAAGAAGATAATTTTCTAAGCCCTCTGCAACCGATTGAAGCCGGAGTTTCTCAAGGCAACATCCTCGGTCCTGTACTATATCTGACTTGCCGGTAATCAGTAAAAGTGCCCACACACGAGTGATTTGTGCGTGTGATTTGTTCGTGTTCGACCTCTTGTTACTCGTTAATGGGGCTGTGCGCGCACAAATCACAAGTAATTGAAAATTTTCAATTTCTTGTGATTTGTGCAATGTGTTAGTGGGCTTGTGCGCGAACATTTGAATGTATTTTTATTTGTGTATAACACAAAAGCAATTTTTCATAGAATTTAGAAAAGAAAATGTAATTTCACAAAGTAAAAGCGATAAATACAAAGGTAAAAGCATAAATAAATAATAATAATATACAAAAATCAATAAATAACCAAAAGAACAATTGCAATATCCGCTTCGCAATTCATGTGTACTTGTTGACGTTTAAGTTTATTGTGATTTTTTCGTCGTTAGTGGAGATTTGGTACGCGAACAAATCACACGCACAAATCATTCATGTATGGGCTGCTTAACATGCACATATCAACATTCGCTGATGATACAGCTTTTCTAAGTGTTCACAAAAGCCATCAAGAAGCTTCCCGCAAACTGCAAGATTACATACCCCAGTTGGAAAAATGGCGGATAAAAATTAACGAACAAATATTATGTCTACACATTCCTTTTACATTGTGCAGAGAAACCTGCCCACCTATACAAATAAATAACCAAACTATACCTCAACACACTGAAGCAAAATATCTCGGTGTTCATCTTGATCGTCGTCTAACATGGAAGTCCCACATAAATGCAAAGGTGACCCAAATGAAATTAAAAGCAGCTCAAATGAATTGGCTCATTGGAAGGAATTCTACTCTAAGCCTAGACTGTAAACTTCTATACAACTCCATTCTTAAACCAATATGGTCCTACGGTATCCAGTTATTGGGCACTACCTCGGCATCAAACGTAGAAAAAATTCAAAGGCGACAAAATAAAATACTCTGTACGATTACAGCAGCACCATAGTATATCAGAAACAAGCGAATTCATAAAGATTTAGATGTGCCGCTGGTTAAGACAGTGTTTTCTAAACACGTGACAAGTTACATAAGAAAACATGAGTTGCATCCAAATCCCCTAGCCCGAAACATCATTAGCTTTAGAGGCCACACTCGGCTGAGAAGGAGGGACACTCTTGCTCTCAGCCGAACACGAGAGACGTAGACAACCAAAGAACCAACCGCTGAAAAAATATTTTTCTCTGGGATTGGCTGGACTTATAAATTAAAATTTTAGAGTTAAGATTTGATTGCTTATTGTTCGTTAAATTTGATTGAAGATGCAATAAATAAATATAGCCGAAAATTATTTATTAATTATATAGAAACTAGGCAACGTCATGCAGCTAGGTATGTGGGATATTAAACTAGACCACTTGGAGCTCCAAAAAAGCTTTCCGAGCGAAAAATCGGAAGAGCCATTTTGCAGAAAAATGGCTACATCCATTTTGGCCACAAAAAAATGGAATCATTTATTGCATGGAAACTAGGAAACGTTAAGCAAATAGCTATGTGGGATATTAAACTAGACCACTTGGAGCTCCAAAAAAGCTTTCCGAGCGAAAAATCGGAGCAACAGTTTTCCAGAAAAATGGGTTCATACATTTTGGTTTAAAAAAATCTAATCATTTATTGCATGGAAACTAGGCAACGTCAAGCAACTAGCTATGTGGGATATTAAACTAGATCACTTAGAGCTCCAAAAACACTTTCCATGCAAAAAATCGGAAGAGCCGTTTTTCAGAAAAATGGGTGCATCCATTTTGGCCACAAAAAATGGAATAATTGCTGCATGGAAAGTAGGCAACGTCAAGCAACTAGCTATGTGGAATATTAAACTAGATCACTTGGAGCTCCAAAAACGCGTTCCATGCGAAAAATCGGAAGAGTCGTTTTCCAGAAAAATGGGTGCAACCATTTGGGCCACAAAAAATTTAATTCTTGGAAGGTTTTAGAAATCGCATTTGGTGCGGAAGGTTGTTGTTTCAAATTGCTTGGCTTGCCTATTTTTATTCTGTTACATTTTCAATAAATGGCTGGCATCAGCACGCACGACTTAGTGCCAGGCCACACTTGCGTTTTTATAACGAGAGTTTCTGCTTTTTTAACCGACTTCAAAAAAGGAGAAAGGTTATCAATTCGTCATGTATTGTTTTTTTATGTATGTTCCCTCAAAACTACGTCATTTCTGAACCGATTTCGGATATTTTTTCTCTATTCAAAAGGATATACTTCCAGATTGGTCCCGTTGAAAAGTGGGCGGGGTCACGCCCATACAAAGTAAATACACATTCGTTTTAAGCTACTTCTACTCAACCGATTCTTATGAAACCTTATACACACATTAACTGCCTGTTCAACGATGTCGAAAGAAGATGTCCATGCGCATTCTAAGCGAAAGAACACTTATTTGCCTTTATGAGCAAAGTCATAAGTATGTTTCTATACGAACAATGACTCGAATGACAAGTCGAAAGAAAACGTAAGTGGTTTCATACGATATCCCATTCAACAATGTCGCAGCAATACGAACGTAATGTCAAAATCACTCACTTACTCTGTTGCTTGCGACTGGTAAACAATTTTGCATAAAAGTCCATTAAATTCTTAGAACTCGTAAAATCTCTCTTTATTATAATATTTTTATCATTCTTATTAATTTTTTTTATTATTTATACACATAATCATGATTTTTTTAACAAAATAAAAGCCACTAACACATTCAAAACTTCTGTTTTCTTTACTGTGTAAGGCCCATCAAACAAGGTAGTCCCACCTGTGCAACAAAACTAGAATTTGTATTAGAAAATAATAAAAATTTCCTGTACAACTGCGAGTACCTTACAATGGGCTCTCTTTGGTCCTTGTGTTTGGTTGTATTTTTCTTCAAACAATTTAGTAGTATTTTCAGTGTTGTAATGAAAATCGTTTGACACACGTAAGTGCAAGCAAATGAAAGCTGTCGATATTGTTGAACCCAAATTGATTAGATTTCGAGAAAATGGCTTTCGATCGCTCAGGTTTTCTTTCGAAATCGTTGAACAGGCAGTAAGCTTCTGTTTAAATACTACATCAGGATAAAAAAGTGGGCTGTGCCACACCCTTGCAAAGTAAATATTCTCTTTCAACAACTTCTACTAAACCGATTCTTATGAAACTTTGCATACACCTTTAGTTATCGTTACAATACAATATTACATTTGGAAAGGTGAGCAGTGCCACGCCCATGGAAAGTAAATAATAATTTTAACTACTTCTACTTAGCCGATCTTATGAAACTTTGCATACACATTTAGTTATCGTTCCAATACAATATTGTGGATAGAAAATTGAGCCGTACCACGCCCATAAAAAGTATATATTCATTTTAACTACTTCTACTTAGCCGATTGTTATGAGACTTCGCACACACAATTAGCTCTCGTAGAAGTACATGATGATAAAATATGGGGCGGTGCTACGCCTATTTTGTAGCCGTTTTTTTTTTGCAAGAATTATTGAAATAATATTAAAGGTCAGATTTTGTAAATACAAACGCTTTTAGCGTTTGGAAATCGTTTTACTTTTCATACAAATTTGAAACGTTTAGAAACGAAATGTTTTACAAAATCTGCCTATAAATTTGAAAAATTAAAAACTTTCAATATGATATTTTAAACGATCTTTCCTCTGACTCTATGATATATTGCGGGCTTTCAAGGTCTTTTTTTATATTAATGTAAATAAAAAACTATTATTTATTATATTTTTCAACGTTTCGCTGGTATTTTTCAGCTTCCTCAGGGATAATATTTTTATTAAATCTGGCAACGATATTTGAAAGTAATAAAATATAAATAAATAAATATACATGAGCTCTGTTCAATAACTGAAAATTATTAATAATTGTTAATAGTTTTCACTGAAAAGTGTTCACGTATCGAACAATTTTAATAATAACTATTAACAATTGTTAACAATTGTTAACAATTTTCAGTTATTGAACAGAGCTATGAACTATGTAGTAATTACAACAACATTATAAAAGCTTTACTTGTTTTACTTACATATAGCTTTTTTTTGTCAATTCTTACATGAATGTTTATAATGTAATCCGTCTGTTTAAAAAACACCACAACACAAAATATTTAAATAAGTGCAGAAATAATTAAAATTAAAAATAAAAATAGTAAGCCTAATATTATAAAAACGTAAGCCTAATATTAGGGAGGTAACGAATACCGATACCGATATATCGGCGATACTTCAGATTTTCCGATACATCGGTATCGGCGATATTTTACTGTCGATACGACGATACTTTGAAAATTTTTTTCAGAGTTTTTTTTAACAAATAATTTAATTTTGTTCAATTTTACCATGAATTAAATTCACTTCGCTATTTTTTAAATCTTATTAATATCAATTTTAAAAACCAATAATATTTTATGCTGTTATTTTGTAAAAAAATATTTATTTTTTTTGTTAATTTTACCATGAATTCAAATTCAAGTCGTTGTTTTTTAAATCTTATTCCAGGAAAAACAGACACTCCAAAGAAGTCATGAAAATGTAGAATTCGCTATCCGGAAGTATTTGGATAATTTCTAATTAGTTTTACATATCTTTGCCATTGCACGAAGTTCTGTTTTTCGATTACCAATCACCGAATCGGAAGCGATGCTAGGCCAAATTTCTTTTTCGGTGTTCTATAATGATTTTTCCTCAAGGAAAAAGGATAAAAATTACCCATTTTCAAAATTTTTTTTATGCGAATTTAAACTCAAAACTTTATTTTCATGTAAATTTAGGTGAATAAATACTTTTAATAATTAAGCTATTAAGTTATTTAGAAGAATATTAGTTGATAAATGTCCTTTAAAAATCGATTTTTTTGCTTTTCTACTAATTATCTGCATATTTTTAATATAGATTTTTTGGACGCAAAGAAAATGTAGGTCCTTAAAAATTACTTCCAATTTTTTATACTGGGTTAAAATCAATTTTAAATATTCTCTCTTACAATGTAATTTTGTATAATAAAAAAATTGCACTTGAGTTTTGTTGATCTAAATATGTTGATCGAATATTGAACTCAATTTCAATATTCGTATCGGAATCGGTATCGGCGATATTTATTTTTAAATATCGGTATCGGATCGGCAAAACGGCGTATCGTTACATCCCTACCTAATATCATAGTTGGAGCAAAAATACTAACTTAAAGCTATCAAATAATTAGCGTTGCTAATTATGTGATAGCTTTCAGAGAATTTTGTGTAGATTAATAGTCCAGAAAGTAATTTAATGGTTGGAGAACGGGTCGTATAATATTAAGGGAATAATACTCAAAGTGGTGTAAATTATACAAATGCTAAATGTCACTATATCTTTAGAACTAGAGCTGCCATCGTAATCAGAAGATGAAAATACATAAGGATCAGCTATTTTTATTTCAACAACAAAACCACTGTTCCGCTGTGTAATAGGTGTGAAACTTTTTAAAAGTACGGTTGATGCCTACTGATGATTTGGTAAAGCACAAATGAAATACTGGCATATAGACATGCTTAATTAACCCGGTACAAATAAAAATTTCTTATAATTGATAATATTAATATTTGATATAAATATTAATATTAATAATACTACTAAATAAAATCAACACTTAAATAACCCTAAATAAAATTTTTGCACCTAGATTTCCCCCTAACTACTTTTTACTCCTCAAAATTCACCCTAACCGGAAAGTTAAACCCTAAACTTAAGGTGAAAATCCCTAACTTGGCAGCACTGCATTTACCAAAACTTGCAGTCTTTCCGTTCATTTCTTGAATTTTTTTATACTTAAAATACGGATGCTGAGTTAATGTCTTCTCTTATTCACAGGTGGAGGTAATCACTGGTTGTACGACATTACGCAACATTTCGTATTGCAACTTATCAAGTGTCTTCGCTTAATTTTGGCTATTCTCTTACATTATGCTGTAAGCAGTCTGGTTAGGTCTTACTTCTTTTCCGTTCAATTCTGCATATTAAAATGGTTCAGTGCTTTGGTAGAATTCTGACAAAATGGTTTAATGTTTCTGGTTACTCATAGCTGGCGTTGAAGAGTATAAAGTTTGTTGTTGGTTCATTAACGACCCTTTTTACAATGTACGATTAAAGGGTGGTACGGAGTTCATAAGGAAATTCACATTCCCATAAGAACTGTGTGTAAAAAACTTACGCAAATTCACGTTGGCAAATTCCTTACAGAAATTTCCGTTTGCTAGTACGGAGTTCCACAAGAAAAGTACGCGGAATTTTTGGTCGTTATTGTCTATTACAGGTATGATACAACTATAAGTGGAGACTTTTTTCCGAAAACTGAAACAAAAATTAATGTTCATACAATAATTTGGTCACGGAATTTTTGACATTTCTTATTTTTCGCAAGTTATAATTAATTTTGAGTGTTTTTGTGTGTTGTAAATTAAAATATAAAGGAATTTGTGTGTATGCAAACATTATTCTCTACAGAAGGCTACACGATTATTTTTCCGTGTAGAAATAAATGTGAATTTCCAAATGAGAATTTCCGTTAGAAGTCCGTACCACGCTTAAGAGTAAACATGGACTTTAACGGCAAGTTTTTTATGTCGAACTTGCCGTTAAAGTCGTCGTTAGCTTTTAATCACACATTGTGAAAAGGGCCGTAAGTGTTACTTTTATATTAAATCTAATTGCAACCACCTCCTACTAAAAAAAGTTTTAAATCAAATTTAATACAAACAATCGGAAACAATCAGAAACGATTTTTTCTATTTTTATTCTTATTAGAGATGAGCAAATGTCGTGAATTTTTCGTGTTAGGCGTGATTCACGCATGATCGTGATTAAATTAAAATTTAATCACGCAATGGTGCGTGAGCGTGGTTTAAAAATTAAGTGAAGTGCGTCATTTCAAAAATGTAACTTTCGCGCATTAACGAAATTCCATTTCGCATTTGTTTTTATATGCGTATTTCTGATATATTTCTAATTTTAGATCTGGCTTTTCTCCGACATTAATACGAAAGGGCGTAAAAGCTATGAGCTCAGACATGTCGAAAATCCTTTATATATTAGAGTTTCCCTAGAAGATTCTTCAGAACTTTTAGGGCATTCTCTCAGGCATTTTGGCAACGTTTTTAACATTTTATCACACAAAGAGGTTCGTTTTCTAGTCAACCACTCATATGATTACCGGCAGGTTTTCTGACCGTCTTCGGATACGAAAACGTTTAATATGTCTTAGGTAGAATTTTGGCACGAATAATTATTTAAAACTAACATAACTTTTGCCATTGCCGGTAGATTTTATTAAAATTGGTCTTATTGAAAAGAAGAGTTATCCTGCTTTTTGCTCATCTATAAATCGTCGTAAGGAATTATTTGAAAATATACTAGTTGGTTTACTTTTTCATGCGAACCCAAGTCAATGATAAAAATATACTCATAACTTTTAACTTCGTCCTGCGATTTAAAGTTTTTTTAGAGAGTAGATATATAGTGCTTTAGAGCCCTACAATTACTTTTTGTGGTGTATTTCTTTCACAAAAATCATTCCGAGAACAACCGTAATACAGAAAAAATGGATAAAATATTATTTTGTACTAGGACCCATTAAATGAGTCGAAAATATTTCAATACATCTATTAATTAAATTGGTAAAGTTAAAAACAAATAGAAAAAATCAAAAATGTACACTCAAATGAGAATTACCCATGTATGTATGTATCGGTACATTCGTAAAGTCAGTAAGTGTGCAAAAATCAAGTCCTGCACTCAAAATCTAGCATTTCGCAATACTTTTCTTTGTCAAAAGTTTCCTTATGCAAACAATTGACAGATTTCTGCAACTACGGCAGCACTTTTACTAGTGTTGCAAAACTTTACATACCGGTTGCACAAATTTACTGCATTTACAAATTCACCTTATATTATTTCATTGGGCCAAAACATTATTAAAACGTTCAACGTTCGATTTTTGTTTTATGGGATATAAAAAATATGCATCGTGAAAGCTTAAGCTTTTGTCGCGCGTGAGCGTACGTGATAAAATAAATTTTAGTCATGAGCGTGCGTGATCGTTGGAGTTTTAAAATATGCTGTGCATTAGCGTGCGTGAAAAAGAAATTATTTTTGTGGTCCTGCATGATCGTGAACGAACACTCACTCACGCGCACATATCTAATTGAATCAGCAATTTCGAAAAGGGCACATGTCTGAAATTTTAAACTTTTCAGGAAATGAAGTATAATATTTAAAAAAATCTATGTATGGATTAAATTTTGGGTACAATTGTCAATCGAAAGTTGCAGAAATATATTGATGTTAACGTTATTATATATATGTTTATTTATATATTTTAAATTAATGAGATGTGCCCTTTTCAACATTTACAGTATTGTGTACACATAACTTAAAGAAAAAATTACATTAATTTGCAGACATTTTTATTTTTTGTATCTAATATTAATATAAAGCGCAAAAAGAGCAATAAGAGCATTTTCACGTACTCCGTGGTTAAGCAATAATCTCGAAAAGGGCACATCTCTTAATAGCTGTGACCTCTAATTTTGTACATGCCATGAAGTCGACAGTAGAACGAATGCCAGGAATGTTCCCTTTTCAAGCATAGGGAAGGGAAGCATTTAGAGATATATCAATATATGAAAAACGTATTTGTCAAAATATGCGATATGTGCCCTTTTCGAAATTGCTGATTCAATTATTATCATTCATTTAGAGCAGGGATGGCAAATTGTTATTGTTCAAATATGAACATGAAAAATAATTTACGAAAAATATATATGTATATAAACATATACCTACACACAACAATATTTTTACAATGTGAATTTGTTTGTACTAACTAACATTTATTTGTAAGCTTATCTCAGTTCTAATGTCTGTTGAATGCTTGTGCCTAAACGCCTGGCTTATCTTAGTTTTTAGTTTGTATTTATTGTCTTAGTTTTAAGAACAAAGAGCAGCGTAATTTTTAGTTCATAATTCTTATCTTAATATTCAATGTTCACAATAGATTTAAGAAATATTCAATAGATTTCAAAATTGTATAAAAGAGCCAAATTTTATAATAATAAATTAGTACTGAAAAGTATTCGCTAGTGTAATCATTTACATTTTTGGTCCTTCGAGCTACTCTCTGAGTTTTCCCCCACCAGTGGTAAGAGACTCTGAGAATCTTGAAACAGGCTGTAAAATATTAAATTAAATTCTGTAACGAACAGGATAGAAATTTAAAAAAAAATATATTCTGAGTTTCCCCCACCAGTGGTAAGAAACACAGTTTAAGAACAAAGGTGAAAAGCGTATCCGAGGCTGAAACATCGGAAAAAATTAAGCGTATCCGAGGCTGAAACATCGGAAAAAGTGAAGTGAGCGTATCCGAGGCTAAAACATCGGATAAAAATATACAAAGCGTATCCGAGGCTGTAACATCGGATAAAGGTGTAGAAAATAATATCCAAAACCTTAAAAAACAACAACAGAAGACGGAATCAACATGTCCAAAGATAAACTACTTGAGCATCAAAAGGAACTCGGCGAGGAGGCCTTATCTCTGCGAGAAAAGATTTTCGAAGGAAGAATTCGGTCAGCTCAGATCAGCGAATTAACGAAACGATTAAAAAAGATAGAAACTGAGTTTGTTGCAAACAACAAGAAGTTGATAGCAGTTGGAATTGATGACGGCCAATATTTTAAGAAAGACTATTTTGAAAACATTAGTGGAGTAATAAGAGAAGCGTTTTCGATTCTACAACAAAAAGAATCAGGTGAGGAGCAAATAGAAGTAGCATCAGCGACTCACAAAACTACAAAAGAAGTACCCAAAGATGAGAAGCAAAGTAATAGCAATCATATAGTGCTGCGAAGAAAATTAAGGAGAAAAATGAATATGCTACAGGAACTTTTGGACGAGGCACATGAGGAAATCAATGGCAATAGAAGAGCTGAGTTAGCAATAACAAAAGTAGAACTGGTAGAAAATTTTAAAGAAATTAAGAAAGAATTTGAACATCTCAGCAACGTAAATGAGAATTATGAAACAGAAGAAGAAGAATTTGAAGAGATTACTCGTCGATACAGGACTACTTTAAAACAAGTGGTAGTTGCGCTAGATACATCAGAAGAAAAATCAATAGTTAACTCAATAAAACTAGAGGACATCAAAATACCAGTATTTTTTGGAAACGTAACAGAATGGCCATCGTTCCATGATCTTTTTAAAAATCTGGTGCATAATCAGCATAATTTCTCCAATGCAGAAAAAATGTACCGATTAAAGAATTACGTTAGAGGGGAAGCTGGTAGACTTATACAACATTTAAAAGTGACAAATGCCAATTATGAAGCAGCGTGGAATATCTTAAGCTCAAGATATGAGAACAAGAGACTGCTTTTTACAACACAAGTAGATAAGATTTTGGATCATCCAATGGTAAATACGGAGTCAGCTTTCAGTGTAAGACAATTGTTGGATACAACAAATGAATGTGTACAAGCATTAAAAGGTCTTAATATTAAAATTGATGATGCAGAACCTTTTATAGCAAGAATAATAGTCCGAAAATTAGACAAAGATGGGCTGCGCCTATATGAACAAAGCGTAAAGAAGACTAAAGAAATTCAAACGCTAGAAGATGTATGTCTATTCTTAGAACAACAATACCAAGCCTTAGATGCATATAAAGGCAAAAAACACAACAGCAATTTTAAGCCTATTCAGAAGCAGTCAAACTTATTTCATATATCACAAAAAAATTGTGATTTTTGTAAAATAACAGGCCACGAGCTGGTGAATTGCAGAAAATTTCAAGCAGCAACCATAATGGAAAGAAGAAAATTTGTAAGAATGAATAAACTATGCTATCGGTGTATAAACCATAAGTTAGACAAAAAATGTGCGAACAATACAGAAAACTGTAAAAAATGTGGTAGATATCATCATACGCTTCTTCATGTCGAAGAATTTAAGAATGAAACAAAAAATACAGAGAATAAAATAAGTATGATGACCGAACAAGAGAAGAAAGCAGAAGTACTGCTAGCAACAGCACAAGTAAGAGTTAAGGCATCAGATGGCAGTTTTATAACATTAAGAGCGTTGATAGATCAAGGATCGCAGAAAACAACTATTTCTGAAGAAGCAGCACAACTTTTACAATTGCCAAGATTTAAAGAGAAAAATCAACTACATGGCCTGGGTGGTACACTTGTTGGTGTATCAAAATCAAAAGTATGTTTAGAAGTGAGGCCCAGGTTTCTTAGCGATGAAAAATTTATGATTGAAGCATTGGTCCTTAACAAATTAACGACAGCAATTCCGGATAGATCGTTTAAATACAATAATGATGACTGGAAGAATCACATGCTAGCAGATCCAAATTTCAACAAATCAGATAGAATAGACATGGTGTTGGGCGGTGATGTTTACTCAATTATTTTGGAAGAAGGAATCCATAAAAATGATAAAATTCTAGCTCAAGCTACAAAACTAGGCTGGATATTATCAGGGGTATTAAAACCATCTCAACATAAAAGCAAATTAATCGCTGCTATAACAACAAATTTAGAGAAATTCTGGGAAACAGAAGATATGATTGAGGTCAAGGATCTGAACGAAGCTGATAAATGCATTCATCACTACCGAAGAAACACCACACGAGAAGAAAATGGTAAATTTGTAGTCAGGCTTCCATTTCAAGAAGAAAATCAGCTTGGAAATTCTCGAAAACAAGCCATGGCTAGATTCCTAAGTTTAGAGGACAAACTAGACCGAAATCCAGAACTGCGAAAGGAATATGTTCAATTTATGCAGGAATATATTAAACTTGGCCATATGAAACAAAAAATTACCAAAAGAGAAGGCAAATATTATCTGCCACATCAAGCTGTTATTAGACAAAATAGTTTAACAACGAAAGTCAGAGTAGTCTTCGACGGTTCAGCAAAAACGACGAACGGGCACAGCTTGAATGATGTTCTTTTGGTTGGTCCTAGAATTCAGAAGGATCTTTTTGATATAATGCTGAAGTGGAGATTCTGGAAATACGTAATAATAGCAGATATAGAAAAGATGTATAGACAGATAAAGATGGCAGAAGAAGATCAAGAATACCAAATAATTTTATGGCGCGAAAATAAAGGTAACCCTATACAGGAATTTCAGTTAACAACAGTTACATATGGCACCGCTTGTGCACCATTTTTGGCAACAATGGCCCTACAAGACATAGCCGAAAGATGTGAGAATGCAAAAATTGGCGAAATAATCAAAGCAGATTTTTATATGGATGATCTTCTGACAGGAGCAAATTCAATTGAAGAATGCAAGTCTAACAAACTGGAGATTACAAACGAATTAAAAAATTATGGATTTCATTTGCGCAAATGGCTGTCGAATTGTAAAGGTATAATAGATCATAATGCCGATTTTAAAGAAAATGAAGTAATACAGCTGCAAGAAGGAGACACAATAAAAACTTTAGGCCTACACTGGAATCCTAGCAAAGATGAGTTTTTATTTAAAATAAATCAAGATAAAACAAAGGTTATTACAAAGCGAAAGATTTTATCAACACTGGCAAGCATATTTGATCCAATGGGATGGCTAGTTCCAATAACTGTAAGATTCAAGTTGTTTGTACAAAAATTATGGCTACTAAGTATAAACTGGGATGAATTACTAGATAAAGAATTGGCTAAGGAATGGACTGAGTTAGAAGAAAATCTTTCTAAGGTTGAAGAAATAAAAATTCCAAGATGGAGTAAAATAGACAGCAGTGAGAGATGGGAGCTTCATGGATTTGCAGATGCTTCAGGAAAGGCTTTCGCAAGTGTGGTATATGCAAAAAAGGGGCCATATATAAAAATTTTAGCAGCTAAGAGCAGAGTTAACCCAGTTAAAAACAGAAAAACATTACCGAAGCTGGAATTGTGCGCAGCGCATTTGCTAGCAAAATTAATGAACAAGGTAATAAAGGCAACAAATTCAAGTGTCAACGTTTTCACTTGGAGTGACTCTACTATTACAATGGGTTGGATTCAAGATAATAAAAACAAAGACAAATTTATTAGAAATAAAGTAATAGAAATCCACAAACTCTTACCTAAGGCAGTTTGGAAGCATGTGAGTAGCAATGAAAATCCCGCTGATATAGCATCAAGAGGCGTGTCTCCAGAAAAACTTTTACAATCGAAACTGTGGTGGAACGGACCAGTGTGGTTATCGGAAAGCGGTTTTCCTAACATGAAACAATCATCACCAGAAAAAACAATTATTTCAGCAGTAACAACACAAAAACAAGATCATTTTTTGAAATCGTTGATAAATAAAATATCCAACTATGTGAAATTAATAAGGATCGTTGCGTATGTACAGCGGTTCGCTATAAAACAAAAGAAGTTTGAAAGGAAACCTTATTTGACAGTGAAAGAGTTGGAGTTGGCCCATCGAAGCATCATAAGGTATCAACAGTACGAGGAATTTACTGAAGAGATCAATGCTTTAAGAAACAATAAACAAATTGATAGAAAAAGCAAGTTGGCGACACTAAATACATTCTTAGATAACGATGGTGTTTTAAGAGTTGGGGGAAGATTGGAAAGATCTTCGCTGAATTACAACCAAAAACATCCAATAGTTCTTCATAAATCTAAATTGGTTGAGCTTTTGGTCGAACACATTCATAAAATAACACTACATGGAGGTAATCGATTGATGGAGTGCACACTTAGAAGGAATTATTGGGTCATTGCAGCTCGTAGTATCATCAAAAAGTGTATAAGATATTGCCCCATATGTGCACGTTACAACCAACGTACAAGCAGTCAGATAATGGGTAATTTACCACCATATCGTGTAACAGAATCCCATCCATTTTCCTTTACTGGAGTTGACTACGCTGGTCCTTATCAAATGAAGTGTTCAAGAGGAAGAGGTCAGAAGTCATTTAAAGGATACGTAGCTATTTTCGTTTGCATGGCTACAAAAGCTATTCATTTAGAAGCTGTTACAGATATGACTACGGAATGCTTCTTGGCAGCATTAAGACGATTTTTTGGCAGAAGGGGAAAGTGTAAGGCCATTTACTCTGATAATGGTACAAACTTCGTTGGAGCATCTAGAAAACTGGAGAAAGACTTCAAACAGGTGATTAAGAATAATTCAGAAGTGGCATCAGTATTAGCAGCAGATAAAATAGAATGGAAGTTTATTCCCCCGGCAGCCCCTCACTTTGGAGGAATCTGGGAAGCTGGAGTTAGATCTATGAAACATCACTTAAACAGGATAGTCGGTGATGTCAAATTAACGTACGAAGAAATGAGTACACTGTTGGTACAAATTGAAGCAGTTCTGAATTCAAGACCATTATGTGCATTGGATGGTAGTCCAGAAGAAGAAAACACATTAACTCCAGGTCATTTTCTAATTGGGCATCCGATAATCGATATAGCTGAACCAGTATCAGAATCAACTGTATCCTCTCTCAACAAATGGAAGCTGATTCAAAAGATGAAGCAAGATTTTTGGAAACGATGGAAAGAAGAGTATTTGACAACATTACAACAGCGGTATAAGTGGCAGCACGCACAAGAAAACTTAGAAAAGGACCAGATAGTGCTAATAAAAAATGAGGTAACTCATCCCTGTAAATGGCCCATGGGAAGAATATTGGAAGTCCACAAGGGCGAAGATGGTAAGGCACGAGTGGTTACGTTAAAAGTACAGCATGGGAACATCAAGCGTCCAATTCAAAAACTTTGCCCTCTAATGACGTCAAGTGTTTACGATTCTGTGGAAAACGGAAAGTATAAAACTAATATGTCAAGATCATCAGCACCAAAGATTACTGACAATAAGAACGTTTCACAAAAAGAATATTTGTTCCTTTTTATATTGCTGATGATAATGGGACAGGTGCGAATGGCTACACAAAAGCTATATGGAACCATTGGAGCCACGGTATCTGCTATGGACAACCAAACAGCAATTTATTTTGATAATATCGGTAAACTAGATATGGTGAACTCCAAATGGAATCTTGTTGTATATTACGATTTGCATCCATATTTCGAAGAGGTTAGCGGAATTCAAACTTCATTAAAAGAATTACAGAAGACATGTCCTGAATTGGACTATTATAAAGATGTTTGTAAACAAATTACCAATGCGTTGAACCAGAAATATGATACTCTAAAGCGGAATAATGATTTGTTAATTAACCCTAAAAGAACAAAAAGAGCACCATTTGAATTTGTTGGATCTCTCTACCATATACTTTTCGGTATGATGGATGCCGATGATAGAAAACAGATGGAAGAGAATATGAGGAATCTCTTGGATAACCAAGAAGATTTAGTGCTTCTAGCCAAACAACAAACATCTATTATAAATTCCACCGTAAATATAATCCAGAAAACTAGAGACGAGGTTAATAACAACTTTCAAATGATGTCAAAGCAGTTACAACAATTTCTTGCTGATGTATCGAAAACAATCAAAACTGAAAGGCTAACGTCAGCGTTCCAAATACTTGTAACACAGCTTTACATGCTGATTAACGACTGCGAAAATACACAAATATCCATCATTAATTTACTGATTGATATTAATCATGGCCACATCAACCCACAGCTTCTGCAGCCTGCTCAATTACAACAAGAGCTAGACAAAATTCAACGACAGTTACCAGAAAAGCTTGCACTTCCAGGAGGATTAACAGGAATTCCTTTAAAAGAAGTGTATAGCGTATTGATGGCTAAAGGCATTATATTGGATCAACAATTGATAATTAAATCCGAAATTCCGCTAGTTAATTCTGAATCGTCAGATATATATAAAATAATTCCCATACCTCTAAGTAAAGGGAATGCAACTATCATACCAATAATTGAGGCCGACTATATAATATACAATGTTGGAAAAAGTGTCTATTCAATGCTGTCTCAGCCAGAATTAAACGGGTGCAAACAAACTTTAAATAAATACATGTGCAATAAAAACTGGGCATGGATACCCGCCACGAATAAGGCATGTGAAATATCAGCCCTAAAAGGTTTACAGAAGGGCTACTGCAAATTTAAGCAAATAGAGGCTAAAAACATTTGGCATAAGCTTCATAAAGAAAACCGTTGGCTTTACAAGGTATCGGAAGATATAGACATGGAGATAAATTGTGGCAAAGGTTATGTATACTGGTTAACCCTACCACCACAAGGAATTTTAACGCTGAAATCAGGATGCACTGCGAGTTCATCAAAAATCTTCTTGGATGCATCAGAGCAATTTGATTCGAACGTCGAATTAATGGCCAAAGGCATCATGTGGAACAAAAATATGAGTGATCTCACTTCTTGGCACACTAAACCTTTAGAAGTCAACATTTCAAACTCTAGTCAACTTGATGACCTGTACACTCAGCTAGATAAACTTCAATCAACACAAATAGAACTTAGGCGTTTGAGTTTCCACACAATTAGCGGGCATTCATCACTGGTTATTATATTAGTAATGCTTATAATCATATTAATAATTTTCATTAAATTTAAGTGCTGTAAGAAAAAGAGAAGAATCCAAATAGATTTTACAGTTCCTGCTGCTCCTTCTGGGCGGCAGAATGTTCAAATATGAACATGAAAAATAATTTACGAAAAATATATATGTATATAAACATATACCTACACACAACAATATTTTTACAATGTGAATTTGTTTGTACTAACTAACATTTATTTGTAAGCTTATCTCAGTTCTAATGTCTGTTGAATGCTTGTGCCTAAACGCCTGGCTTATCTTAGTTTTTAGTTTGTATTTATTGTCTTAGTTTTAAGAACAAAGAGCAGCGTAATTTTTAGTTCATAATTCTTATCTTAATATTCAATGTTCACAATAGATTTAAGAAATATTCAATAGATTTCAAAATTGTATAAAAGAGCCAAATTTTATAATAATAAATTAGTACTGAAAAGTATTCGCTAGTGTAATCATTTACAGTTATAATTGTATAATATTTGATACAATGGTTCCACCAGCTTCAAATTACGTAGATTTAGGTAAATTACTTCGAAGTGTTTCCACCGAGCTTGTGTGTGATTTGGTGCTCGAATTTTCGTAGTCAAAGGATGCACTTACTTTATGAAGTGTGAGCAGCAGCTGTAATTGAATTTTTTTACATACATAGTTTGACATTTAAAATTAATTAAATATTCTTTAATGTAATTTTTTCGAAATTGTCAATCACAGTCGATAGATGACCCAGGGATGGAGTTTGTAATTTTAAAGGCAACGCAAGGAGTACTAATATATATTTGGATGTGTTAAGATCTCCTAACTACAAAAACAGTCGACATTTTCAGTTCTAGGAATATTATTTTTATTCTAAGATTAGGAATTTTTTAAGATTCTACTCTACCGATTTTATCATAACTTGAGAAGGGGCTGTCCAATTTATTACAAAATCAATTTAAAAAATTAAAAGAATATTACCTCTAAGCCGTTTTAATATTTTTTTTATATACTACCCGGCTTTGGAATTATTCAGGCCACAATGATGGAAAATATATTTTCTTTATGCAGAATTGAAAAATTTTGATCTGTTAAAAATTTAAAAAAATCGAAAATGGCAAATACTTACCAATTTTATTATTTGATGGTCGTTAAAATCTTGTTATTTAAAAAAGTTGATGTTATTGCACAGTGTGAAAATTCGACATTTTTGCAAAAAGCAGGGGACTTGACTTTATTATGTATAAAATCATTACTCATTCATCAATTTTCATGAAATAAAGCTTATTCTATCTGTTGTATATGTGGCTTAATGAGTAATTTTGCCATTTAAATTTTTTAACAAAAAATTCCGATTTTGATTTAAAAAAATATATTTTTCATCATTGCGGTCTGAATGTTTCGGAAACCATTGAGTATATCAAAAAAATATTGCTTAAATGGCTTTAAGGTAGTTGTATTTCAAGTTGTTTATGGTGTTTGTAATAAAATTGGACCACCCGTCCCGTTAGTGATCAAAGGACGTGAAAAAAGTTTCATTTTGTGGTATAAGCGTTATTAAATAAGAATGTACTTCAAGTAGATAGTGAAAAAAGAGCAAAGCACACACAGCTTATTTTATGCAGTGAATAACATTTTCTCTAAGACTATAACAACGAAACTGAAAGAGTATAAGAATAATTTTGGGTACCATTTTACAGAGAAAAGTTCCCAGTTTAGCAAAAAATATTCATTTATTGCAAAAATTTACACTAAAATACCTTAAAAACAAAAAAACTAGAAATACATTTTTATTCATTTATTGCAAAAGTTGACATTAAAATGAAAAAATTGGTAATGTGGAGAAAATAATTTAGTGTTGTGTTTTTCTTCCGACGGGGTTTTTTTGAATTTGGAACGATTTTCCGTCATCCCACGTCAAATTTGGTTTGAAAACAGACCGGTTTCGGCTATGTGCCATCTTCAGTGTTCTATTCAATAGAAATTCAAAAAATAATAATTTAGCTTTTTTGAAGCTAAATCAGAAATAAAAAAAGCCTAGAAAAAGCCACGAAACTAAAACGTTAATTTCCAGGCTAAAAGAAAAAATCAACCCTGGAAAAGGCTAAGCTGGCAACGCTGGTGGTCATTGTGAAACTATGAACAAAATAGATCATGGTTGTAGACTTGGGTCCAACTCGTTCAGCAGGTTGTCTTAGACACAAACCTATGATCAAAACCATGTAATTTAAATGAGTTTGATCATAGGTTTGTGTCTAACACGAGCTGCTGAACGAGTTCGAACGAGTTGGACCCAAGTCTCCAAGGTTGTGCGGCATGCCGAATCACGTTGCGACCGCGTTGTACACTTGCCGAAAAATCATATCTTTTTACCTTTCGCACAACCAAGACACAACTTAATAGAACGAGCTTACAAAATTTGGAGTCTAGTGTACCACCTAGATATGTTGTTCAACGGTCGCAGCGTGTACGCTTTGCATAAATATAAACAAATAGAATACACTCTTAACACAAAATTAATGCCAAATCCATAACCCCTTGAGTTATGCCTAACAAATATAACTTGACGACAGTAAACATATGCCAATTGTATAACACTTGGCAAAAGTTATCAATAGTGCAGACATAAATCTACTGCGCAATAACGTACCTAATTACGTCTGGAAGGTTCTAGAACTCGATAATGTGCTACAAAAAGTGCTGCTTTCCATATCCGCGTCAGCTTTGGTGCAGGGCGAATTCATGAATTTGTCTTGCGCTGGTGTAAACTTCACTAGAATGTAAAAATATAAAAACTACTAGATTTTCTGTAGATTTCGTCCAAATCTAGTGACAAAGTAAATTTTCAGCATGTTTACAGAGCGCGTTGCAATCTGCGTTGCCGTTTTGGTTACTTTTAACCAAAATTGCTAACTTTTTTCCCAATGTGTATTGTTGTCCTTATTTCAATTTTGGTTACTTTTTTCAACACAAAAATAACCATTTTTATATAAGCCCAATTCACAATCTTGTGCAAATTGTCTTGCATCGTAGCATTTGCAAAATGGTACAGTAGTTTTCCGGTTTAACGAACATTCGATTCTGCGAACATCGCTTTTAACGAACAGTTCAAGATCAATTCGCTCCATTGATTATCTTATATAACGAACAAAAATATTTTTTTGTGCTCAGTTTAACGAACAAATAAGATTCATAATATTAGTTAAAAAACTTATTTTAAGAAATTTCTTATACAAATAACTAAAAACAAAGCGAGTAGAAAAAAGTACCGTTATCTTACAATAAAAAATACAATTCTAGTTATTTATTTATCGATAAACTGGTTAATCTACATAAGTACTGCGTATAACGTACTTTTCAGTTTAACGAACGGGCCTGACAAAGTACTGGTTCGTTAAACCGGAAAACTACTGTATAGTATATTTATACTCACCACTAACAATTGTTCGGTGGTGAGTATCAATATGCAATACCATTTTGCAAATGCTACGATGCAAGACCATTTGCACAAGATTGTGAATTGGTCTATAGTTTTACACAAAGATACATGCCTGTCTCCAAAGAAAAATGCTTTGATGATTTGATCGAGAATATTTTGGTGATTTGAGTAATTTTGTTTTTGATTTAATTAGGGAGTAACGAATACAGATACCGATATATCGGCGATACTTCAGATTTTCCGATACATCGATATCGGCGATATTTTACTGTCGATACGACGATACTTTAAAATTTTTTTTCAGAGTTTTTTTAACAAACTATTTATTTTTTGTTAATTTTACTAAGAACTACATTCATTGCATTATAAATCTTATTAATATCAAATTTAAAAATTAATAATATTTTACGCTGTTATTTTGAAAAAACAATAATTTATTTATTATTAATTTTACCATGAACTCAAATTCAATTCGTTGTTTTTTAAATCTTATTCCCAGCAAAAAAGATACTCCAAAGCAGTCATGAAAATGTAGAATTCACGATCCGGAAATATTGCAAATTTAGATAATTTCTAATTAGTTTCACATTTGCTTGTCATTGCAAGAAGTTCTTTTTTCGATTACCAATCACCGAATTTGAAGCGATGTTAGGACAAATTTCTTTTTCGGTGTTTTATAATGATTCCTCAATATAAGGATGAAAAATTACCCATTTTCAGAACTTGTTTCTTTTTATGCGAATTTAAACACAAAACTGTGTTTTCACGTAAATTTAAGTGAATATATGTAAACTTTTAAAAGACTTTTAATAATTAAGCTATTAAGTTATTTAGAAGAATATTAGTTGATAAATCTCCTTTAAAAATCGATATTTTAAAAAGCATGGTGAGTATTTTTTAAAGTTATAAAGGAATTACAAATTTGTACTATATATATATATATATATATATATATATATATATATATATATATATATATATATATATATATATATACATATATATATATATATATATATATATATATATATATATATATATATATATATATATATATATATATATATATATATATATATATATATATATATACATATATATATATATATATATATATATATATATATATATATATATATATATATATATATGTATATATATATATATATATATATATATATATATATATATATATATATATATATATATATATATATATATATATATATATATATATATATATATATATATATATATATATATATATATATATATATATATATATATATATATATATATATATATATATATATATATATATATATATATATATATATATATATATATATATATATATATATATATATATATATATATATATATATATATATATATATATATATATATATGTATATATTGAATCGTTGTTTGTTCGACTGCCTAAAACTTGAAAACGGCTGGATCAAACTGGATACTTCCTTGTGCGTGATTGTTCGTAATTTTTTTTTTCGGTTATATTTATTTATTGTTTCTTCAATAAAATTGAACTAACAACAAGTAATGAAATCTTAACCCTAAGATTTTAATTTTTAAGTCCAGCCAGTGCCAGACAAAAATATTTGTTTCAGCGGTTGGTTGTTTGGTTGCTTACGTTTCTCGTGTTCGGCTGAGAGCAAGAGTGTCCCTCCTTCTCAGCCGAGTGTGGCCTCTAAAGCTAATGATGTTTCGGGCTAGGGGATTTGGGTGCAACTCAAGTTTTTTTATGTAGCTTGTCACGTGTTTAGAAAACACTTTCTTAGCCAGCGGCACATCTAGTTCTTTATGAATTCGCTTGTTTCTGACATACCATGGGGCTGCTGTAATCGTACGGAGTATTTTATTTTGTTGCTTTTGAATTTTGTGTACATTTGATGCCGAGGCAGTGCCCTATAACTGGATTCCGTAGGACCATATTGGTTTCATAATGGAGTTGTATAGAAGAAGTTTACAATATAGGCTTAGAGTAGAGTTCCTTCCAATGAGCCAATTCATTTGAGCTGCTTTTAATTTCATTTGGGTCACCTTTGCATTTATGTGTGACTTCCATGTTAGACGATGATCAAGATGAACACCGAGATATTTTACTTCAGTGTGTTGAGGTATAGTTTGGTTATTTATTTGTATAGGTGGGCAAGTTTCTTTGCACAATGTAAAAGTAATGTGTAGACATTTTTGTTCGTTAATTTTTATCTGTATTAGTTAGTTTATGTATTAAACCTTCGTGCCATACTTTATCAAATGCCTGAGAAACATCGATGAAGAGCGCAGAACAATATTTCTTTTCTTTGAAGTCTATGTGTTTTTTCAATCGTACTATGTTGTCTCCTAAAACCGAATTGGTGGTCTGGAATGCATCCAGTACGATTTAGTATGGGTGTTAGCTTACTCATAAGTAGCTTTTCAAATAGTTTTGACATGTTAGACAACAGGCTTATAGGCCTATAGGACTCCACCTTCGTATGATCTTTGCCTGGTTTAGGTATCATGGTAATCAGCGAAACCTTCCATTCTGCGGGATAGCATTTGAGGCGCAAAATACTGTTAAAAATAAATAGAATTATCCGCTTTGCAGTATAGGGTAGCTCTAAGAGCATTTTATTGCTTATGTTATCAGCGCCTGGAGCTTTTTTCGAGTTTAAGCCCGCAACATAGTGTTCAATCTCACGAATGTTGAACCTCAAAGTAACATCTGGTATAGCGAAGACTGGTGGCAGCTCAACTATAGTATCAGACGTATTTGGAATAAATACTTTCTGCAAGTGGTTTACAAACAGAGTACCTTTTTCAGCATCAGTTCTTGCCCAGTCTCCATTCGGAGCTCGCAATGGAGGCTTATATATCACTGGTCTTTTGAGGCCTCGGGCTGCTCTCCATAGCGAATAGTCTGTTTGAGGTGTTGCGTCGAGCCCATTCAGAAAGTTTTGAAGAGAAGCGGTTTTTTGATATTCTAGTAGAGTTTTCAGCTGTTTAGTACATTCCTTCAGCCTAGATTTTAGCTGAGGCGATCTGTAGCGTTGCCATTCTCTACGAACTCTTCTTTTTTCGGATAAAAGCCGTTCTACATCTGCTGAAAAAATTTTATTATATCTCACCTGAAGATTTGTAGTAGTAGCATTTAGAGCAGCTTGCTTAAGGTTTGCCTCAAACATTCTAATAGAGTCATCTATGTCAGCAGGCGTTTTTAATGGAATATTTTCTGGGCAACGAGCAGTCAAATATTTTTTGTATTTCAACCAATTTATACGTGTGGTTGTCATCGTTAAATCACAAGTGGGTGAATATGTTGTATGTGAATATATAGTGACAATAGTTGGTGAGTGATCTGAAGACAAATCTAAAGATGCTTCAGCTTGGACCATTTCGCTGGGCACACCCTTTACCACTCCAAAATCAATAAAATCAGGTATTTTTCGGCGATCTGTTGGCCAGTAAGTTGGCTGCCCACTTGATATAACATTTAACCGCATTTTTGGAATTGTGTCAAACAAAACGCTACCCTTTGGCGTGATGAGGTGAGATCTCCAGAACGTGTGCTTAGCGTTGTAATCACCGGCGGCCAAAAAGCGTAGGCCTAGTGAATTAAAAAATCTACTATATTGATTTTCTGTAATAGAGTACATGGGAGGAGAGTAAATTGATGAAATCACCAGGTTTTGATGAAAAGCTTCAATGCAGATGTTAGTTGCTTGAAGATAGTCTTCAATTGTGAAGACTATCTTCAAGCATTAAGTAGTGTTTTAATCGCGATTTTATTAGTATACCCGAGCCACCACAAGCTCTACCTTGGGGGTCCTTTGTGTCGTGGAGAGTATATCCGTTGATTTAAAAAAAAACTTCTAGCATTCAAGTGATTCTCATAGATAAGCATAATATCAATTTGTTTATCCATCATGAAGTATTCTAGTTCGTTTTTATGTTGGCGGATGACGTTTGCGTTCCAGAAACAGATTTTTAAGTTCACGGTTTGTTTAATGCAGCCTGCAATAATGTAGACTGCATTTTCAACACTTCCTGCATCATGCAGATCATATTGGTTGTAAAAAAATTTACGGTTTGTATTAAATTTTTTATTGAAGCCTCAAGTCGATCAAAATTGAAACCACTGTTTACGTTGGCAAGAGGCGTTTTTGAGCTGTGGGCTGGTTAGACTTCAAAGCATTAGCGTACGAGAACTGACTGTTTGGTATGTTTTGCGCTATGGGCTGGTTAGCCTTAAAAATGCTGGCGTATGAAGGCCGGCTGGTAGCTGGTTGGCGCAACTGGAGATAATTTGTATTGTCGAAATTAGGTTGAGCATAGGTGTGATTACGTCAGTTAGACAAAGACTGCTTAACATGTACATAGACAGGGCAGTCCCTGTAGTTTGCAGTGTGATTTTGATGGCAATTGCTACACTTTTTACTTTTGGAATCATCTTTTTGCTTATCACAATTGGCAGTGCTGTGTAGTTCACCGCAAACGACACAAACGGTGCGCAACTTGCAATATGTTTTGGTGTGGGCATATTCTTGGCAATTTAGACATTGAATGGGCCCTGCTCGCTTGTGTGGTTTCTCTACGGTAACTCGTCGGTGCAGCAAATATCTTAAGCTGTAAATGGGGTGTACTTCATTCATTTTTAATTTCATATCACCTGGTTCCATTTCCACACGAAATAGTGGTAAGGGAGCTCGCTCTCTAATTTTAATGTTAGTAACATTTTTTACTTTAAAATTATTATTTAGTAGACCCGATTTTACCTCTTCTGGATCCACGTATAAATCGATGCCTTTTATTACTACCTGGAGGCCTTTTGCACTTTTCAATTGGTAGGTGTAAAAATTTTTATTTTGTGTTTCAAACTCCGAAACTAATGAGCGGTAATGATTTTCTTCATTTACTTGAATTTTTGTTTCATTAATCGCACCGCGTTTTATCGGGATCACGTAAAACGCCTCTTCACCGATTAATTGTACTAGCCTTTTAATTAGCTCATTTGAGTTTTTCTGTCTTAAGTATATTGGGGGCGGCTTGCTTGACCTGACAATGGTGATTTCGTCTTCGTCGTTTTGTAGAAGTGAAAAGCGGTTTTCAGAGAGCGCCGCATCAGATTTACCATCTTTGGCCATTTTCGCCAATGGAGCGTGGTTTTTCGATCTTGGACTTCTTTGTCTTTTTTTATTATTTACCACTTTAAAATAACGATCAATAGCCATTTGGAGTTTTGGATTTTCTGAATCAGTTTCTTTCGTTTTTTCTTTTTCAGCTTGATGTTGGCTCATATTGTAGGCACTTGAACTTTGCTGTGAAGCTGTTATCAAAAAATTTACTTTTATATTATGGTCTGTCATAGCCATTGGAATTTGAGCGTACCCGTCTACGCAAGTGTATATTTTTGTTTACTGGGTTCTCACATTCTGCAGCAACAACAGTATCGTAGGCATTTCTGTTGTTTCTTGTTGTATTCGTACTCATTTGGTACGAATACCAAATATATTTGTTGTTTGTGTGCCTACTTGCTTATAATTATAGTTTACTTTACAAAAAGAAATGAAAAATGTATAGGTACGTAAAATATTAACCAAAACGGTGTTTGTTAATACTTTGTTGTTGCGAATATTTGTCTTTTTTTAATATTATATGTATATTTTTATATTGTTTATTTTGTTCGCCGACGGCAAATTAATGCTTGTTTCAACTTCGAGAGTAAGTTGCGTAATTAACCCGCGAAGGTTTAAGAAAAAAGAAAAGGCGAAAGTTTCGCAACAGGTGGCTCTGTAAACAGTTTGTTAGTTTTTTCCTTTGCACAACTATATTTTTTCTAAATTCTATGAAAAAATGTATTCGTAGTATACAAAAATAAAAAAAACATTCAAATGTTCGTGCACAAGCCCATCGTGTTTGTTTTGCAAAAAAGCATGGAACATTACCTATAAACATTATTACTATTGGCCAATCGACGTGGTTGTTGTACTAGCTGCTAGAAGCACAAACGTTTTCTTTAATGTATTAAAATTTTTTAGTCGATACAACAGCCGGTATAAAATAAATGTGGTACACTTTTTAAACATTTCGATACGATGGCTATCGAATGCGATATCCAACCATTCGATACGTGTCGTAATTTTATTCGATACGATTGTGTACTCGATATTGAAAGCGACGATTCGGCCCCTATTTGAATAGGATTTTTCTTTTCGATATTTACATATTAACATATGTACATAGTTATAGCAAACTTATTATAATTAGCAATCATGAATTATATTTATAATACACATAAAAAATTGATAAAGATATATTTTCTAAAACGAAGATTTTTTTCGAAGAATGAAATTTTTCTCCGAAAATTTCTAGCACCACTGCATCATTGTTACAAATTTTTAGTACATAGTTTGTACAACTCTGCATTTTTATTCAACACGTTAGAGCTGCCACTTACAGAGAAATATATAAACGTTGCTGGGATCACGATACAAGACATTATCTTCCCGGATAATAGCATACAGACATATATAGATATACATATATATATATATATATATATATATATATATATATATATATATATATATATATATATATATATATATATATATATATATATATATATATATATATATATATATATATATATATATATATATATATATATATATATATATATATATACACATATATATATATATATATATATATATATATATATATATATATATATATATATATATATATATATGTATATATATATATATATATATATATATATATATATATATATAGATATATATATATATATATATATATATATATATATATATATATATATATATATATATATATATATATATATATATATATATACATATATATATATATATATATATATATATATATATATATATATATATATATATATATATATATATATATATATATATATATATATATATATATATATATATATATATATATATATATATATATATATATATATATATATATATATATATATATATACATATATATATATATATATATATATATATATATATATATATATATATATATAGATATATATATATATATATATATATATATATATATATATATATATATATATATATATATATATATATATATATATATATATATATATATATATATATATATATATATATATATATATATATATATATATATATATATATATATATATATATATATATATATATATATATATATATATATATATATATATATATATATATATATATATATATATATGCATGTGCGCTGGCTTCAAACCCCAAAAGAACAAATCGTCAGCTCATTATTAGCTTAGTGCATATATGTACTAAAAAGTTAAAACGAAAAAGAGATTTTACATTGTTTTCTCAAAATATATCCTATAGGTTTTTTTTATTTTAATATATGTAGAAATTTATATTCTCTTATTGAAAGTGAAAAATATTGCTTTGTGCCGCATATGCCATTTTTTTAAAGTAGCATATTGTGGTTCATACGTACACTAACTGCCATATATTGAGTAGCTTGTTGTATAAAGATAACAGTTTCTACTTTCTAATGAAAGTAAGCTTATATATGTATGTATGTACTCGTATGTATATTATTCGGAAATATATTTACATTGTATACAAAGTCAATATTATAACTATAACTTGGCATTTTATTTGGCTTCAGTTTTTTACAACAAATACATTAAATTTGTTGATATCGAGCTAAACGAATGCTTGATATCGCAGCAGCAATAAAAATTTCGGGAAACAGGGGACACAAAATTTTGATTTCAAAGCATTATTTGTCGTAATAACTTCTATCAAAGAATGCACAGCATATACCGTACGCTGTATATATGTATTTAATTATTTATTTATAAGTTCGTGTTCAAAATATGAATCTGTAGTCATAATCATTTTCGATATCACTTTAATGTATATATCTTATTGAGCCAGACTCATTAAACAAAAAAAATAAAAAAATACTAATCCGTTCTGCTAGTCTGATTAGATATTCTAATATTCCACTCTCAAAAATAATTTGAATTTACATTAATTCCATTATTGTGAGCTTAAGCCAAATAATAATAACTTCCGACTTATACACATTTTCAGTTCAAATAATAATTACGTACAAATTTGCGACGGCACCCGCAAAAAAGTTGAATATATGTGTGGTTTCTGCGGTCTAATTTACAACTGAAAATCAGAATGCAAATTATGACACAAATATAAAAACCTGTTTAAAAACATGTACAACAACAATAGCTTGATTTATCGTAGGCGACGCTTACGTACAAGCAAAAACCAATAAAAATAAGAGTTGGAAATTGGAATAAAGAATCAGAAGGTGAAATTTGATCGGCTCACCATATTAATAAAAGGAATAGGACTCATATTATATTTCCTCATAAAATTTGGTTAAATAGCTGATGTTTCATTAATACTAATATCCACGATCAAACGTGGTAAAAGCGAACAAAGGACGCTGATGATGACAGCGTAGCGGCTGTCGAAATTAAGGCTTCATTAGTCTTGACTTTCTGTTGCTGTTCTGTGCTGTGACGTTCTGAAGAAAATATTTTGTAATTACTTGTTCTGTGAATGGAATCAGCTGTTTTTAAAAGCAAAAGGTAATCAAAACAAATAAATTGAAATTGTGAAAATAAAGTTTTGTGAAAAAATGTGAAATAAACACAAAGCCACAAAACCACAAACCACAAACACCAAAAAACACCACAAAAACTAATACATACGCACTGTTGGCTGTCACTTAACGTTGAATTCTATTTTCTACAGTTTTGTCCGCAACAGAACAGAACGAAAAAGGAACAACAAACCACTCATACAGATTTTCAATTGAACAGAAACGAAACAGCTGATTCAGAACAGAACAGCACGTACAAACTAATTCTGCCTTTCTGCTAGTCTGATTAGATATTCTAATATTCCACTCTTAAAAATAATTTGAATTTACATTAATTCAATTATTGTGAACTTAAGCCAAATAATAATAACTTCCGACTTAAAAAAAATAGATAAAAATCAAAAACGTTTCGGCATCTACGGAATTTGTTTTTTTTTTTGGAATTTTTGCAAAATTGTCATATTTTTTATATAAATTGGCTTTAGTTCTTTGTAACTGACTATTTTTAAATATCCGCATTGTTCTCATAATAGGAATCTTTTTTATATTAAAATACTTTATTTACATCTCAATAAATAAATAAATATAATAATAAAGACAAATTGCAAGATGAAAAGTTAACCAGAAGCTGTGCCAATAAGCAAGAAAATTTCAGAATCCGCATCAAACAGAAAAGCAGCAGTTCTAAAAAGAAAATAATAAGTAAAATACTAGTGGGCGTGGCACCTCCTATATATAGCAAATATATATTTTGACATATCATGGGAACTAATGCGATAAAACACCTAAAATGTTGTAGGAGCTACTCCATTGATTTCATGAATTTTTCTAGAGAAAATAGTCAGACAAAAATAAGTGGGCGTGGCAACTTCCACACATAATTTTTTATTTTATTATTTTTCAATATCTTTGAAACTAAGCAAGAAACTTGAAATTTTGTGCGAGCAAAGCTTTTTATAGTGTGCGTTGTCGCTCAAAAATAAGTCCAAGTATTTATTTTGAGATATCTTAGCAACTAATATAGGAAGAGCCATTCATTTTGTGTCAATATAGTTGATTGTCTGTGGAAAGAGTTTAAAAATTTGGCAAGAAGGCGTATAAAGCAAACATTTCTTTTGAGATGGTTTCAAACCATTGAAACGCACGCCATACCACAATTGTGGAAATTATCTCACACACATTCTTCACACAGATTCTTATGCTCTTCATCTAGTCGTCGATGAGCCAGCGACGAACGCACATGAGGCGGATGCTTATACATTTTTTTCTACATTTTTTTTATACATTTTTTTATCAAGAGTTATGCAGCAAACAGTCGTGTTTCATATCCAATTGATAATATGCGAACAAAATGTTATTATAAACAATGCATTTGGTAACATACAACGCCTTTTATGTTGTCAAATATTTAAGTGAATATGTACATATATCATTAAAAGACATTAAGTAAGACAATGACCCAAAAATTTTTAACTGAAAACAACAATACAAATTATGAGGCAATTTTTGCTATTTTCGGCGAAATTTTTTATTTTTAATTTGAGGCTACTTTTCCTATTTTCGGTGACATTTTTTCTTTTTTAATTTGGGGCTATTTTTCCTATACATATTTTTGCCCATTTATCATTCTTATGAAAAAGGACTAAAATTAAAATTGGCCCCCAAAATAGGAAAAATGGCTCCAAGCTAAAAAATTAAAAATGGTCCCAAAAAAGGAAAAATGTCGCCAAATTAAAAAATATAAAATGAAAAATAGCCACAAAATAGGAAAAATGGTGCCAAACTAAAATTTGGCCAAAATAGAAAAAATAACCCTAAATATATAATCATTATATGCAGATTTTGTGCAATAATTCGATTTTAAAAGTTTCAAATTTGTATGAAAAATAACTCAAATGCGTTTCAAAGCAAAAATATTCCATACAAATTACAAAATGAAAAAGCGTTTGTATATTCAAAATCTGGCCATTGCTTTACGATAAAAAAATAATTAAAAATAATACTCATTCGCAATACTCATTCGAAAAAAGTGCGAAAATAACAAATTGTAATTCACCATATTTCAAACGCTTGACTTTGTGTTTGCTGGGAAGACTCTCATTCTTCACTAATACTAATATGCAGCAATACAATCACAATTCAAATTTTGCGCATCATTGTTTTAAACCCAATACCAGCGGACCGATCTTTCTTTAAAATACCCAGCAGCTAAAGCTACAACTAGTAACGCTTTGGGACAGTCATATTACTAGTTGTAATGATAGTAGTCAAAAAACGACAGTCATATTACTAGTTGTAACAAGACTAGTAACGTTACTGGTCAAAAAGAACAATCATTTTACTAGTTGTATAGAGACTAGTACCGATACTAGTCAAAAAAGGACAATTATATTACTAGTTGTATAGTGACTTGTAACGATACTGGCCAAAAAGGGATAAAATTTTCAGGCATACGATTTTATATAAAACATATTTTTGGCTATTAAAAAAATAAGTAGAATGTGGCTCAGTGGGTAGAGTACTTGCCTTAAAGTATGATGAATGTGTATTCGTAACCCGGTTGAGCCAAAGATTTTTTAAGAGTTACAAAACTCTTAATAAAAGCACTAGTAGCGCACTAGTTTACTGTAACTAGGACTCCAACTGGGATCTAACTGTAAACAAATGAACTAGTTGGTCTCCTATGACAACCTAATGTTAAAATCGATAGTTCGATATATGAAAAAAGGATAGATAGGCAACTAGTCTGAAGCAAAAAGCAACTAGTATAGTACATACCAGTTACTTTATCTGCAGGGTATCTGAGAGTACATACTATTATTAGGGGCCACCTTTTTTTGGCCAATTCAAGTACATTGGTTATTAAAGGCTAAGAAAAAAAGTACACAGTATAAAAATAAAGTACAGTTTATTTCTCTTTATTCTTATATTCAAAAACGTATTTTTATTGCTTTTCGCAAGTTTTATCAAATAATTATCATTTCTAAACAATTTCACAGCATCTTTAGAGTCTATATTTATGTTAAAGTAGTAATTAATTAATTTTTTATCAGATTCAGAGACGCTTTACTTCTTTCGTCTCGCCATTTGCTCTTCATTACACAAAAAAATCTCTCTGTGAATCACGTCAGCATTCACAGACAGAAATAGAAAATAAAAGTGAAATTACTTTATACAAATTTGATAATTTATAATCAGTCTTATTAAATACTAGCTGCTATTTACTTGCAGTAGATAGTTCCGCAAAACCTTCAGAACTGTATATATGATCATAAAGTTTGTTTAATAACGCAATTTCTCCATAAAGATCATCCATATTTATTTTAAGTTTTTTCAGATTTAAATTTTCGATTATGTTAACAATATTGGGTAGTATGAATAAAACATTTATTTGCTTTTTACTTAAAAATTTGTTTTAAAACACAAAACTCTGAAAATTATTTAATATTAAACTAAGAGTTTTTGAGTTTTAAAACTAATTTTTAAGTAAAAAGTAAACACTTTTTTTAATCATACATTATCCAACTCAACATTGCTTTTTAAATTAATATTGTTAATTGTAAATATCAAGTTTGTGTTTTTAAAATCAAATCATTTATTCAAGTACTTTAAGGCTTTATAAATAAGTAACAAAAATTCGTGTTAATTTCGCTAGTCAGTTCCAATGAAGACAATAGTTTAATTTTTTTTGGCTGAATGGCGTTTGACTACAAACCCTGAGGTCTTAAGTTCAAGACTAGTTTCAGGCAAGCCAACAACATTACACTGCTTTATATTATTTTGCTTTACAAGCAAAATGTATAAAGTTTCTAATGCATTTTTTAGAAAGATTATGATATGCTTAACACAAGAAAAAATTGTAATTTCCAGATAACGGTAATTTTGTGTTTTTTCGATGTATACTTCCCAGAGTCAAAAGCTGGTTCGATTAAAGTGATCTATATAACATGACTGGCTAATATAACCTGAATCTATTTTAAATTCTAGATAAATTAAATCATGCGATATAAAGTATTTTAGCGTACTTTATTGTTCTCATAAAGTATAAAGTACAATTACCCGAAATAACGTACAATACTTTATTATAAAGTACGGGTGGTAAACCTAACTATTATGGAAAGGAGTCAACCTCTCAAATAAATTAAATATTTATTTTTTAATAATTAATTTCAATTAAACATAATTTAAAAAGGATTAAATATAAATGTTTTAATTAATTTATATATATATATATATATATATATATATATATATATATATATATATATATATATATATATATATATATATATATATATATATATATATATATATATATATATATATATATATATATATATATATATATATATATATATATATATATATATATATATATATATATATATATATATATATATATATATATATATATATATATATATATATATATATATATATATATATATATATATATATATATATATATATATATATATATATATATATATATATATATATATATATATATATATATATATATATATATATATATATATATATATATATAAATATATATATATATATATATATATATATATATATATATATATTATATATATATATATAAATATATATGTAAATATATATATATATATATATATATATATATATATATATATATATATATATATATATATATATATATATATATATATAAATATATATATATATATATATATATATATATATATATATATATATATTATATATATATATATATATATATATATATATAATATATATATATATATATATATATATATATATATATATATATATATATATATATATATATATATATATATATATATATATATATATATATATATATATATATATATATATATATATATATATATATATATATATATATATATATATATATATATATATATATATATATATATATATATATATATATATATATATATATATATATATATATATATATATATATATATAACGTATTTGTCGTTTTATTTGATGTTTAGTGGACTTAGAACATTTGCATGTCAGCCCATAATAGTAAGTAAAAATAACAAAACGGTAACTATTTTTCAGTAAATGATATATTTTGAGTTATATTATCATATTCCATCAACACATGCATTTTGGAAAAAAGTGGACCTATCACGTTTGCACGTTAAGGTGACGATATTACCTCTTACATATTTTTGTGCGTAGGACGCATACAATAGAAATTTTTCAATACATATTAAACATTAAAATAGATTTGTAATGTATTTTTAGAAAACTTTTTGTTGAAGTTTTCTTTTAAAACATATTTCAAACCTATTTTATTTATTATGAATACGGTAGAAAATATTTATTTTTTGTTTCTATTTTCGGGGTTTGTTTTATGAAATTGAGTAATAAAAATACAGTAGTATGGCAGCACCAGCTATATCAAACAATTCGTCATTTGTTAAATCTTTTCAGTTGAATTTTGTTTTCTTTATTGAGCGGTTGGTTTGGTAGCGCGCGCGCTTGTTTTTCCCTATTAACTACTTCTGTCTATTGTTTTAATACATACTTTAAGAAGGTAGTGTTTAATTAAAAATATTATGTTATTTTGTTGTGAATGTGGAGATGTTTTGAAAAACTGCTACTAAGCCTCAGTAACTAGGGATTGTTTTTGATACTGATTAAAAAAAAGCAAATGCCGAAGTCACAAATTTACATGCACATAACATGCTTACATATTGCAAAGTATCTGTCAGATTTTGCAGAACAAATATTCCAATAATGATCATTGCTTTTGAATTAAATACAAATATGCATACATGCATACCTATCCATAAGTAAATGTGTGTATCTTATATTTTGTGTTAGCCATCATCATTGTGTATTTTTATACATGATAGGTATTTTTATAATAAAGTTGTATATGTATGTATGTTTCAAATAACATTAAACATTGTTATGCTGACTTTAGACGACATGTTTTTTACATATGGCTTGTTAGGTGTGTGAGACATATGTAGCTTCGCATGTTTGTCAAAATTGTCAATATACAGACGTTTTATAATATTTGCTTTTACACGTACATGTGCAATTACATCTGACATAACCTCTGAGTGTTCACAACAGCTTAGTTTTTGCACAATTTTCATAAATATATAAAGCGCTCTTTGCTTTTTAATGTTTTTTCAGCCAAACCACACTTTTGGTAATTTAATACAGCTGATGTCAGATACCTTGTCAGATGAAAATAGAACACGCTCTAATTGAAAATTTTTCATCTGACTTTGCTTCTGTAAATGTCATCTGAAAATGTTTCATATGTTTCACACGGCATGTATCACTTTTGCAGTGGGAAATTTGACAAGTCAGATGTAAAATACATGTCGTCTAAAGTCAGCATTAGCAAATATTAAATAATTGGCTGAAATCTTACAACATTTAAAAATTACAATCAGCCTGTACGAATAAAATTAATGCGCCAACTAACAAATTGTTAAAATAATCATCAACCTTAAAAAATACCTAAACTGCATATCTATCATAATCATCATTATCGACTTCGTCGTTGATAATAGTTTTGTTTTTTTTTTATTTTCTTTGCTTTTGAAATTAATTGTGTTGAATTTTATTATTGTTTTTGTTTTTGTCAATACATTAGTGATGGGCAAGTAAAAAAAATATATTGATATATTTTTTAATATCGATCGGCATCGATATATATCGAATAAAAATTAACAATATTTCGATATATGTATGTATATCGATATTTGTTCAAGCATGATTATTCATACACAATCCCAAAATTTCTTAAAAAAATACCTACAAGTTCTTTTTTAACAAATAATTAATCTAAAAAGAGTTAATTTCCAAGAACCTTACAATTTGGTCGACGTTTCATGGAAAGTACATCAACAAAATTTTACTGAAAGAAAGATCATTTTTCGTATGTGCCTTTTCAGCCTGCCTTTTTTGACAAATTTCTTTTAAAACCCCTACGAAAAGTCACGCACATTTACATTACAGAGTTAGCCTCCATGCCTTTTTTGACGACTATACACATTAATGCTGAGAGTATGAAAATGACAAAGAGAAATATGAAAACCCCCTCAAATATCAATGCGTGCCTTTTTTCTTACCACGCTATTTCTATTAAATTTTAAAACCAGAAAGGCATAATGTAAATCGCGTGTATGCAGAAAGGATTATAAATGAAACAAAATATTTTGTTGGTAATATTGTATAAAGTTAATTTAAAGAAATTAATACCTATAAGGTCGAGTAAAATAACAAATACAATAAATATCGAATTTGATACATTCGATATATTTAATAAAAAAACGGCGATATATTGCAAATAAAAATATCGGAGAAATATATCGATATAGTTTTGAAAAATATCGAAATTTTTGGCCATCCATACAGTACGTGCATCCATGTATTTAAAATAATGTAATGTACAAAAAAGGAATAAACAACTTAAACAGAGCGTTAGTGAAATTTAATTTGCTATTCGATTTTAATTTAACTCTTGATTAATTGTTTACTCGTTGGTATTTCATTTTTACATAAATTTCTCTTATCTCTTCACTGTTTTTTTTTTGCCATACTTAACTTTTTTTTAGTAACTTGGTACACATTTACATAATTTATTTTGACCAATTTCACATTATTTTTATTCGTTTACGTTTTGTATGTTGTCACCGTTTGTACGTTTTTTCTTACAATAGAGTGTTTCCATTACATATGTATTTCAATGCTTTAATTTTTCAATAAACAAGAATTCAATAACAAAAGCCGAAATAAAATAAAAACTAATGTGTAAAATAACAAACATTGTGATCAATTAAATAAAATACATATGTATGTAGATGTAGAGTAAATACAAAGTGTGAGCGAAAAACAAAAATATACGTCAAAGTGACTTGAAGTTTGCTCTTGTTGCAAGAGAAGTGTTTCCAACAATAAGCAAAAAATTATTACCACATTTTAATCATCATGGCTATGTTACAACGAGAAGTTGGTGTCCCAGACTTTGTTCTGCTAGACCAAATAACCCTTGAAAAATTCATGGACAACTTAAAGAAACGGTAAGTGAAAATTTAATTAAGAAAGTTCATGTACAGTGAACAAAAAAATAAATAAATAAACTTGTACACTTTCTTCACTGAAATAATTCAGTCTCTTATAGAATCAAAATCTCAAAAAAAAATCGGAAAAATTTTTAATAATGTAGACAAACAAAAACCGGAACTAGTCTAGTTTAATGACACAGCTAAAACAAAAAAAAAAATACATAGAAAAATACAAAAATAAGAAGAAAATGTAAAATAGAAAAATGTGAGAAACGCATAGCTTTCGAGTTATGGACCTCTGAAGTTTTCATACATATATGTAACTTTCCACTTTATTTCTGAACGTATATGGCCATATTTGTTATCATTTTAAAGGTTTTGAAAATATCTTTCTGAATATTAAAACTATTTTAAACTGCTTAGCCCATATAAATATACTTATACATATACTTATATATATATATATATATATATATATATATATATATATATATATATATATATATATATATATATACATATATATATATATATATATATATATATATATATATATATATATATATATATATATATATATATATATATATATATATATATATATATATATATATATATATATGTATATATATATATATATATATATATATATATATATATATATATATATATATATATATATATATATATATATATATATATATATATATATATATATATATATATATATATATATATATATAACGAGTGATTTTTTTGCTATTATCTTTTTGGCAACACTAGTTTTGACAGCTCACGCACGTTTTGTATCTTGTGTCACTGTCAAACATCTTCAGTTTGGTCTATAATTTAATCATGAATCGTCTTACAAACGAACAACGCTTGCAAATTATTGAATTTTATTACCAAAATGCGTGCTCTGTTAAGAAAGTTCATCGCGCGCTTCTTCCATTTTATGGTCAGTTTAATCGACCTACTGAGGCTTCTATTCGGGCTATTGTAAAAAAATTTGGAGTGAAGAGCAGCCAGAAGCATTGCAAGAGCTACCAATGCATCCACAAAAAACAACCGTTTGGTGCGGATTATGGGCTGGCGGCATCATTGGGCCGTATTTCTTCAAAGATGATGCGAATCACAACGTTACTGTGAATGGTGAGCGCTACCGTGCGATGATAACAAACTTTTTTCTGCCCAAAATGGAAGAGCTTGACTTGCATGACATGTGGTTTCAACAAGACGGTGCCACATGCCACACAGCACGCGAAACAATGGACCAATTGAGAAGCGAGTTCGGTGAACAGTTTATTTCACGCTTGGGACCAGTCAATTGGCCGCCCAGGTCGTGCGATTTAACGCCTCTAGACTATTTTTTGTGGGGCTATGTTAAGGCTAATGTCTATAGCGACAAGCCCGCTTCGATTGACGCACTGGAAGCCAACATTGCCAACATTATTCGTGAGATACCGGCCGAAATGTTGGAAAGAGTATGCCAAAATTGGACTAAGCGGATGGACCATTTGAGGCGCAGCCGCGGCCAACATTTGCATGAAATAATCTTCAAACATTAAATTATATCGACCCAACTATCGATCCAAATAAATATTTCATGCATTTTTCTGAATTTTATGTGTTTTTTTTTTTTTACTTTCCGATAGTTCTTATAAAATCACCCATTATATATATATATATATATATATATATATATATATATATATATATATATATATATATATATATATATATATATATATATATATATATATATATATATTATATTCAATTCAATTTATTTGCTGGTGTTTAAGCATTGTCTATATGCAACATTTCATTGGTGCTTTACCAAATCGTCAGTAGACTTCAATCACAATTTTGAACAGTTCAACCCCTTTATCTAATGCGCAAACTTTTAAAAACCATTTGAGAATTTACAAATAAATGATTTTCAAAAAAAGCATATCAGGTTTGGAACTTATACAAAACCCAGCAAATAATTTTTTATTCGATATGAATCTTTTTTATTTTTCTACACCTTTTTACAATTAGAAATCCATTGGATAACAAGAAAAGTATTTATAAGGCAAAATGAAAACTAAAATTCAAAGTAAACCTTTAAGAAATTTATTATTCGACATATTGTCATAATTTTATTTTAAATGAAATTTATTTGCTGGTGTTTTTGTATAAGTTCCAAACCTGATATGCTTTTTTATGAAAATCATTTATTTGTAAATTCTCAAACGGTTTTTAAAAGTTTGTGCATAAGATAAAGGGTTTGAACTGTTCAAAATTGTGTTTGAAGTCTACTGACGATTTGGTAAAGCACCAATGAAATGTTGCATATAGACAATGCTTAAACACCAGCAAATAAATTTCATTTAAAATAAAATTATGACAATATGTCGAATAATAAATTTCTTAAAGGTTTACTTTGAATTTTATTTTTCATTTTACCTTATAAATACTTTCCTTGTTATCCAATGGATTTCTTATTGTAAAAAGGTGTAGAAAAATAAAATAGATTCATATCGAATAAAAAATTATTTGCTGGGTTTTGTATAAGTTCCAAACCTGATATGTTTTTTTTTTGAAAATCATTTATTTGTAAATTCTCAAATGGTTTTTAAAAGTTTGTGCATAAGATAAAGGGTTTGAACTGTTCAAAATTGTGTTTGAAGTCTACTGACGATTTGGTAAAGCACCAATGAAATGTTGCATATAGACAATGCTTAAACACCAGCAAATAAATTTCATTTAAAATAAAATTATGACTATATGTCGAATAATAAATTTTTAAAATATATATATTATATATATAATATATATATATATATATATATATATATATATATATATATATATATATATATATATATATATATATATATATATATATATATATATATATATATATATATATATATATATATATATGTATATATATGTATGTATATATATATATATATATATATACATACATATATATACATATATATATATATATATATATATATATATATATATATATATATATATATATATATATATATATATATATATATATATATATAATATATATATATATATATATATATATATATATATATATATATATAT
>OY101449.1:72600329-72864788 GCA_956483635.1 Panzeria rudis
CTATATGTCGAATAATAAATTTTTTAAAATATATATATTATATATATAATATATATATATATATATATATATATATATATATATATATATATATATATATATATATATATATATATATATATATATATATATATATGTATATATATGTATGTATATATATATATATATATATATATATATATATATATATATATAATATATATATATATATATATATATAATATATATATATATATATATATATATATATATATATATATATATATATATATATATATATATATATATATATATATATATATATATATATATATATATATATATATATATATATATATATATATAATATATATATATATATATATATATATATATATATATATATATATATATATATATATATATATATATATATATATATATATATATATATATATATATATATATATATATATATATATATATATATATATATATATATCTATATATATATATATATATATATATATATATATATATATATATATATATATATATATATATATATATATATATATATATATATATATATAATATATATTTGTATATATATGTATATATATATATATATATATATATATATATATATATATATATATATATATATATATATATATATATATATATATATATATATATATATATATATGTATATATATATATATATATATATATATATATATATATATATATATATATATATATATATATATATATATATATATATATATATATATATATATATATATATATATATATATATATATATATATATATATATATATATATATATATATATATATATATATATATATATATATATATATATATATATATAATAATATATAATATATATATATAATATATTATATATATATATATATATATATATATATATATATATATATATATATATATATATATATATATATATATATATATATATATATATATATATATATATATATATATATATATATATATATATATATATATATATATATATATATATATATATATATATATATATATATATATATATATATATATATATATATATATATATATATATATATATATATATATATATATATATATATATATATATATATATATATATATATATATATATATATATATATATATATATATATATATATATATATATATATATTATATATTATATATTATATATACGAGGTTCTTCTATTTGGTACGTTGCGCTTTAGAGCATAAGACCCCAAGTGAAAACAATATATAGCACATAATCGCACTGCGTTACAAAATATGAAAAAAAAATTTAAATGTTTTTAAATTCAGTAGACAGACTATTTATTATAATTTTCAGAAATTTTGAAAGTATTTTATCACTGTTTGTTATACGGGGCAATTAATGATGAATGAATAAGTCAATGAAGTAGTAAATTCTCTATAACTAAATTGTAAATAAAGCAGTTGATGAAATTATAAAAATAATAAATGAGAGACATTCAATTATTTAGAATAGCCAAATCATAATTTATGGTGGCCTGCAAGGATTCTGAGAAGTGGAACTCACCTGACCAAAACATTTGAATATCATCTGCAAAAGTAAATGGATTACAAAAAGAAAGAGTATCAAATAGATCATTTAGATACAGTGTAAACAAGACAGGCCCGAGCACAGACCCTTGAGGCACACCAGAAATAACCTGTATCAATTCAGACGTTAATCCGTTAATGGAGACAAAATTGTCTCCGATCGCAAAGGTAGGACGAAACTAAGCGACAAGCAGTTAAGGAAAAACCATATTTTCTGTTTAGTCTAGAAATAAGCAATGAGTTGGTCAATATCCTTCGAAGGGTCAACACTAAAACACCAATCCTACTTGAATTTAGAGTACTCCTGATTGATTCAACCATTTCAGTCAAAAGAAACCCCGTATTACGTCTAAAGCCATATTGACATTCACTCAACAAATTTCCCTCCTCAATTAGCTTCGTAATTTGATCCTTCATAATATTTTCCATTACCTTAGACAAGGTGGGTAAATTACTAATGGACCTCAGGTTAGTTATATCAAACTGCTGCTTGTTCTTCGGAATAGGAGTTATACGCGCTACTTTCCAATCACTGGGAAACCGCGATATCGTCAATATATTAATTATAAAATAAAGGAGATGTCTTGTAATGAAGGGAAACACAATTTTTATCAATTTAGCAGGTATATCATCAGCTCCAGCCGATGCCGTTTTAATCTTAAAAAATGCATTACAAAGATCCAATTCAGAAATATTAGAAAACGTAAAGCAATTTTTGCCATTTAAGAACTGATCCCAATTCGGTTCCTCATCAGGAGTATTTAGTTGATTACTGCCAAAAATATTATTAACGTCATTAACATTCACATCAGACAAGATTGGACGATCCTCTAATACGCCAGAGTTGCATAGGTCGCGCTACATTTGCCTGGTGTCACCCAACCTAAACAAACGGCAGGTGTATATTTTCCTGAATTTTCTAATTTTTGCTTTAGTTTGATTCCTAAGTTTCTTATAGATTTCCCAGTTGACCATACTTCTATCACAAGGTTAGGCCTAAATTGCAGGGCAACCTTTTCATGAGTTGGTTGAAGAGTATATTAAAAAATGAGAGTTGTGTATCAGAGTCATTAGACCGATACAGTTGCGAAAAATCGGTATTAGATATATGATTCTCAATTGCCAGGAGATCAGCACGATTGTAGTCCCTAACATAAGAATACTCCAACGAATGCGTGACATTAAACCGAAAAGACGCACATATTAATGAGTGGTTTGAAATGCAAGGAGCCTGGAACTGTGTAGAAGTACATGACAGTGTGGGTAGTGATAAAATAAAAAGTAAAACCAATAAAAACATGAGCTTTGAGCATTAATATGAGTCACTGTAAAATCTTTAATGTTATTGGGGAAAACGTGTTTCAAATGGTTATGACTAACTATCGGGCCCAAATTAGTCTTAGTAACTGAAATGATGAGATATTACGGTGAATAAAGAATACAATAATTTTTTTTCATATTATCCACAAAAAAGTGAAAAGTAACAGATAACAGCATGAATTAGGGCTGCCAACTAAACTTTAGAAAAAAATAGGTAAATATAAAAAGATAATATTATTAAAATATAAAAAAATGACAGATTTAATCACAAAAAACAAGCATGTGATGAAAAATTACAAAAAAACGAACGAAGTCATTTCACAAGAGTTAATTCTAAATAGATCTAATATGCAGCAAAATAAAAACATGCCCGGTTTTTGAAATGTGGATTCTCTAAGCGATGTCCACATATTTTTTGGGAAGGAGTTAACGTGGGTGGAAAAAATTATGAAGATTTTAAGACAAGAAACTCCTCTACAAACGCTCATATTACGATTTTGTTACAGTTTGAGTTTGGACGAGTTATCCCCGATTTTGGAAATGTGGATTCTCTAAGGAATGACCACATTTTTGAAGAACCCACATTTCAAAAATCGGGCATAACTCGTTCAAACTCAAACTGATGAAAAAATCGTAATGTGAGCGTTTGCAGAAAAGTTCCTTGCCTTCAAATCGTCATAAGTTTTTTCCGCCCACGTTGACTCCTTCCCAAAGAAAAATGTGGTCATCACTTAGAGAATCCACATTTCAAAAATCGGGTATAACTCGTCCAAACTCAAACTGTTAAAAATTCGTAATATGAGCGTTTGTAAAGGAGTTCCTTGCCTTCAAATCCTCATCATTTTTTTCCGCCCACGATGGCTCCTTCCCAAAAAAATGTGCTCATCCCTTAGAGAATCCACATTTCAAAAATCTGGCATAACTCGTCCAAACTCAAACTGTTAAAAATCGTAATATGAGCGTTTGTAGAGGAGTTCGTTGCCTTCAAATCCTCATAATTTTTTTCCGTCCACGTTGACTCCTTCCAAAAAAAAATTTGGTCATCCCTTAGAGAAGCCACATTTCAAAAATCGCTCAGAGCTCGTCCAAAGTCAAACTGTTAAAAATTCGTAATATGAGCATTTGTAGAGGAGTTCCTTGCCTTCAAATCTTCATTATTTTTTCCTCCCACGTCGACTTCTTCCCAAAAAAATGTGGCCATCCCTTAGAGAACCCACATTTCAAAAATCGCTCAGAGCTCGTCCAAACTCAAACTGTTAAAAATTCGTAATATGAGCATTTGTGGAGGAGTTCTTTGCCTTCAAATCCTCAACATTTTTTTATATCCACGTTGACTCCTTCCCAAAAAAAAAATTCAGTTTTAAAAGCATTCACTACGTTTTAATTGTTAACCTGTTAACAGAGCTCTTTTAAATTCTATGGTTTGTGTATAGGGTTTTATATTTTAAGATTTAACTTCACACACATATGGTATTTTACCTATCAATGACTGTCCTCATTTTGATATCAGCACTTTTAACGGCCGAAATTTTTGGATAGGAACTTGGCATTATTTTCACATTAATGTTTTTGTGCGGATCTGATTTTTTTTTTCTAAGTTTTTTTTTTTTTAACAAACACAACTCGCGAAGCGATTAGCTTGTCTGCGGAAAACACCCAGGGTCTATGGCGGGAATCGAACCCACGAGCTATGGACTGACAGGCTAGCATCGCTACCACTCAGCCACAAAGGCACCCACAGAGGAACAACACTATAATTTCCATCGCTATAATTTCCCACAATTTCTTAATTGCGCATTATAGTAATCAGCACAGTTTTTTTTTTACTAAAGAGACCTTTCCAGGAGAATTTACAATCAAAATCCGAAAAATTTGGTGCACAAATATAGAAAGAACCCTAGTGCACAGATTTACATTTTTTCTTTTTCTTCTTTATTTCTTGACATTCACGCAACAAGCCTTTTTTGTCTATGATGGATGTCGAACTCCATATAAAATATGAAGTTTGGCATACATTTTACATCACAAGAACAATTTAATTCGCCATTGCTACCACCTTATGAAATTAATTCACCTTAATTGAATGCTTCAGTAAATGCTTGTGACCAAAAATACTTAGGAAAATCCACAGTAAAAGTTCGTCTAAGTTTTAATATGGTAAAAACTATTAAAATATATGAATAGAAAAGTATTCGACTAGGCCGGTTTTTTAGTTTAAAAAAAGCCGGACTATTCGACATTCGAAAAATCAGCATTTTGAAAAAACCGACAACCGTATTAGGAAAAAAAACCGGTTGAAAACCGAGTCGATCACCCTATTGTTTATCCGTCCGATAATATCCTGCCATTAACTAGCGCCAAATTGTAATAATGACCCTAAAAGTGTTTAAAATTTATCTGAATCTTAATTGTAGCGCTTTTCAAAATCTTTTCCCAGTTAGCAGTTCCACGTGTAAGCAAATAGAACTTCTAAATGCTTATCATTGCTAATACATACATACATACATAGTTATTTTGCACGCCTTCTTAAGAAATTTTAAATAAAGTTCTTAAAGATTTCTTATAATCTATCAATTATTTCTTTATTAACCCATATTTATTAGAAATAACATTTTTTCGCATAATGTGCTGCTTTATGAGTAGTGTAGGAAATTACATCATTTTTGTTTTGCTTGATTTTTGATATTGAATTTGAAGATACTTCATCACGCACATTTATAAAATTATTTTCATTTTCATTTAAAATTTTTTATTTTATAACAAACCAGCAAAAACAACTAAAACAACAGCGAATAGATATAAGACTGAGCAAAAGATAAAATTTATTAAACAATTTAACAGCAAATCAACTACCAGTGTACGGCGTGTGTTTGCTTGGGAAACAAAGCAACTTGAATTAAAAAATAATAATAATATCAAATCAGGAAGACTTGACTTCAAATCATATTTTACGCCAAATTTTATGACCCAATTTAGATTTTTGTATCTGGTAAAACTTTGAGGAGATTGCAGGAATAGCTTCGTTTGCATGGAAGGTCATAATATAGTAGTTTTGTCGTATTGGACGTCACATCGTTTTTTTGGGAAATAATGCAAAAACCGTGAATTACTTGTATAAATGCTAAATATGTTTAAATACAATGCAAACATCATAATGATCTTAACATGCAAAGAAAAAACATGATTGAAAAATGGTCGTAACCGTCAATTTTTGTTCATACCTTTTTCACAAGGCTGGTACAATAATTTTATTTTCAACGAAACGTTTAATTGTTGCTTTATATATCTGAATGATTGATGCTATTATTTATAGGGATGATTAATATTCCAAGGAACAAGGGAAAAATTAACATCAACTTAATTTTTCAACGTACACAGCCACCTGACAAGTGGTGATAAGCAAATACACGTGAGCACTGACGATGGAAGTATAGCGGCTTCCGAAAGTGGTGCTACTCTGTTCTGCTGTGTACGTTGAAAAATTAAGTTCACCAATTCTTTCTGAATATAACGTTACGAACATTAGCCTATTAATCAATTTAGATTCACAAAGCAAATACGTTCGAAATAATCATATTAATAAACAATTAGCTACTGGCTTGAGCTTTTCACATGTTTACATGTTCATATATACTTAAGTATAAAATCAAACCAAAAAAGTTTGTCTTGAGTAGAACAAAAATCAGAAAAATTGGAATGAAGAAAAATAAACCGATGGCAACGCTGGGAAAGTGCACTTTAATATCAGCTTGACGGTGACTTAATTCTCGTATTCAATTTTCACGAAAAAGTTGTATATATAAGAATTAAAATCACATTCAACAGAGCCACCTGATAAGTGGTGATAAGCAAATACACGTGAGCACTGACGATGGAAGTGTAGCGGCTTCCGAAAGTGGCACTATGTTCTGCTGTGTACGTTGAAGAATTAAGTTGATGTTAATTAATTTTTCCCTTGTTCCTTGGAATATTAAGCATGCCCAATTCTTTCTGAATATAACGTTACGAACATTAGCCTAATAATAATCAATTTAGATTCACAAATGGTTATGATTTGTCAAATAATACGTAAAGAAATTTTACAGTATTATGGTGTTCGCCATTTTTAGGAAATTTTCTAAACAACCACATTTTTCATTTTATCAGGGTTGTCTTTTGCACAAACAAGCCGGTTTAAATAAAGAAAACGAAGTACGAACAAATTTGCTTTATTGCAAGTTATTTATGTTACGTTTTATTTGGAATGTGATAGTGTAGAAACAAAATTTAATGAGAAAATTTTCTTTAAGATTTTTTGACAGTCAGACTGATTTTGATTTGATTTTCGTCTTAAAAAATCTAATAAAAATCTCGAAGCTTGTTACAATGTGAAATGGCCTTTAATAATATATTTCCAACAACTAGGAATTCGCTCATAATACAAAAGGTATTTTTAAAGGGACAATGTAACAATCTTCCTAAGCAAGTTTCTCTAGCGAGCGTCATTCAGTGTTTGGTTATTGAAGTTGACGGATGGTGTAATAATATTAATTCAATAAAAGTTTTAAAATAATTAAGAAAATATAATTTAACAGTGCATTAATGCAGTATTTCGGTAATATATATTGTATATGCCTTAAAGTTAATATAATTATAGTGTTGTGTTTAAGTTTGTTGTTGACAAATGCAAAAAAAATATGTATAAGAGTGTAGAGTTGTGTCAAAATATCGAAACATACATACAAACATTCATACATTTTGGTGTTAATACAATTATTCTATTTAAACCAAAACAAAAAGTCTTTTTAACTTTAAATTTGTCTTTTAATTTAAAGCGTATGTATATATGTATGTGTGTTTCCAATTTATTTTTTATTTATTAAGGGCATTATTACAACTAGGCAATAGTTAAAAGCAGGATTTTGTCGGACGAATAAAAGGTTTACCTTTATCAAAACTTTACTTTAAATTAAAGTGAGCGATAAGTTAAAATCAGGTGCATCCTACCTGGTAGGTTGAAGTAAATTTGTAATAATGTTAAACTGTTTATCCGTTTGGCAAAAGCCTGCTTTTAGCTATTGTCAAGTTGTAATAATGGCCCTAAATATTACAAATGCAATTACAAATTATATCATAACTTAATATCTACAAAAATGTTAATCTTAAATTATATCTTTAACTAATAATTGTAATATCTATGTATGTTATTATATATATATATATATATATATATATATATATATATATATATATATATATATATATATATATATATATATATTAATAAATGTCTATGTATTATTAAAGTAATAATGCATAAAAAATAAAAATTAGTTTTGTATTATTTAACTGTTAGGATCATTTAGTAATTATTGTCACAAAAATACCGCTATATGTTCAAGAAGAAAATTATTGTGATTGGTAGTAATGAACATAATAGTATGTTTCCAATACCTTTATGTATAATATAATTGACGCAATTATAATCCTGAACATTAATGATAGTTTGCAATTGTGATTGTATCAACCATGTTTTTTCTTTGCGTGAAGTACATCATTTTCACTTTCTGATAATATTGTACATAAAATTTTTTGAGCATTTTCTCGTTAGCGCTCTCTTTTGTTATATTGTTTTTAGCACAAATAAAATATTTATTTTCTATTTTATTTTTAAATTAACCTCTAAAGTTTTAACATAAATATGTAAATATACCATAAATTTTTAACGAAATAGAAAATTATTCAAAACATTGAGCGGTTATCTACTCGTATATGTGTACTAACTACTAATCGTTCATGTTTGTTTAAAACACATATAAAAACAAATGAGTGAAACACATGTTATTTTATTGTAAATAAAAGTATGTATTGAAAAATTACGAAGTTTGGTTCTTGACATTGAAACCTGATTTTATTAATCTATATACACTACACAGCACTACGCTATAAATGAATCATATTATGTTCGATTTACAACTATTCGATTTATAACAATTCTTATTGCTTATTTTCTAATGAAACATAATACTCGTGGCCATCTCTTACCAGCGCGAGCTACATCAAAACATCCTCAGGCAATTTTGAAGAGGGTGGAATTTCAGAGCTTTAATATCGTGGCAGTTAGCAGAACTATTCCTAATGTATTAATTAACTATATATTGTGAGTTATGACGACGCTGCAGCAAATGAGCAACATAAAATTTTTTAATGTGCTAATTAAGCCCTTTCATTTGATATCCAACACGGCATCATTAACAATTTTTTACTTTTGTCATGGCTTTATGCACTATAGACGGCGCCAAACTCAAAATAATATAACGTCACATATCCTGGGAGCTCTCTACCGCTTGTTGGCTGCGCACCCGAACCCATATTATTTTATGTCTGCGAAAATAAATATACCTAGATAAATAGGTTTTTTAAATTATCGCATGCGAGATTTTTATTTTCTATGTGCATTGTACTGAATTTAAGACTACAAATACGATCGCTGTGCCCAAACCCTTCTTCTTCAGCGAATTAAACCTGGTGGACATTAAAGACAATCGTTGGGGCTACTAAACTGCGTTTTTAGTTTAGCTGAATTATATTTGTAAAATTTTTTATAAGCTTTTGAATATATGACTAAGTTAAATATTCATAAATCTGACTGCTTCAAGGAATATGCCCACTGTGCCCAAACCCTTTCTCCTCGGTGAATCAAACCGAGTGGACATTAAAAACAATGGTTGCGACTATTATACTATGTTTTTAGTTTATTTCAAAAGTGTTTGTGAAATTTTTTATAAACTTTTGAAAATATGACAGTTAATATTCTCTCATATGAATTCTCTAAGGACTATTAGCCTGCGCTTACAGTTTATTTCAAATGTATTTCTAAAATTGTTAACAACTTTTTGAAAATATGACTTAGTTATTAATCTCTCATATGGATTCTCTAAGGGATATCCGTACTGTGGTTGGGCAGAATGGCCCTCTAGTCAGCCTAGAACCATATGTCTCTATGTCAACACTCTTTTCTCTAGCAACAATTGCACTAGTTAAAATGTCGAAAACTTTCCTTTTATGCGCAAGTAGAGATACATAAGAGACAACAGTTCTAGTGTATTTCTGGTGACATTGTCAACGAAAGCGTCAATAGTTTGTTTTCTATTTAACCGACTTCAAAAAAGAAGGAGGTTATCAATTCGTGTGTATGGTTTTTCTACTTTTTTATGTTTGTACACGCATAACTGTCATTTTTCAACCGATTTTCAAAATTCTTTTTTTGTTTGAAAGGGCTTGCTTGCAAGGGGGAGGGGAAATTCCCTCCCCCCTCCAAATATTGATTATCGTATAACTTCTCCATTTATGCGCCGATTTTCAGAATTCTTTAATTGTTTGAAAGGCCTTGCTTGCAGGTTGGTCCAAATACTTTTTTTTTTCGAAATTCGGGGTGGAAATTAACCCCCCCCCCCCCACCCAAACAAGTTTTGATTATCGCATAGCTCATCCACTTGTGGACCGATTTTCAAAATTATTTTTTTGTTCGAAAGGCTTTGCCTACAGTTTGGCCCCATAATTTGTTTTCGAAAATTGGCGGGGCAATTTGCCCCCCCGCCCCGCCTTGGAAATATTGATTATCGTATAAGTTCTGCATTTATAGACCAATTTTCAAAATTCTTTTTATGTTTGAAAAGCTTTGCTTGCAGTTTTAAAAAGATTTGCTTGCAGAATTAAAAAAAAAGATTCTATGGACATTTTAGTGTTAAAACATTGAAAATGTTATTGACATTAAAGAAAAACAGGATTATAATGCAAATTTCTGATATGAATAAAAAAACTTACTACATTTTATAAAGATGTCAAATAAAGTCTATATATTTATGAAATAATGTGTAGTTCTAATTTCCCGTTTCCGCGGGAAAATCTCAAAAATTTCCCGGGAATATTAGGTAGTCTTTTACCCAGGAACTCCCGCTTTCCAAACCCTAAGCACAACCCAGTGTAAAAATAGGATCTAACGCGAAAAATGCTATGAAACGTAATTTACCAGCACATAACATGCAAAAGGCCAATAAATTGCCCTAACAGCTGTTTTACACTATCTCACAAGCCGTTCGACTTCTGTAGAAAATGCAACCCTGACGTAATGAGTTTATGGAAAGTTTTAAAAAAGCAATAACAACACATTATATCAGGGTTGCATTTTATGCAGAAGTCGAACAGCTTGTAGAATACAGCTTAAACAACATATAGAGAATAGAACGCATAATATTTGCGCTGTGTGCAACGTCTATCTCTGCTTCACAAGCAAAAACAAGATTAATTGTTTTGCTGAGTTCCACAATTAATTACGTTTTATTAATTTTATTGTTTTAAAGCTCAGCATGATGGAAATTTTATTTATATAAATGCAATAAATTGTAACGTTTCATCCATAAGCATTAGCTTCATTTTTGTTTCCTTTATGTTAAATTCCATAAAATCTGCTTACGGTTTTGTTATTTTATGAACTAATATCATATTATCTACAAATCAACAAAAAAAATTTAAGATACTAATATACATATAATCATAGTTCCCCTATGGTCGCGAAAGGGTTAACGATAAAAGAGAGTAAAATAAAAAATTAAATGATTTCATTTGTTTTCTTTTACGTTTGTTTATCGTAAAAATATCGAATTGTAATCGATTCAGAATTCATCAGTGTTTCACATGTAAGTTTTTACATATGCAGATGTATACAGGCATATAAATTTAATTCGATTGAAGTTGTTTACGTCGTTTATTTTCTTCCCACAAAAAAAAAAACAAAGAAGAAAGAAACTAGCAATATAATGCCTTTCATTTCCTTGGCGATAAAGACGAAATTGCAGATCCAGATACAAAAAAAAAGTTATAAACAACTTAATTATTAGCAATAAAACTTTAAAAAATATAGAAACTACAGATGCAACGTATCAGGCAATTAAACTTTTAGAAAACAAAACCTCTAAATAAACTTTAATTTCTTGTTAATACTTATCGTTCTTATCTCTGTAGTTCTTTTTTCGTTGAGCGTTTTTTTCTGCTTTTATTTAAACATTCTGCCTTGAAACCGCAATTGACAACACTATGCGACAAATGAAGACTTTTGGAAAAACACACGGACTGGACACTACAGGTTCGATTGTACTACCACAGGGTAGTAAAACTCTATACTCAGTATGGCGAATTTGGGTCCAATTTTTTTTATGGACCTCCACAGTTTCTTAACGTCAGTAGGCCCTCAAAAAAGGTGTCATAAATTTTTTCCTGGAATTTTTTGAAAAAATTAAGGAACATTTTTTTTACTTTTTTCAGAATAACTTACAGGAACCCGTAATTTTTTGCTAACAATATTTGACAAAGTTGTAGCTACGGTAGAGCTGAACAACTTTTGTGAACTTATCAATACAATCTGAATGTGTCTAGACACCCTAATAGCTCATACCGATCACTTTTTACCTTAAAAATTATAGTTTTTCAATATATTTTTATGCTAAAAAAATATGTATTTTTTTAAAAAGTACACAGAAAAAAACTAAATTTTATTTTCTGTAAAGGAATTCAATGAAATAGTAAATATTTTGTCTAGGAACGGACCTACAAACAAATTTGTAAATTTAGACAAAAATATCTCAATAATCTCATTAAAAGAACGTGTTTTTTTCAGTGAACAAATTGTTTAACTCTATAAAACAATTTGTCTAAAATATTTACAAATTCTAACAAAACAATTTACTAAATCAAACAAAAAGATTTACTGGTCTTTCTGAAAAATATCAAACAATATTAGAGAACAATAGAACACAATTTTCACAAAAAAATTCTATGCCTGGAAATATCACAAACAAATACAAATATAAAAATAACTTCACGGAAAATCTACTATTTAGCCACTGATATCAAAAACATATTGACAATAGATGACTATTTTGCATTTATGAACAAACAAAAGGAAAGAACAAAACAAATACGAAAATTAAGCAGAGAAACGCAGACGAAAAAACTTAATACACTGAAAGAAAATATTTTCAGAAATTATGGGATTGTGTATAATGATCACTGGTTTGAAAATAAAACCACAACTGAAATACCATTTGAATATAAGTGGCTACTCTCTTTGGGTAAAAAATTCGCGTTACCTGTAGACAAAAACACTTTTCCCACGATAGACGTCATTGCTGACGTAGAACAGTGTATTCAAGCAATTGATGAACATACGAACAAAGAAAAGGACATTGCTAGGACTAAGTTAGCTAACATTATAACGTCCTATAAGAGGAACAACAAAAACACACCGAAAGAAAGGTTTTTACTTAAGATATATAATGATACTAGAAGATTTTTGAAATGAAATAAAGATATTATAATTTTACAAACGGACAAAGGTAATAAAACCGTAGCAATGTATAAAAATGAGTACGAGCAAAAAATGGCGACAATGCTTGAAGGTAAAAACACGTACAGATTGATACGATCTGATCCTACCGCTAAATTACAAAAAACTAATAACAGCATCGTGTCTAAGCTCTCAAAGAATGGAATTATTAACAATTGGCAAAAGCGGCAACTTGTGTGTTCCGCTGCCACTGCTCCACGTATTTATGGTTTGCCTAAAATTCATAAAACAGGGACACCGCTCAGACCTATTGTGTCTTCCATACAAGTACCGTGCTACAATCTATCTAAATACCTCGGACAAATTCTCAAGCACATAATATCTACTGAACACAATATAAAGAATTCAGTTGAACTGAAAAATAATCTACAATACGTAGAAATTAGCGAGAACGACATAATGGTATCGTTTGATGTAATCTCCTTATTCACGAACATTCCGGTACAAAATGCTATCAGAACTATCGTGAAGAAATGGCAAATTATAAAAAATTTTACAAACATAAACAACTCAAAGTTCTTAGAGATTTTGCGGTTTTGTCTCAGCGATAATAACTACTTCATTTATAAAGATCAAGTCTATAGTCAAATCTTCGGCATGCCCATGGGGAACCCACTCTCACCAACTATAGCTGATATAGTTTTAGACAATCTATTAGACGACGCTATAAAAGAAATGAAAAACAAAAACATAAAAATCAAATACATAGTTAAATATGTTGACGACATTTTCGCTATAATTAACAACCACGATCGAGATGAAATTTTCAAAACACTCAACAGCCACCATCCAAAATTAAAGTTTACAATGGAAATTGAGAAAAATGAAACAATAACGTATTTAGATACGAAGCTAACAAGATCGCGGAATAAAATTTACTTCGATTGGTACACCAAAGAAACAGCATCTGGCAGACTTATGAATTATAATGCGACTCAACCTAGAATCCAGATCCTAAATACTGCTAAAAACTTCGTAGAACGTGTCTTAAAAATTAGTGACCAACGTTTCCATAAAGAAAATGTACCAAAAATTTATAAAACAGTTTTCCAAAAAATATAATAAAAGAATTAATACAGGCAACCAAAAATCGGGTAACAATTAACAAACAAAATACCAACGACAATAATGGCAACACTGATAATATAACAAGTCGTAGTTTTTTCAGTGTAAAATACATTCCCGGCCTTACGGACAACAGAAACTTACGAAACACAATAAATAATAACAACAAAATAAGCTTTGATTACAAACCCAATCACACACTAAGTTCCATATATACAAATATTAAAGCGCCAGTGCAAAAACAACAAAAAAGCAATGTTGTTTACGAAATCGCATGTAAGGGAAACAATGAACAGAAATGCAATTTAATTTACATATATAGGAACAACAAAGAGGGCACTATCAACAAGAGTAGCAGAACATAAAATGGATATAAATAAAAGAAAAGAAACAACAGCACTGGCACAACATATTCTAGAAACAGGTCATACAGCTGATTTTGAAGAGATTAAAATACTGGATAAGGAGAAAGTGCAGAAAAAAAGATACACAATCCATTAGGCATTTATGAAATTTCACTTTGTTAAATGTGTTCAAGTTTGAATGTTTATCTAAAGACTTTAAAAAATGAATGAGAGTTAATGTAACGACATTAACTAATTGATTCACTCAAAAATCATCAGTAAACAAACTTAGTACAATCACATTCCTTTTGCTATAATTGTTGTTGTTGTTATTTGTGTGTATGTCGTCATCGGGGTTGTTTTTTACGACACAGTTTTCCTTGTTGTTTTTGGTGTTTGCGTGCTAAATAAGAGTCAAACAAACAATTCATTGATTATGTAAAGAAGATTTACTGAAAATGAAATTTATTTTTAGACAAACTTTTGTTTGAAAAATTTTCATTATAGTTTTTTCTGTGTATATTCAAGTGCACACTTCTCTGTTGTGTTATGTTGTGTTTCATTAACATTTTTTTACAGAAAAAATAATTTTTTCGTCTACATTTTTTTAATACACTGAAAAGAAAAATCAATCCAGCCGTACTTAAATTAATCCCAAACGGTGTCAAAAGTACGCTAATCCCGGTTTTTCTGAAATCAAGTACATAAATATTGATTAAGTCGGAATATTCAAGTGCAAAATACTTAATTTTAGCCTCTATTCATGTAAAAAATTCTTATTTTAAGTACGAATATGTTTATAAACTTTATGCACCGTCGTACTCGTACTGTGTTGATGTTTGTTTGATTGATGATAGCCACAAATCACTGTTCTGCACTTGTTGTTGTTCATTTCATTGTTCGGGCATAGCCGACAAGTAGCTGACAAACGCTGTATTACATGTAGATTCAAGCCCGATGGATACTTGAATCAAGCTCGAATCAGGCTAACTTTTACTTATATAATCTTGGAACAGAAAATACTTGAGAATTTATATTTTCACTACTTATGTATTTTTTTAAATTTAATACGTTTACTTGTTTTAATTCAAAATTTATTTCTGTTAATTCCTAGTATTGAACTTAGCTCACCATGTTTGTAATCCAACGCCTTAAGCCCTATACAGACGGTTGTGAGATCTTACAATATTGTCAGATCTGCCAATGTGCTGACGATGTACTGAAAATAAAAAATTGTCAGCACAAGGTATATTGTTAGTTCACACGGCTGTATCAAAGTTGTTAGAAAATCTTACAATTTATTGGCAATAAATTTATCTGACAATATTGTCATTAAAGAAATTGGCAGTTCACACGATTGTCAGATGCAAAAATTGTCAGATCTGTTCTTTGGCGCTGCCAGACGCATATCATTTAACAGAAATCATCAATTATTTATCATCTGCGCTTGTGTTAACTTTAAAAAGTAAAAATATAAATTATTATTAAACATAAAGAAGCAATTTTAACTATTTTAGCTGCATAATTTCTCTTATTTTCCTTTTTCCCTTAAAAAAATGTGTGCAATATAAAATAGTCTCTGACAATGACGCCATTGTCAGATGCAGAAACTTCGCACATCTGACAATTAAAAAATGTCTGACAATTGTCTGCCAATAATCTGGCAATGGTAACGCGATGTGTTCACACGATTGTGAGATTTCTGAAAATTTTCAGCAACGTTGTCAGAAAAAAGTTTTCAGTTCACACGATTGTAAGAACTTTTTAGCACATTCTACTTACAATATTGTAAGAACTGACATTCGTCTGTACATAGCTTTAGACCACTCAGCTAACCTAGCATAGAAAAAACGTCAACTAAAATCCAGTATAAGCCAGCAGCATATAATACGACGTTTGTAGTCTATTAGTCGAACAAGCACGAACAAACAGAATAACCAACAACAAGACAACAACATATGCACAAAATGCGACTGAAGCTATCAACTAGCAAACAAATACCAACATACTACGACTGTGTTAAAAGTTTACACTAAAGCCCTGTACAGACGGTTGTAAGATCTTACAATATTGTCAGATCTGCCAATGTGCTAACGATGTACTGACAATAAAAAATTTTCAGCACAAGGTATATTGTTAGTTCACACGGCTGTATCAAAGTTGTTAGAAAAGCCTACAATTTATTGGCAGCCAGTTGTCTGACAATAAATGTATCTGACAATATTGTCACACGATTGTCAGATGCAAAAATTGTCAGATCTGTTGTTTGGCGCTGCCAGACGCATATCATTTAACAGAAATCATCAATTATTTATCATCTGTGCTTCTGTTAATTTTAAAAAGTAAAAATATAAATTATTATTAAACATAAAGAAATAATTTTAACTATTTTAGCTGCATAATTTTTAGTGTTTTAATTTTTCCCTAAAAAATATGTGTGCAGTGCTGCCAATATAACATAGTCTCTGACAATGACGCCATTGTCAGATGCAAAAACTACGCACATCTGACAATTTAAAAAATGTCTGAAAATTGTCTGCCAATAATCTGACAATGGTAACGCAATGTGTTCACACGATTGTGAGATGTCTGACAATTTTTTGTCAGCAAGTAGTATTAAAATCGACTGACAATGCTTTTTCTGCCAACGTTGTCAGACAAAAATTTTCAGTTCAGACGATTGTAAGAATTTTCAGCACATTTTACTTACAATATTGTAAGAACTGACAATCGTCTGTACATAGCTTAATAGTAGTATATAAAATACCAATTTTTGTACACAATTTAAGAATACTCAAAGCAAGTAGAAAATGCTTGTATTCAGGACGGCGTTTTTCTTTCTGTGTATAGGAAACCGTAATTTTATTCACTTTTTTCAGCATAACTTACAGGGACTCCAAATTTTTCACTAATAATATTTGGCAAAAGAACAACAAGCAATAAAAAATAGTAAATACTAAAATCGGGAAGATAAGAAATGGAACAATAACAAAGAAACTAAAAAAAAAATTTAATAAAAATATAGCCTAACTGGTGAAAAATGAACATTTTTTAGGTACAAAGTAGTTTTTATGGGCTATTTAGGCTGCCTAGATACTAATGGTCTGCATCGGATTTATTAAAATGCATTTGAATACATTCACATGTTTTCAACTACGCAATGGACTTCATTCAATGTTGAAAAATCAAATGAATGAATACACAAAGCAAAAGACAAGCAAAAGCAACAAATACTACAATACTCAAATAAATATAATAGAGTAGAATGTGTAAGTACTCGAGTATACTCGAGTATAATATTATTTGAATGTTTACTCAAATAAGGGAGTTTATTTAAAGTGCTATTCATGGTCGAATAATATACAAGGTAACCCTGGAACGCCAGCAGACTTTTTTTATTTGCTTGTTTCGTAGTACGTGCTGTCAATGTTGTGTATATGTTAAATAACTACGTTGCACACACAACATCACACGTATGTTTGCTGCTTATGTTATACAAACACGCACATACCATCTCTACCCTGTAGGAAATGCGGATAGTAAAATTGTACTGATTCACTATTGACTTTGTGACCAGTACTACTGACTAATTGTACTCCGGACAATGTTCTGTGCTGTAGACATTTAACATGTGCTTGTCATTGAGATTCCACTACTGATCTCGGAACTATTGACTTACTATAGACTAGGTGGTTCTTATGGGACCATATGGAGACATTGGTACCAGAGATTCACTAGTGCATTTTAATGATTCTAGTCCACACATATGAAACTTTTTACTACACACTAAAACAATCATAGGTTATATTTCCTAAGATTATGGTATAATTTTAACTAAGTGAAAGGGTAGAATGGCATTTACAAAGTTTTTTAGTTAATTTACCAAAAATTTTAGTTGATGTCAATGTTCGAAAAATCAACTAAAAGTTTTGTTAAAACTTCTTAATTTTTTTCTTAAATTACCTATGATAACAAGGTTAATTCAACCTTTTGTTTTTGGTAAATTATCGATGTTTTTAGTTGACTTTTCAATAATTTTTGATGATTATTTTTCAAACATCCACTATATATGTAATAAAAAACGGATTGCATTGTTTTTAGTTTTATTTGTATAGAAAATCATAAAAGTAATAAGTTAGAATAAATGATGATTACACCGGCACACAAAAAAACAAAAATGATCATTCGACTTGGTTCACCTACGTATATTTATTTTGCGCGCTGAATCCGAATCTGAGGTCCGTTTGCACAATTTCAAGTAAATTAGGTAAAACACAAACAATATGGGAAAATAAAGTTTTTCGCAATGTACTCGAAATTTTGAGGGTGTACGAATCGTACGGATATCAGGTTCGGAATCAGCGCGTCAAAATACATATAGGTAGGAGGATCTGGCCAAATAAATGTACAGTCAACTTTTGTGTACCGGTGTTGTAATAATAAAAATAATTACAGCAGGAAAACTAATTATGTAATGACTTTTCGTTTCTTAAGCCAATCGAATCTTCTCTTAGATAAAGTCTTTATCCTAATCGTTGCAAACTGTTCCTCATTCCAAAGTTGTGATTAATCTATAAAAGACGAATATAAAATATTTGTTGGGTTTTGTATAAGTTTCTAAGCCTACTACACTTATTTTATTCTTTTGTGATTTTCAAAAATATTATCGTTTGTAAATTCACAAATGGTTTTTGAAAGTCTGTGCATAAAATAAGAGGTTTGTAACTGTTCAAAGTTGTGGTTGAAGTCTACTGACGATTTGGTAAAAGCGCCAATGAAATGCATATAGACAATTGCTTAATAACCATCAACAAATAAATTTCATTTAAAATATAATTATGACAATGTGTCAAATAATAAATTTCTTAAAGAACAAAAAGCTTTAGCTAATTCTATTAGCTAAATTAACTTGGATTTTAGGTAAAATGTATTCTACAAAATACCTAATGTCATAGTTAAAAACACCCAGGAATTTTAATTTCATATAAAATAATTTTACCAATGTAAGCTTAGTTAATATTACCTCTTATATTTTTTTGTGTATAGCTAAGGCAATTAAATTGGATTTTTTATGAAAATTTTTAGTTTTTCGTGCAGCCGCATATATTTTCAACACAACAAAATGAGAGAATAAAAAATATCTACCCGTCAAAAACTTCTCTTCTCATTAAAGACAAAATAAAAAATGTAGACGATTCATTGACAATGTCACCAAACTTGTCGAGAAAAGTGGGCACTTGGAGAAATTTGGCCCCTGGCTTTCTTCAGGCCCTGCAGGAAATGCGAATAGTGAAGTTGTAGTGATTTGCTATTGACATTGTCAGTAGTACTACTGACCAGGTGTACCCCAGGCAATGTAATGATGTATTGACATTTAACATTAGTTTGTCATTGAAAATCCACCAGTAGACTGTAGCACTACTGACTAAGTAGTTCTTTTGAGACCACATGGTGACATTGGAACCCAAGATTCACTAGTAAATTTTAGGTGATCTAGTCTACAATATTGATGTTTCCACGCTAGATGCCAATAGTGAAATCGTAGTGATTTACTAGTGACGTTGTCAATAGTACTACTGACCAAGTGTACCCCAGCCAATGCAATCGCCTATTGACATATCAAATAGGCTTGCCATTGGCTTGGTAGTTTAATATATACATACGTTATTTATTTAAAAATTTTTCTTATTAAAATGCGACCACACCAGAACAGCTTGCGGCTCAAATTTTTGTATTGTTCGTCAAAAAACCAACAACGTACGGGTCGTGTGCGTTAAATGTGATGAAAATTCTTGCGTTGTGTCGCACATGTCCACACTACCTAAAATGAGATGCAAATATTTGCGGCGAATGCGTTCAGCGCAAATATTTACAGTTGTAAACCCACCTTTAGGAATTTTAAAATTTTATACATAGATGAAAACGAAAAAAAAACAACAAAGTGCCAAATTGGTACGCTTTGCCATCTCGGAAGTAAGGAAAATGTGGCACTCCAAATTTATAACTTTTTGAGTTATATGAAAAGGAAGTCTGTCAGTACAAACAACTATTGGACATTTAATATAAAATTTCTACAAATTACACAGGGAAATCGATTAATTTTTTTTCCATATCGGCTTAAAGGCGTAAGGAGCAAAATTCAAGAAATAGAGTAATTAAAATTTTGGCTTCCGTATCTAAGTTTTTATTTTATTTGAAGTATATAGTTAATTTTTGGGGTAATAAAGTATGTATAGTATTTTGTTTGTATGAATCGCTAAAATTTTCGCCAAGAGAATTCTGAAAAAATTTTACTTACATACATATTGCACTGTGTAATCGGTGATGCCTTAGAGAAAGACATCACAAACAATCAAAAAACCCGATATTGAAGTTGAAATTGTTGTAAAAATAGTTTATTTTTTTATCGATTGCTATGATGTTAATTTTATTATTAGTATTTATTACTTACGTATTTATTTATTATTTATTAAACATTGAAAACAATTGCATAATTTCTATTTTTTCAATGGGAGTATTTTTAATATTTGTGCTTGAGTTCTCTGTATTTTGTTTGCGACTAATTTATTATATAACAAGCACATGTTACATATCGTTAAATCAGTAGCGGATCCAGCTTAAGCTTTTGGGAGGGGAACTTTTAAATGAAACGTACCATTCTGTAAAATTTCTTTTAGAAACTCAAATGAAACTCAAATGAAACAAAAGAAACTTTAGAAACTCAAATGTCCAAGGCGAATTCATACTAGGTGGCCTCAAGAGCCCAGCTGTTTACGTAAATGTTTACACATTTGGTTTCAACCTGCTGACAGGTTGAAACCATGTCAAATCGACAAAAAAATGCCATTTTCGGAAACACCAACTCCGATTTTGATGATATTCGCCACAAATGTTATCCATTACAGGTATTAAAAAAATGTTAATTGTTAGACCTCGGACCCCTCCCGGTTCTAAAATATACCATTATGAAAATTGGAAAAATCTGACTAAAGTGGCCACAAAAAACCAACTATAACTTCTAAACTTCAAAACTGAAAAAATTTTATTTGATGTTATTTTGCTGGTTAAAATAATGCTTTTGAAATGATTTACATCTCGATTCTTTCCGCGAGTAGTTCAAAGGTCATTTGTGCAGGTCTTAAGTTCAAATGCCTATATATCAAAAAACTGTTTATTTAAAAATCTTAAAGAAATATGTTTTAATTATGAAGCTCTTTTCTGTACACTTGCAAAGTTTCATGGTGGTGCCGCTTCTACATTCGGAGTTATAGAGCAAAAGATGGCCCAAAGTTTGTTTTAGGAACAAAAAAAATATTTTTTTAATTATTTAAAGATATAACTATTTTATTAACATTAAAATAATTTATGTTAAAAAAAGTAGTTTTAAAAGTTACGAATAGAGCATTAAAAATCATTTTTATATTGAAATTTTAAATAAATATAGACAATTAGCTAAGTGTATATGTTTTCCGTTATAAAATTGCTATCGTTTGAGTATATCTTAACTTTAATCTTTCTTTTTCCTTCAGGTATAAAGCAGTGATATTTTTGCGTACCGGGAATAGTACGTAGTCGATCTCTAAGAAGTATCTCTTCTTTTATATAATCCTCTTCAGAAAGCAATGTGAAATTGCAATTTTTAAGGCTGTGTTGGCACCAATCAAATAATAGTTTTGATGTTGTGATTTGATTGTCAAGTGGATGCTGTAAATTTGCTTTACGTGCTTTTCACTGTCCCTCCAAGGCTGCCACTAGGACCTTCGCCGTGACTTCTAGCAAAAAAGTGCCACTCAGCATCAAATCCAAAGTCTTCACTATGATGGCATAAATTTACAATGTTTTTTTTATTTTAAAATTGGCCAGCACATCCATCAGAAAAATATGTTACTTTTATACACTTAGCTAATTGTCTATATTTATTTAAAACTTCAATATAAAAATAATTTTTAATGCTCTAATCGTAACTTTTAAAATTACTTTTTTTTAATATAAGTTATTTTGATTTTAATAAAATATATCTTAAAAAACTAAAAAAAAATGTTTTGTTCCTAAAACAAACTTTGGGCCATCTTTTCTCTATAGTTCCAAAACTAGAAGCGGTACCGCCATGAAACTTTCCAAGTGCGTAGAAAAGTGTTTCATGACTAACATATATTTTTTTAAGATAAAAAAACTGTTTTTTGAGATATACGTCTTTAATCTCAAGACCTCCACAAATGACCTTTGAACTTTTCGCGGAAAAAAATTTTAATGTACACCATATCAGAAGCCTTATTTGTACTTGCAAAATTACATCATGAAAATCCTTTTCACTTTTGTAGTTTAGAAGTTATACACTTTTCTAAATACACTTTTCTCAAATTTTGACGATTTGTTCCATTTTCATAACCCCATATTTCGGAAACCAAATGACCTTAGTGTCTAAAAATTTTTTAAATCAAAAATCTTAGGACATACACTATCTGTGATGAATTTCATTGAAATCGGAGAGGGTCAATCCGACTTGCTTTCGAGTTGACTCAGCAGTGTTAATGTATCAACTTTTTTGACAGCCCAAATGTAAAATCTCCACGGCGAATTCTCTTGCGACTACCTGGTGTTGATCTATCTTGACCATGTCGTTGTGAAATATATTTTGTTTCTGAAATTTTTTTTTTTTTTTTTTTTTTTTTTTATTATTTCGGCTTTCTAGTTCAATAATTGAATTAATGTAAATTCAAATTATTTTTATTAAGAGTGGAGTGCTGGAATATTCAAATCAGATTAGCAGAACGGATCAGTACTACTGATTTCGACGGCCGCTACGCTCGTCATCATCAGCGTTCTTGTTCGCTTTTACCACTTATGAAGGTGGATGCTTTTTTCAATGAAACATCAGCTATTTAACTAATTTTTGCCAGTAAATAGAATACAAGACTTATTTTCCATGGTAAATTCTTGCATTTTTATTTCAACTAAATTTAGTCAGCTTTGAAATTTCACCTATCTGATTAATATCCAACACTACCACACTTATTGTTTTTCGCTTTTGATGAGTATTCTTTTTTAATACATTCACTCAAAGCTGTTTGTTTGGTTTTTGTTATTATACATGCCTTTAACAGTCTTCAGTTGCTTGTCTTGATTTTTTTAGTTCTAGGCAGCCAACCGAGAAGTAAACACATGCATATAACTTATTGCAACGGGCCGATTGCATAGTAATTATTTTACGTAATTTTTATTTTATTTGAACTAATAGGTAAAGTCTGAAAATTTTTTTTATTATTTCGGCTTTCTAGTTCAATAATTGAATTAATGTAAATTCAAATTATTTTTATTAAGAGTGGAGTGCTGGAATATTCAAATCAGATTAGCAGAACGGATCAGTACTACTGATTTCGACGGCCGCTACGCTCGTCATCATCAGCGTTCTTGTTCGCTTTTACCACTTATGAAGGTGGATGCTTTTTTCAATGAAACATCAGCTATTTAACTAATTTTTGCCAGTAAATAGAATACAAGACTTATTTTCCATGGTAAATTCTTGCATTTTTATTTCAACTAAATTTAGTCAGCTTTGAAATTTCACCTATCTGATTAATATCCAACACTACCACACTTATTGTTTTTCGCTTTTGATGAGTATTCTTTTTTACTGATCCGTTAGTACTGATCCGTTCTGCTAATCTGATTTGAATATTCCAGCACTCCACTCTTAATAAAAATAATTTGAATTTACATTAATTCAATTATTGAACTAGAAAGCCGAAATAATAAAAAAAATTTTCAGACTTTACCTATTAGTTCAAATAAAATAAAAATTACGTAAAATATATTTTGTTTCTTTTTTCTTTACTAAAAGAAGATTATTGTTTTGCGTTATAGACACATTTTTTTTAGTAAAAATTAATATTTTTAGTTTAATTTTCAGTATTTTTTATGTATTATTTTTTGGAACGTATTTACAAAATATTCGTGAAATATTCGCTTAAATTTGGCGAATGCGAATATCATGAAAGATGCGAATATTCGGCGATTCGAATACGAATATTCATAACATCACTAATACATATATTGTATCAAAAAAATATAAGAAAATAATTGAAAAATTTATAAAAATGGTAGCCGAAACACGTACATAAAGTTATTTTAAATCAGTTACTACTCTGGTGGCTCAGATTTTAAATGCTAATGCTTTTACCAATCGAAGACGATTCCTAATGGTACTCCATATTAAACCATAAAATTAATATATTCTTTCTATTGATGGTGAACTAGCAGGGCAGTTCATTAGTGAGGTGAAAAAAACGCTAAAGTTTGCAGGTAAATATTATTAATTTTATGCTTTTAATATTTTCCACCATTGTTTTTCAATTAATTTGATCAACGGTGTTGATGGAAAAATTGTACATTTTGGTACAAATCGAACTTTAAATCAGGAACCGGCAAACACATACTCATACATTTTGCTTGTATGGGTTTTATTTTGCAACTCTCGCTCTTACAAAGTTTTTGTTAGTGTATATCAAGCAATTGCAATAAACAAACGATAACACAACCTGCTTGTTTGAATGTTCATGCCACACTGATTGATTTTATTTACTTTTAGTTAATACGTGTGAGTGCATACGTGTGAGAGTAAAAGAGTAAAAACCCCATGTGATATGTTTTGCAGGTTCCTGCTTTAAATGTGCAATGGTAAACCAATGGCTTATCTAGTACACTTAGTTATGGCTGTTTTTTTTTTGGAAAATATCCTTATTGCTGCTCTCTTATTATTACAATATTTTATCCTTTTCCTCCACTCGTACATATGCGACTTTTTATCTGAATTAAATTTAAACTTTCCCAAGCATTGAGAACAAAACATGGGATTAAATTAAATATGGGATTAAATTGCAAGCAAAGCTTTTCAAACATAAAAATAATTTGTAAAATTGGTCCATAAATGGAGAAGTTATACGATAATCAATATTTCCAGGGGGGCCAATTGCCCCGCCGATTTTCGTAAAAAAAATTATGGGACCAAGCTGCAAGCAAAGCCTTTCGCACAAATAAAAAAAAAATTTTGAAAATCGGTCCATAAATGGTGGAGTTATGCGATTATCAATATTTCCCCCCGATTTTCGAAAAATATGGAAAGGATATCAAAATATAATGAAAATCAAAGACAGCTACACTGTTTGTTTCGCTGTCTCCAATCTATTCCAAACAAAGGATTTGCTAAAGTCATCTAATTCGTGCTGCTACAGTTTATAAATGACTAAGAGTTTGTTAGCAAGACTTATATCCTAAATAATCCTTTTATATTTAGAACTCAACAGCTTATAGTCTTTTATGTGCTTTTTGTAATTAAACATTAGTATTAGTTGCTAAGTTTATCTACATATATGACGATCCTGATGAAAAGGTAAAGCCAAAGTAGCTGTTCCCCCCACTTCCAAGTGGAATTGTCCCTAAATTGACCCCCGAAATGACTTAAAAAGAGATTTTTACCATCATCTACATTTAGAGAGAAAGGAAACTGAATTTCCCTCATATGAAAAAAGTATTGGAGAAGTTAGGATCTCTTTCCGAAATGTTATTTTTATACACAAGCTTTTATGCTTTACTTCAGTTTTTCACTCGTAAAAATAACGAAAAACGGCGTTCCTATTTTATCTAGTTCTAGGAAACTTAATTAATTCAATTTTGGCCCCAGGGAAGACAAGGTCCCATTTCATCAGGATCATCACGTATAAGTTCTTACTGCAAGTACACTTCAGTGTGTCTTTTTGGTTGATTGGTAATATTGGGTAAAAAGTATTTTAAAATAATAGAAGAAGAATTTAGTACAATCGAACTGAAAAAAGTAAAATTATTCTTGAAAACTAGTACAATTTGAAAAATCTAATTTTGCATCCCTGATTTAGATCTTAGGATTAACATTTGTTAGAGATTTAAAGCCTCATTATACAACTGAACATTGTTTAACGATGCGATAATATTATTGAAGACTTTCTTGCTAAATCTATACCGAAAAGGGCTAATTTGACAACATAGCTTAGATCAATTATTAGATCATTTAAAAAAACCAATAAAACCCAATAAAGCCCAATAAAACCTAATAAAGCCCAATAAAACCCAGAAAACCCGCCGGGCTGGGTTTTATATAAAGTCCCGGGTTTCTTCCAATCCTGGCTCCCATAGTTTCCTTAATTAAAAGGATGATTTTAAACAATTTTGACCGCCATATGGGATCCGCTATATTGGATTTGTAAATTTTACTATCGGATTAGTAATCCGCGCCTCTAAAAACCTCCATATGGCTGATCTCTAACCTCTGTCGCTTCTAGTCTTAAAGTAATCAGAAAATAATGATGATCACTTGAAAAAGTATCAGTATTATAGCCGCCATATTGATTTTTAGATAATATCTATCACAAATCCGCAGAGTTCCTTTTGCCTTTCTTAAAAAATTAAGAGGTTGATTACTTAAAAATTTTGACCGCCATATTAGGTCCGCCATCTCGAATTTTAAAATTTAAATTTCATATTTGAAATCAGAGGTGCCCGAAACCCGCACCAATAAATCAATATTCTATTTATGGCCAAAATTATGGGATCCTAGCCCATCGTGAACCGCAGTAAATTCAAAAAACTAATTTATAGGCATTGAAGCTCAGTACTATGTGTATCCAAGTTGACTTAGAAATCCCAGGTTACAATTGGTTTATAATCTTAAAGCTGTTTCAGACTATAATATAAGTATTAATACTTTTGAAGAAAATGCTCGCCTGGGTCGAACTGACCCTGTTCTGTAAACCGAATCCGAGTAAATTTCTCGTTTTCCAAAAATAAAAAATGTTCCCATTGATGTATTTTAAATCGTATATAGTAAACTAATTTCAGATCTGATATTTTAAGCTTTAAAATATATGAAACTGCATAAAAATCTGGAAAAAGTTTGCTATTAGTGGGTTTAATTTTTCTAAATCGAGCTTTTTCAAATCGAATCGATTTACAGAACAGGCAGGTTTGTTTGAAAAATTTCAAAAAACAATAACAAATTATCATGTCAGAGTTTCATTTTCCTCAAAAGTATTAATATGTACTTGTATTATAGTCTGAAACGGCCTTAAGTGATTATTAGTCTAAATTTTACTTTTAGTCGGAAAGAATTAGACATGAGATAATCTTCCAAGTATCAAAGGAAAAGTTAACGTAAATTGAACCACCAGGTGGAAGAAGGGAATAAATCCAAAAATATGGAACAGAGATAAATGAAAAAAACTTGATAACTTTTTATTTTCTTCACATAGCCTTTTATAACATTTGGATGAAATGGAGATACAGTATTTATCGGTTATATGCATTTGCAAATTTGCACGATTTTTGGTGCATATAAGCGGGAAATTATTATATAAAAAATATTTTGGTGTATTTTATATAACAAACGCATAAAAAGAAGTGCATAAAAGCGGTAAATGCTTATAACCGGCGTGCATATAAGCGATAACTACTGTACTATTATGATTGCATAACAAAATACCAGATTTCCAAATATTAATATTTACTGATATATACACAAATGAACTTCTTGGATTTATTCCCTTCTTCCAACTGATCAAAAAAAAAATATAAATATAAGGCAATTTTTTAACAAAGGTATATATTTTTTTAAAAATAATGAATGAAGCAGTAAATATAATTTATTCGTCATCGTTTTCACCAGTTTCGGTTGTTGTAGTAGTTCAAAAGATAATATTATCATAATATTCTTTGAATTCGTCGGGAATGTATTATTTTATTATGCCCTTTATAAATGGTAATCTTGGGCCTCCATACTTCTTCTGAAGCAAAAAAGTGCCTTTAGGAGAGCCATCTATAAATTCAAAACATATTATATAAATTTTTTGAACTGAATAGTATTAAAAATGTCTGTAATTCGATATCTTGAATATGTTTTTCTTATTCAATGACTTACAGGTGTGTTTTAAATTATTTTACCATGAATTTTTAAAATCAACAATCAATTCTGAGGAAACAAATATCACGGAAAAACCAGAATTTTTGCTATTAAAACTTTACTTTTTTTAACTTAATTGTACTAGAAATCATTTTTTATTGATTATCAGTTGGAAAAAGAGAATAAATGACCGGATTTATTCCCTTATTCCAACTGACTCTTTTTTTAGTTGCATGAAATTCTATTAAATATAAGTGTTACATTTTTGTCTTTAACGCGCATAATAGAGCTATGTTTCAAGTAAACAAAAATGTGTATAACTCAATTTTGAAAAAATTGCGTTTATTCCCTTCTTCCAACTGATGGTTCAATTAATACCACGATCTGCACCGCAAAACGTAACGGCAATGCGTATCTCCATAAATACAAGTTTTGCGTCATATCACAGTTTCTAGTCAAATACATTTTTAATATTTACGTAATTTATTCCTTTTTTAATATTTCATTATTTTTCTTTTCAAATCTCTTCAAGTAAAATCTTCTTAAAGAATCATAATCTGTGATTCTTTCTTTTGAATATAGTTTTGTTTGAATGTGTTTTAATACAACGGAATGACATTGTAAAAGACCCTGCAGCTAAATGTACAACTAGTTTTGGGACAGTCATTATACTAGTTGTAACATTACTAGTCAACAAAGGACTGTCATCTTACTAGTTGTAATGAGGCTAGTAGCGATACTAGTCAAACAACAACGTTTTGGAACAGTCATACAACTAGTTGTAATGAAACTAGTAATTAAATTTTTTTTTAAATTGACACATTTTCAGGTGTAAATTCATAAAACAAATTTTTAGCTCTAAATATAATAAGTAGAAAGTGGCTCAGTGGATAGAGTACATTCCTTGAAAGATGAGAACTGTGCGTTCATACCATGGTTGAGCCAAATGTTTTTTAATATTTAAAGAACTATAAATAAAGAAACTAGTAAGCGCACTAGTCTATAATAATTAGTATTTCAACTAGCATATAACTATGTACAAATGAACTAGTTGGGCTCCTATGACAACCTAATGTTAGAATCGATAGTTCGATACATGGAAAAAGGACAGTTAGGCAACTAGTCTGAATAAAAAAGCAACTAGTCTGCAGGCTAGCATAAAAAATATACGCTCGGGTGGTACAGAAAACAGTATTTTTGTGCAAACTTATAAATCTAAAAGAATGTATATCGTTTTCATTTCATCCTATGTGTTATCATATTTTATTTCGGTACTAGTTCTTGAATGCATGTGTAAACCTTGTACCAGATTTTCAAAATATTTGACTATATCCGATTATTCGAAAGAGAATAGTCGTACAAATTAATCGTTTATTTAAAAAAAAGTCGATTATTATTAATCGTTCGATTAATTGATCCATTTTTCGAAACTTGAAAGTCGATTTATTCACAATTTTTATTTTGTGGCATAAATGCTTACTGCACTAAACTCAAAAATTAAATAAAAGAAAATTTAAAAATTTTTCAAAATTGAGGTATCATTTTAATGTTAATAAAAAAGACTTTTTTTATATATTAAAAATATTTTTATTTCAGTTTATTACAACTAGGTCCGGTTAAAAATGGAAAATTATGTCGGTCACTTGACCGCCCTACTGGCTCGACAGGCTTCCAATCTTTTACAAAAATTATCAATAACGTTTTTCAATAAACTGTTGTCAATGGTTGATATCTGCTTGATAATATTGGTTTTAAGATCTTGAAGTGTTGTGGGATTATTGCTGTAAAGTTTCGATTTAAAAAAATCTAAAGTTGTCAAATCGCACGATCTTGGTTGCCAATTTACTCCGCCTCTACGAGAAATAATGTCACTTTCGAACTGTTTTAATGATTTTTTAAAATAATTTTTTAATAATTTTTGTTTTAATATTAAATACACGTTGTTCCTTCGTGTAACGTTCCATATTAACTAACCGGAATGTATTTAGGATCTGAACATAAAAACTTAGAATAAAAATTACAAGTAGGAAAAAAATGGCAGCAAAATTGAAATGATACATACCTCAATTTTGGACACCCTTTACATATGACCTGGAGTTCGATTAATTTTTTAAATTATGCCTTTGACATACATTTTACTTTAATTCATCTACATTTTTAACCGACATAAAAAAAAAGGAGAAAGGATATCAATTCTTCATGTTTTTTAAATTTTTTTCTATGTATGTTCCCTCAAAACTTCGTCATTTACAAACCTATTGCGGAGTTTTTTGGTTTATTTAATAAGTTTTACTTGCAGATTGGTTCCGTTGAAAAGTAGGCAGGGTCACGTCTTTACGAAGTAAATACACTTGCCTTTTCAACTACTTCTACTCAACCGATTCCTACACTCATACAAAATGTATCATCGCATTGATGGCGCTATATCATCAGAATTCTGACATCAATGCTATGACAAATGTCATCAATAGAATGAAAAGAGATATCAATGTGATGGCAAACGTCATCATAGAATTTTTTCATAGTTTAACATAGTTTAAGTGCCATCAATGCTATTATGACTGGAATGACAGCAAAATTAAATATCGAAATGATCATATGTTTTCATAGAATCTTAATCTTGCCAAAATTTCCTCTCATTTCAGTTTTATTTTATTTATAGTTTGTGTCCGGGTAACTGAGTTTTATCAAAATGAAGCTAGAAATGTCCTTTTTTGAGTTATTTTAGCTATGAACCTATAAATTTTATATTCGCAAATAACATTTTCAATTGTTATACGGCACAAAAACTAGATATACTAATAATCATTTGTACCCAAAAAAAAATTTGTATCCATCAGTTAGTTCATCAGATTCTTTTATTTTTTTTTAAAGAGAAGTAACACAATCAGGCAATTAATGCCTACCAGTTAATTAAATAATGTGTTACCTTCTTTGGGAAAGGGATAGTGTAGAGAGAACAGGTGGTGAAGTGGGAGAGAGATAGAAAGCTTAATTCATTTACAACCCTGCTATTGCGCTTTTTTTGTTTGTAGAGCAGTATTGCAAGCCCCTCTGGTGTCAAATAGAGACATTGAGTTGTTTAAGCTGTGTAGCCATTTTATTAGTTCTTTTACTTCCATTGATGTCGTCAAAATCGAAGATAGTTGACATACGATTGATGTCAAATTACACCAGCGTTATGACGGGTTTTCTATCAGTGACATCATATCAATGACATTTTGTCATTAAATTGATGTCAATTAGTAATTTCCCTGATATGGATGTGGCATTACATTGATGATATATTTGTCATTATTGTCATTGATAACCGGCTGATGTAAGGGTTGACATTACGGGGATTAAAAGTGTCATGGTGTCAAAACCGAAGACACTTGAAATAGCATTAATGTCAAATTACATCAGCGTTATGACGGTTTTTCTTACAGTCTATGAAACTTTGCACACACATTAAGGTTCTGTTGAATACTACATCATGATTACAAAAGTGGACAGTACCACGCCCATGCAAAGTAAATATTCTTTTTCAACAACTTCTACTAAACCGATTCTTATGAAACTTTGCATACACATTTAGTTATATGCATAGAAAAGTGGGCAGTGCCACACCCATGAGAAGTAAATATTCATTTCATCTACTTCTACTTAACCGATTCTTATGAAATATCGCACACAATTTGTTCTCGTGGAAGTACAACATTATAACTAAAATTATGGACAGTGTCACGAATATTTTGTAGCCGGTTTTTTTTCGCAAGAATTATTTATCATTTTAATTTAATAACTTCCTAATCAACAAATAAACTTTATAACATTTTATTATTTCTGTTCTTATCGAAATTTTATTACTTGGAAAAACTACGGCGACTTGAAGACATTTTGAAAATAAAATACTCAATAATACCTGAGTATTTGAACGATTTATAAATACAATTGTGTGCTTTGTTTAAAAGAAATTGTTATTTGAAGTGATAAAAAATCACGATAAGATTAAAATCATAATTTACAAAAATACTGAAGTATAAAAGTTTGTATGTATATGAGTATATGTTATGTGTTATTGAGCAATATTAGGAGTTGTTATAATGGAAAAAGCAGTACATTAAATCATGATTCAATGCAATTACGGACTAAAACCCGATAAGAATTTTCAACTGATTTAACCAAAAATTTATGTAATTAATATATGGGGACTTTTGACAAAAGAACTTAAGTCGAATTTTCCAAATATATTAGTTATACATGCAGATTTTTAATACGCGTCTAATGGTCTAATCGTCATATTCCTACGATAACACTATGCGACAAACGAAGACTTGGAACAACGAAAGAACTGGACAGTACAGGCACAAAATACACAGAAGTGACACGAACCGAAATATATTTCTGATCGCTTACACAGTGCCTTTAAATTTCATTTTCTTTTGCGGCGTCATTCTACCCGAATTAATTTTGTTATGAATAAAACTGATTATATGTGCATATACAGGGTGCTTTTTTTAGAGGTATAGAACTTCGAATTGAAATAAAACACAAGAAAATCGTTTTAATGTCCATCAATTTGGCTTTATTGGAAAGATAATTTTATGCCATTAATGTTTAAATATGATTTCGGGCATGTGGCCGCCGCGGCTGGCTCGAATAAAGCCAATTCTACAGCTCCAATTTTCAACCACTTTTTCGAGCATATGGGGCCGTATGTTGGCAATAACGCCACGAATGTTGGCTTCCAAGGCGTCTCAAGGGTCTCATGTGGATTCTCTTCACTCCAAATGCGGCAATTTTGCTTGTTGACGTAGCCATTCAACCAAAAATGAGCCTCATCACTGAACAAAATTTTGCGATGAAAATCAGCATCGAGATCAATCTCATTTTCGGCCCATACACCAAAATCACGACGCACTGCATGGTCTCGCGGCTTTAATTCTTGCACAAGCTGGATCTTGTAAGGTCGCAAGCCAAGATCTTTGCGCAAAATCTTCCATAAAGTTGATGGACAAAGCTCCAATTGCTGTGCACGGTGGCGAATCGATTCATTCGGGTCCTCTTCAACACTTTGCTCTACAGCGGCAATTGTTTTTTCGGTGCGCACTGTTCGACGTCTCTGCGGATGCGTATTATCACATAGAGTAAACGTAGTGCGAAAACGATCCATGGTTAACCGAATTAATTGCTCTGATGGACGATTATGTCGACCATAAAATGGGCGGAGCTTGCGGTAAACTTCGCGAACTGAACCATTATTTTCGAAATAAATTTTCACGATTTGCAAGCGTTGTTCTTTTGTCAACCTGTTCATGATGAAATGGCAAACCAAACTAAATATTAATCACTTGACAGCTGACAAAATGGCCGCCAGTCAAAAAAGTGATGCCAACTTAAAGTTCTATACCTCAATAAAAAACACCCATTATTTCCACAATTCACATTAAAAATATGATTTATTAATTAATTATGTTCATTTTTATTCATATTTTACATGTTATCTTTATAATTACTGCAAAATCTCACATATAATCAATCGTGTTCATGTGTGTGTAAACACACGCTGTATAAAACCAAAACCACCATCACAAAGTAATTGCAAAAACCCGAAAATTAATTAAAGGGGAAATCACTCTTCGTAGGAAACTGCTATTGCAAACCTTGCAGCTCTTGCAAGTCTAGGATATATGCTACCATATCCAACACAACAAGAACAAAATATAAGAAAGTTGCATTTCCTACACAGTAGCAGATATGCAATACTAAAAACTGTAGGAAACTTGTCTAGCATATATGCAATTAGCAAAATTATTCAGAGAGACTCTCTGAGAGTGTATACAACATACACATAAAAATAAAATACAAACTAATAGTAGGCCTTCTTGTTTACTTTTTCAATAAATCCAGTGAATAATAGTAAAAGCTCTTGTGTAGTATGTATTTCATACATGTTTCAAGAAGACACTCATTCTTTGTAGCAGAAAATGATAGTTTATATCCTAGATGTGCAAATATGCTACTAAGAGGGATTTCCGTTAAAACAAATCTACGACACTTTTATACACACACAATTCTTTTTTCACAATATATTTTTATTGTATGGGAAAACCGGTTTTACTGCACACATTAACTTTACTAATCATTTATGAATATGGGGGTACATATTTGTGCACTTTTTTGCTGGATTCAGCTCAGGAATTGTTATGTTTGTTATGTTATTGCCTTTTTTACTAATAAACTCAATATAATAAATAATTTATGCATTTTTATTTGCTGAAATTACTTGATGTATAAAAAAAACTTTATTAATCGGTTAACCGATAAATACCGAAATTAACCGATTATTAACCGATTAAGCCAAAACCTCGACTAATTAATGGAGCGATTAACCGATTAAGGCAGAAACCCATGAAATGAATACCCTAATAAGAACCTTGAAGATTTAAAACACAATAAAGATGCCAAGCGTTTTACAAATTGTTAGGAAATTTTGTTTTTTCGAACCTTCATTATTAATAGCTTTGAAAATAATTATAAGATTTAAAACGAAAAACGTGGGGTAAATTAATACATAACTATAAGAAAGGAGTAGCTATCAATAACAAAACATACCCATCAGTCCATATCAATTACATTGCTGTAAGATTGTTAGTTGAACTATTAATGCCTTCATTATCTGTATCATGCGCCCCTCTTTTTCGTTTTAAATCTTGTAATTATTTTCATAGCTATTAATAAAAGTTAAAAAAACAAAATTTCCTGACGATTTGTAATAGGCTCGGGATCTGTATTGTGTTTTAAATCTTCGTGGTGCTTATAGAAGTTATTGCATGCTTTTTAGCCTGTTTTAAAACCGTAGTATAATAAAAATTTCTTTTCCTTAATAATTATTTTATACTTTTTATTATTGCGTTTGTGAAATTTTTCAATAGATTTTACTATAAAATTTGTATCGAACAGACGAGCGAACAAAGAAATACTAAAACAAGCTGGAATTGCATTGTCCCGGGAGGATATATAAATTGTATATGTTGTGCTACCCACTTTTCTAATCATAAAACTGTATTATTAGGAGAACCAACCATTATCAGGGAAATGCAATGGTTGTGAAAAGTTTCGGAGAAAAGACCTAAGTCGAAATATATATTTGGAACGATTTTCCGTCATCCCACGTCAAATTTGGTTTGTAAACAGACCGGTTTCGGCTATGTGCCATCTTCAGTGTTCTATTGAAGTATTCAATAGAACACTGAAGATGGCACATAGCCGAAACCGTTCTGTTTACAAACCAAATTTGACGTGGGATGACGGAAAATCGTTCCAATTCAAAAAAAACCCCGTCGGAAGAAAAACACAACACTCGAAATATATAGTTGAAAATGCCTATTTAATTGTAATAGGTGTGGCGCTCTCTAACTTTCTAATCAGTAAATCGTATTATCAAGAGAACTCAGAGTACTTATATATGTATGTGCAAAGTTCCTGTTACTGGACGTGGCACATCACACTTTTCTCATTATAAAATTCTATTGTAAAGAAAATCTAATGTATGTGGAAAGATTCATAGGAATTAGTTAAGTAGAAAAAGTTGAAACCGCAATTTACTTTCTTTTAGCGTGATGCTTCCCACTTTTGAAATCATAAAATTATATTGTCAGGAGAACCCAATTTTTATCAAAACGGAATCCTATCGATTCTACTTGAATGATTGTGCGTAACAGGAAGCCACGTAAACCAACCCAATTTGTATGCAAAGTTTCATAGGAATCGTTTATATAGCTGAAAACGCATATTTACATTTAATGGGCGTGGTGCTGCCCACTTTTCTAAAATTGGTTAAGTGGAACTAGTTGAACATGCAAATTAACTTTTTATGGTCGTGGTGCTGCCCACTGTATTGCGAGGAAAACTCAATGTTAGTGGACAATTTTATAGAAATTTGTTAAAAATAGTTGAAAATGCATATGTACTTATTATGGGCGTGGCGCTGCCCAGCTTTTAAATCACAAATTATAATCATTAAATTCTGAAATATTTAATCATGAAAAAAAGATGTTGCTTGGATCTGTTTATAGACCTAACAAACATTTTGATATTGGGCCATTGATGAACATTTTATCTGCGCTTACAAAAGCATGCCTACGCATTTTACATCTACTTCTGCAACGTTGCTCTCTTCTTTACGTAGAAATGATCGAGTTATCATAAAGAAACAACTGTAAGTTTTGAATCTGTTTTCATCACATCTTGAAAATTTTACACAATAAAGACATGTCAATGGGCTACATTCTGTAAATATATAAAAAAATAAAGAAAATTAAAATACAGTTTTTCAGGATACTTAAGGATACACGATATGTTGGCATTTTAGAGGCACTTGTCGCAGGAAGCTTTGTCTGTTTTAATCAGTATTTGTTAAGAGGAGACTGAAACCTTTCGAATGACATTCAATAATAATTAAATCCGATGACGCGTTCTAAAGCTCTAAAGTTATTCAATCTTCAATATGACGAACTTTTCTCAAAAATGGCCGAGATGCCCAAGCTTAAAGGCCTATAAAATTGAAACCATAGGAAGTATCGGAATAATTTTTACCCATGTCCCACAATAGTAGAATAAAAATAGAGAGAATAAAAATCCAGACCATGTCAAAAATTTTCATTTTTACCCTACATAAAACAGCCTATAGTAGTAGTAATTTTCTTTATTTATATAATTTCTCTTAAAGTTAATTTACACAATGTTTAATAGTTATGTATATTTGTATATTTATAAAAATAAGAAAATGAAAGAAAAATATTAAACATATGACATGTTTTTTAAGAAAACGTCTGTTAATATCCTAATAAATACATACATAAAGATTTGGGAACTCGATAAAGTTAAAGAAAGAAGAAAAAAAATATTAATTCCTTGGTTATTTAAACGTCAACGAAATTCATTTATCAAGAAGATTCGATAATCTACAGCACATTTGAAATATCTCACCAACTTCGCAAAATCTTCATCTTCTTGACCATTAAAAATATTGATAATCTCTTCTTACGTTAGTGTAGACCTATGGAAACACGCAATCCGAAACTCCCTGAGCACAGGACATTGTCCAAAAAAGTGTTAAAAGGTTTCGTACTCATGAAAATTACATAGTTCGCAGTATCTGTCTTCATCGTTTACCCCAAATTTGTTGTAGTTTAGCTCAATTAGCCCACTTCTTGCTTTGAATATCCATGAAATGTTATTTAAATTACGCTCATTATTTATATAACTATTTCCAACTTCAATATCAAGGTGTTTGTAAATTCTTCTCGGCGTCTCCGATTTTCTTTGCAAACGTTCATAAAACTGATTGGATTTGAGCTTATTTAGCAATTCAAGACTAAAATGCTTCCACTGCATTTCTGATGAAACCATTCCAGGCCATTGTATATTCAGTGAAGAGGCTTTTGTTTTTTTCCTTCACCCAAAAAATATTTCGGCGCAGGAGTATTTTGGATAGCAGATGTGGTAATCTATTTTCTGTGTATTGGTACATTGTTTGACACAGATACTTAAGGTGCAACCCTAACGTGAAAAGATGGCTGTCTTCGGCAGCTGTTTCTAACATTAGTATATAGTTTGGTGTAAAACTAGGCACTTTTAATATTCTCTTTATAAAATATCTTTGAAGAGAATCAACTTCTTCAAAATGTCGAAATACACATATTTGAGCAGCATGCGATTGTATTGCCATACACACAGCAAGATAAATTATCCACTTCATCCCTAAATTTATTTTTGGATTTCCAATTAGCCTTTGCCAGGTTGAGTTTATTGCACATTTAGCTTGTAAGTTCCGCTTCTCCACATGTTTGTTAAATTTGACCTTTGGTGTAAAGATTGCACCTAAGTAGTTAAATTGCTGGGATCTTTTCACTTCTGTTCCGTTGTAGTAAAATTTTTCTTGCTGACTTAATCGACCACCATTTCTAAACATCAACATTTCCGACTTATTCATGTTTACAACTAAATCCCACATTTTGCAGTAATTTTCAAGATTCGAAATAATTTTTTTCGTAACAAAATAACATCGGCTAAGATAACTACATATATCATCCGCATAAAGTAGAAGTCTAATGTTCAAACTGTCTATATAAAGACCACCTCCCAGGCATTCATGTAGATCGTTGATAAATAGAGCAAATAGTAAAGGAGACATTAAACATCCCTGTTTTACGCCAGAGTTCATCTGAAAATAATCTGATAAGGCTTCACCCGTCCATACGGCACACTGTGTGTTGCTATAAATTTTTTCGATTAATCTGGTAAATTTGTAAGAAACTCCTATTGTGAACAATTTATAAATTAGCGATTTTCTTGGTATACTGTAAAAAGCAGCATTGAAATCAACGAAGAATGCATAAACCTTCTTTTTTTCTGCCAGTTTGATACTTACAATTGCAGATAGATTGTAAATGTTATCAACCGTGGAGTAGTATTTACGAAAGCCTGATTGAAATTCAGTTAATATCTGGGTGTTTTCTGCCCAGCACGATAGTCGTTCGGTTAAGATTCCCATCAATATCTTCACCACACAGTTCATAAAAGAGATTCCCCTATAGTTTGCGGGTTCACCTTTCTTATATATATAGGGCACACAATAGTTTTTGTAAATGCGTCATCTAACAGGTTGTTGTAAAAGATGTTGTTATATACTTTGGCTAAATGATTAAAGAATGCATTCGTGGCGTTTATGAAGAATTTATATGGTACACGATCTTCTCCCGGTGCCTTGTTAATTTTAACTTTTTTTAACATATTTTTTATCTCACATATTGTGATTGGGCTGTCTAGCGTACTGTCTTCACGATATGTTGATGCATAAAGGATTTGTAATTCTGATTGATTAGGATTTTGAAGATTTTCAAAATGCCGTTTGAAAGCTGTTTCGGAAACTTTCGAACAAATTTGGTGCTGACGATTACGTATTTCATTTACAAGCTTCCACCACTGGCCGCTATCTCTAACTTGGTTTATTTTTTCTGACAGTTGTTGGTAATATTCTGTTTTACTTTTATTACACACAATTTTGTAACTCTTCTGTGCTGCAATATATTTATCCTTATCAGTGATACTCTTAGAATTCCTATATATTTTAAGAATTTCAAAGCATTTTTTCCTTGCTATATTGCATTTTTTATCATACCATTTATTTTTGGGCTCGAATGATGGTAATTGGGGAAACTCTGTTGGTTTAGTTGATGTTTTTATAATCTCACATACTTCATTTAGACTTCCTATAGTGACTGAGATTGCTTCAATGCTTTCGTTAAGCCTTTCTTGATATGCATTTTTATTATAGTCTCTCCAACGTAGTTTTGGCAATAATTTTAGTTTTGTAACTGTTTCAGCTACTTTTTTCATTTTTGGTTTCAGGCTTATTGGGAAATGATCCGACCAGACTTTGTCTTCTATTGAGAACTCTTCAATACTATATAAAAATTCTTGAGATATTGCGCAAATATCGTTTACTGATTCACCTCCACTGCTAACAAGTCATTTTGCCATCTTCCCCAACAGTAATACCGTTCAATATTAGCAAATTATTATCTGTACAGAAAGAATTCTACTATTTTCCTGCCTTTCTGATTAACAATTTTTTTCCATAGATTTTCTCACACCAAGACCCGCAGCAAACTCAGCTCTATATATGTCAATGATTTTCTGGCTTAGCTAATCAATTCTTACATTTAAGTCTCCTATTATGATAGGATTAGAGAGGGTTTCATTTTCAAAAAGAAGTTTTACATTTTTAAACTCATTATCCCACACGGCTGGTCTTATATATAGAGGTACGATTGTAAAGCTAATGGAGTTCATATATAGTTTAATAAGTTGAATACCAAATTCTATTTTACGTTCATGCGTTATACCCCATTGCGTCCAAATCTATGATTTCTTTTTGCAGCCTCAAAGTAAATATCGCATCCTGAAAAATATTTTCTAGCTCTTTCAATTTAGTCTTCTTCTAAATGTGTTTCCAATAATATAAAACTTTCAAACCTTTTGACATACGTAAAAAATTATGGGTATAAATATTATTATCGAATCCATTTATATTATACGACAATATTTTTATATCTAAGATATTATTTTCATTTATTTTAGACGGGTTTTTTAGTTTTTTGAATTAGATTGATCCAATAGGGCAAGATAATTAAAATTTATGGAATTTATTTTTTCACCATAGATTTTAATTATTTAATTCTGTCCATTATTGCTCCCAGATAAAAGCACATTTTCCTCATTCCATCTAAACCATTGATCCTTTATTTTCATTTTATTTCCTCTTACTACTATTTTGTGCTCTTTGCTAACAGTCAGGATATTTTTCTTTAGGTTTAGAAACGCTTTCTTATGATTTTGTTTCTTCGGTATCAAATCTCTTTCAATAAAAATTCTAGTAGCCGCCAACTTCCGAGTGCTTTTAAATACTTCATCCAAAGATTTTGCCGAGTCAAGTTCTACTATCACCGCCATATTTCCGTTGCGTTCGTTGACATTAATATTCAGCTTTTCCTTGAACAGATTTTCCACTTCTTTACTTGGATTCCTAGCTGCTTGTAGGCCTTTAATAAAAAGTTTATTTGGTCTTATATGTTGCGTAAGCCATGATATGTCCCTTTTGCTATCTTCGTTATATTTTATAACTTTGGTCAATTCTTCTTTCAAGAGCATATTTTCCACTTTCAATGCGTTTACTTCCGAATTAACTGCACCAATTTAATTATTAACTTCATCCAAATCAGCTTTTGTTGGCAAATTTTTTAGTTTTTTATCAAGATTTGTATTTATTGCATCTTTTATCAGATTTATAAGATCATTCGCTTACATTTTTCTTCTTGCTGCTTCTTAGCCTTCATGTGAAATTTCAATAATTTTTCTTTTGTTGCTGTTAGTTGGCGTGTTTCGCATATTTTACTGGGCACACAAATATTTATTATGCGTAACTGATTTTCATCAGTGTATAATTTCCAACTTATATGGCAACTTCGTTGTTATCGATAAATCAATTCATAGATATCGGGAAAGTACAAGCACTATGTTTGAACGACAAGGCCAGCTAATATAACTGTGTAGAATTCTATTTGTATTTGTTAAAATTGTAAAAACTTCCAGTGCTCGCTATAATTTCTTATTTTGGCAAAATTTTGCAAACTTTAAATAAATTATAAGTGCCTCTCACCGGCGCCAGCAACAAGAAATATCACATCCACAGGCTATCCACAATGTAAGATTCACTCCAATGGACAATTCAAAGATGTAAGTATCGTATTTCATCAGTTTTTCGGCATACAAAGGGAGCCCTCACACAACACGTCTTATCTTTGAATGTCGAAATTTTATTTTCAAAAAACAGCCTATATATTTTTATAATAGATTGCAATTTTCAAGATCTAATAGAGGTTATAAAATAAGCAACATAAGATACCACAAACTAGCGTCTGAAAGGCATTTTTATATTAACGGTATTCGATTATGGAACCAACTTCCATCAAACATTCAATTATTAAGCAATGCAGTGTAATTTAAATTCGCAATTATCACTAACATGCAATAGAACAGTATTTGTCAATCCGTTAGCCAAAAATAAATGTTTAAAATAATAATATATTATATAATAATTATTTATGCAAGCCCAGTAAATTAAGTATATAGTTTTCTTTGTAACTTGAAAAACAAATATGCCATTATCTACGCAGTATTGTTAAATAATAATATTCTGGTGTACTTTATTTTTATAATAAATAAATAAAATAGATAAATAAATAAATTGTATTGTCGGATGAACCAAATGTGTTTCATTGAAATCGATTGTGTAGAAATAGTTAAAAAAGCATATGTACTTTCTAAATCTAAATTGTTAGTAGAACCCCATTCGCGGGCAAAGTTTCATAGACCGAAAAAATCCATGCAATATATGCAGGAAAACGATCGTACATATTACGAAACATTTCGTAATTTCGCACCAGGAAATTCCTTCGAAAATATAAGACATGTACGAAAATAACTAAAAAATAAAGGTAAAAAAAGTTTCGTGAACGATCTCGCTTTCTTCATATTTCAAGGCAAGCAAATCCACTTTCTACATATTTGATAAGAGCTAAAAATTTTTTAATATATTTACATATGAAAAATATGACTATAAAAAATTTATCGCGGTAAAAAGTATCCTGAGTTTGAACCAGGGGTCTAATCACCGCATACGATATCGAGCATAATTGACCGAAAATTTTCAATTTGGCATCATGGCATTTGATATCGAATAGAAAGTATCGTAATTTGAGACGATAGCATTCGACATCGAGGAATCGAACATCTATATTTATCGATTTGTCATTCGATAGGTAAGAGTCTATCGTATACACAATAATATAATACTTAGAGACAAAAATATCTAAGGATTTCTAGTTTGCAAGTTTATTTTTATAAAAAAGGAAGAAATATATAATTTTAATTAATATAGGATATGTAAAACAAAATGAATAATAAATATTTCTACAATACAATGCAAAAGTAGTTAATGGCAGAATTTATGACCCAGCATTCAAAGTTGATCAAAATTATTTTAACAAATTGTGTTTTGTCAAAATTTTAGCTGGAAAAGACTACACAGAGTGATCCTTTATTATTCTAAATCTTATTTAAAATCTTCAAACAAACCATAATGTGGAAAAAAGTACGGCAAAGACAAATAGTCAATTTTATCTCTTATTTCCTTAGGCGTATAAATTCGCATATTTTATAAAATTATAAAAGCAAAATAATTTGACAAAAAAATTTTAAAAGTTGGTGTTTTGTGTTCTACATCGATTACTGTTTACAAATTTTTTTCGTAATATGTACGAAAGTTTCGTATATTCTACGAAAAAAGTAACTACGAAAGATTTGTTCGTAAAATGTTGCATGGATTATTTTTATTGTAGAAATCGGTTAAATAGAAATAGATGAAAGCGCTAATTTACTTCTTACGTGCGTGGTGCTGCCCTTTTTTTTAGTATAAAACTGCATTGTCCGGAAAACCTAATTTGTAAAGTTAATAGATAAATGTAAAGTTAATAGAAGTCGATTAAGTGGCAATAGTTGAAAATGTAAATTTACTTACTATGAGTATGGCGCTGATCACTTTTTTTTTATCCATAAAACTGTATTGTCAGGAAAACCAAATGTGTGTGCAAAGTTTCATAGAAATCGATTAAGTTGAAATAGTTCAAAACGCATATTTATTTTTTATATACGTGGTGCTGCCCACTTTTTAATTATAAAATTCAACGTGCAATCAAAACTTTGTAGGAAGCGGTTAAGTAGAAATATTTGAAACACATATTAACTTTAAATAGGCGTGATGCTGTCCTATTTTTTAATAATAAAATTTTATGGTCACGGGAGCGTAATGCCTGTGCGACATTCGAAGTCCCTAGGTCATCAGGAAGTTACTTTAAAATGAATTACAAAATACTACCCGAACATATACACCAAAGCGAGTAGTAGCGTAGTAAAATAAACAATAATAACTCGCAGCCGTATCGGCCAGTGTTGGTGATGACCGTGAATTATCGATTCGGCGCCGTTCGCAGCGCTACCGTGCGATGATAACAAACTTTTTTCTGCCCAAAATGGAAGAGCTTGACTTGCATGACATGTGGTTTCAACAAGACGGTGCCACATGCCACACAGCACGCGAAACAATGGACCAATTGAGAGGCGAGTTCGGTGAACAGTTTATTTCACGCTTGGGACCAGTCAATTGGCCGCCCAGATCGTACGATTTAACGCCTCTAGACTATTTTTTGTGGGGCTATGTTAAGGCTAATGTCTATAGCGACAAGCCCGCTTCGATTGACGCACTGGAAGCCAACATTGCCAACATTATTCGTGAGATACCGGTCGAAATGTTGGAAAGAGTATGCCAAAATTGGACTAAGCGGATGGACCATTTGAGGCGCAGCCGCGGCCAACATTTGCATGAAATAATCTTCAAACATTAAATTATATCGACCCAACTATCGATCCAAATAAATATTTCATGCATTTTTCTGAATTTTATGTGTTTTTTTTTACTTTCCGATAGTTCTTATAAAATCACCCTATATAACAGAAGAAGAATTCTTCTGTATAGATACATATCTCGAATTTGGCTCAAATGTTTAGGATTTATACGATTGTTTGAGGTTCAATAAAACCTGAGTTGAAAAAATCCATTTACTTATCGTAGATGTTCGGTGTTCGGCGAAAATTTTACCGAACGTCGAATATCAAACGAAAGTAGTTTTTTGCCAAACTCCGACACCGAATTCGAACGTTCGGTCCGATACTAGAAATAAGGAATATTTTATTCATTTGGGGTCATCTCTTTTCCCTTCCCCTGAATCCGCACCTGATAGAAACAAAAATATTTACAAATAAATATGTAAATTTGTGTAAATTAATGGAAAATTGAATTCGTATTTGTTAGATCTAAAACTCTCAATTCCATACGAATGCGTGCATAGCAGTTTTTTTCAACATCAACGCACGTACACTGTTTGTGAGACTCAGCATGTCTATTTAGCCGCGAAGCATACAGAGAAACAAAGAATGTGATTAGTGTATGTGTGGGAACCACTGATCTAAAATATCTTAAGTATTTTATAGATTCATAAATTATATTATTATTATTATTATTATTATTATTATTATTATTATTATTGTTGTTGTACTAAAACAAAAGACACACTCTCGCACAAACATACTTATCCAACGCAGAAGTGTTTGTCATCTGTAGTGAGTCATTGCGAAATGAAATAATTATTTTATTATGTATATGTATTTATTTGTTTATGCAAAATAAATAAAAATGACTAAGAAACCAATTAGTGTTGTTGGCTGCATCGTTTGAATTATAATTTCATTTGGAAAAGCCTTGTAGACAGTTGAGTTTCAATTATTCGATTGCAATCGAATTCACAGCTGTCGAAATCAGCAGTATTTTATTTTTTCTACTTTACCTGTTTTCGTAAAGGAAACCATTTTTTGCTATAACTGTGCACTTCAAAAATAATTTTTAAAATACGCAATATTCGGTTATCTCGAATATTAGGGAAGCTTCCTTTATCAAGATACGAAGTTTTTAATATGTTACAGTGAAACTTCGGTATAACGAACTTCCATACTATGAAAAACTCAATATAAAAATTTTTCATACAAAAATGCACTACAGCTATAACGAAGAAATTCTGAGCTGTAAAGCCTATAGCGGCGAAGTATTCATTCAAAAGCCTCTATACAACGAAGTCATAATAAAGACAAATTGTAAAGTCCCGTTGTCAAAACAACGAACTCTAAATGTGTTTGCGAGTGCAAATGTAAATACTCTATATAGCGAATAAAGCAAAATAAAAATTCTATGTTAAATCGTAAAGTCCCGTTGTTAAAAACTATAGTTATAACAAGCTTTTTTCGTATTTCTTCAAATTTCGTTATACCACGGTTTCACTGATACATGTATACAACGATTCAGTAGCTGGAACGAACTATCGATCCCCTTTTAGATTCGTTGTAACGAATTTTCACTGTATAAATAAATGTTTTTTCAGTTCACAACAGCTGTAAAGTACAATATTGTATCAAACTAAACTACAAAACTTGTGAACAGTCAGTTGTAAGTTCACGTTTTCGTGGCTGACAACTTTACACTTTTAATCATGAAAACGAGAAATTAAATTTGTTTTTGTTTGGAAATGCGGTGCACTTATTTGAATATTAAAATTTTCTTACTTTTTATGCCTTAATTCATAAAAAAATTTTCTGACTTATAAAAGGTTAATAAAAGAAATTTGCATACAAAAATTCGTTTTATAAGTCTCTTATTAATCAAAATTTTTTTGTGAATTAGGTTGTTAGATTATTATTTACACAGAAAAAATTATCACCAAAAAATTTTCAAACAAAAGTTTGTCTAAAAATAAATTTAATTTTCAGTAAATGTTCTGTCCATAATGTATTAATTATTTGTTTGACTTTTATTTAGAACGCAAACACCAAAAACAACAATAAAAATTGTGTCGTAAAAAAACACCCCGATGACGACATACACACAAATAACAACAAGAATCATAGCAAGAGGAATGCAATTGTAACAAGTTTGTTTACAAGCGATTTTTGAGTGAATCGATTAGTTAATGTCGTTGCGTTAATTCTCATTCATTTTTTTTAGAGTATTTAGATAAACATTCAGACTTGAACACATTTAACAAAGTGAAATCTTATGCTTAATGGATGATGATGATGACACAGACAAACATTTTGTTTCTATTTTTTTTGATTAAGTAAATTATTTTGCTTAATAATTGTTAGCATTTTTAGAGTAATTGTTTATTAAATTCAGACAGAAATATTGTTTGATATTTTTCAGAAAATCCAGTAAATATTTTTGTTTGATTTAGTAAATTGTTTTGTCTAAAATTTTTAAATATTTTTAGACAAATTGTTTTATAGATTTAAACAATTTGTTCACTGAATAAAAAACGGGTTTTTCAATGAAATTGTTGAGGTATTTTTGTCTATATTTACAAATTCGTTTGTAGGTCCGTTCATAGACAAAATATTTACTATTTCATTGAATTCCTTTACAGAAAATGAAATTTAGTTTTTCCTGTGTACATATGTGTTGTAGGTAGGAGGTAAACTATACCAAGGCACATTTTGGAAATTTTACAGCAGACCGCAAACAAATTTTGAAAATCAGAAATGATTCTATCGCTGTAGTGTTGACAATTTGACTTACTTATTTTATGTAACTCTAATTTTATTTTTATATCGAAGATACACAGAAAAAATTAAACATCATTATTACGAATTAGGACCTATAAAGAAATTTGTAAATTCAGACAAAAATTTTTCCAAATTTACAAATTTGCTTATTGAAAAAAAATTATGAATTAAGTCCTTTAAAAAGTTTGTAAATTCAGACAAAACATTTTGTCAAAATTTGCAAATATTTTTATTGAATTTTTTTTAATTTGTTGCTGTATTCAATTATGGAAATACCAAATTCAAACAAAATAGTTTACTAAATCAGGAAAACAAATTATTAATTTTTTTTAATCAACACACAAAATTTATAAAAACTTTGTACTGAAAGAGCACATATTAATGATTTTGTAAAATCAAACAACACGTTTTCTGAAAATTAAACTGGTTTTTGTGGTTTATTTTATTTAAATGTTGTTTAAATTTTTATTTTATAAGATAAGCTATTTTTTGAATTCAAAGCTAATTTCGAACAAATGCTTGTATGAAAAGAAAATCTGTAAAAATGTTTGTGTGTATCCTTAATAAAATTACGTTACATAATTTTTCTGTTACTTTTTAAAATGGACTTGGTGTTCTTTATCTCCCATGATAGTTTTGAGCAGTAATATGTCCCTTGAAATATAGGACTTAATGGAATTTATCTATCAATAGGGGAAAACATGCTGATTCCAACAAAAAATAGTATTTTGAAAAAATTAGCCTTGGTGTAGTTTACCTCAAACTTACAGATATAGTACATATGAAAATCTTTGTGTTTTACAGTTATTTTTTCTTTTTTATATTTGACACGGAAATGGACGAAAAGTTAAATTTTTGCTTGATAGATATGTATGTTTTATTTTGATCTGATTTTATATCTTAGTTACTTTGAGGAAGAAACCATCGACTTTTTACTTGTGTTTGCTAGCGTGTTTAAAACTTTCTTGCTAGTTAAACAATTAAATATAAAAAATAAAATTTTTTAACTTTCCTTTCATTGCCATCATACAAAATTTGAAAAAGATATGAAAAACATTTTATTGACATACATTGTGAATCATTTAAATCAGTTAATGCAAGTTAGTGATGTTACGGATATTCGTATTGCCATCAGCGAATATTCGCCTATTTCAAGACATTCTTATTCGCCAAATTCAAACGAATATTTCGCGAATATTTTGGGAATATCAACGTCCCCAAGGTAGATCCAATAAGGTATAGTCATCAGCGAATTGATACAACAACTCAACTTTTTTGTTCAAGCAATTGTCAACACAAATAAACAAATTTCCATTTAAATTTTTTCAATTTACACAGCGTCTTCACGAGACATAATATCAACTATTTTTCTGTTAGCAAGCGTCAAATTCAATCGCAGAGAGAATTCTGTTACGTGTAGACTTCAAATTAGTGTTATCGCAATGTTATAATAATTATTATGAGAGCGTTGTTATAATAAATATTATCACAACAATCTTATGATATGAAATGTCAAAAATATGAAAATAAATAAATTGTGTGTTTGTGTTTATTGAAATAAATTAAAATCAAAATTGTTAATAAAATTTCTGTGAATTTGTGTATCTAAAATTGTTTAATTGAGTTTTTAATTAAAATTTGTTTGAAAAATTATAAATAAAACTACTAATTACGCGAAAAATTGAATTTTAACCCAATGAGTATTTGTAGCAAATTAAATCTCTTAACAAAATTAAAAATACGTTGTCCTGTTGTATGACATGAAGAGAAATTTCGACATTTTATTTTTCTTGTTCTGCCGACGTTCTCTCTCATGTTATATCATAGTTAATGTCTCGTGAAGACGCGGTGTTATTTAAATAAAAAATTTATAAAGAAAGTTTGGCAGTTTCTTGCACAGTCAGCTGTGCTGATAACGTCACCTGTTATCAATTCGTCTTGAACGTCCCATAACAAATATATAAAGCAGGGATGGCAAATGAGATTTTAAAATTGTACCAATTGTTCTTTAAAATTGTACTTTTTTGGGCATAATAGTACCAAAACAGAATTTTGAAACCAGAAACATTTTTAAGGACATAAAATACATCACTTTTCTGTAAATATATCTGTGGCAAAAGCGAAACTTGCTTAATTCGGATTTAGCTATTGCAATTTCTAATCTAAAATAGCTCACAAACTAGCTATTGGAAGGTAGAACGACATACATACATAGTTTCAATAAAGTTCCGAATAATTTACCTTTACTCAATGCAAATAAATTTATAAAAGTTTATTTTTTTGAGACTAATATGTATCATGATGAGTAAGAGCTTGAAATTATAGAGACGTTTTATGAGCTAACCTTATTTGACCACTTTTAAGCCAAACTTTGTTCTCAATACTTCGCAAAATTTAAATTTAGCTCAGATAAAAGTGGCATATGTACGATCGGACGAAAAGGATAAAATATTTTATCACTATAAAAGAACTGCAATAAGCAGGTTTTCTAAACAAATAAAACAATTAATAATTGGTGTACCATTGTACATTTAAAATCCGAATTGTACCAAAAATGGTACAATGGTAGTACCAACTTTGCCATCCCTGATATAAAGTCTAAACAAGCCTTAGAAAAAGTAAAAAAAATATACGGCCATATGCATAACCTAAAGTTGGCAGGAACTTAGCATAAGTGACGAAATTGTACTGGTTCTTAACTCTTTCAGCCACAGTTTTATATAAATGACTTTTTTTAATCAAAATATCAGCATTTTTAATATGGGCTCATTTATTAAGAAAAAAAAAATTAAAAATAAAAAGTCATAATTCTTTTCATTGATTTAAAAATTTTTCATTAAAAAACTTACTGCCAGGCCCACTATGTCGACGCGATTCTTTCTTTCTTATAATAACATATAAAACAAAAACAAAATTTTAGAATTTGTTTTTGTTTTAAATGTAATTGTGGCGAAAGAAAGAACATGTCGACATAGTGGGCCTGACAGTTAATATTGACGAAGGACGTTTTCATATAAACATATTCAAATGATCAACGATGACTTAGAAAGACGTGCATATTTGTTTAGTAAATTATCGGTACATAGCTTTGAAAATGCGTTTCAAATAAATTTGAATGGTGGTTAGATAACTAACTACCAAACCTGAAAGAGTGAAAAAGTTTTTCCATACAATTGAACATTAAACGCCACTGTATCCTAAAATCATGAGTATCACTATATTGTACACTGATTTTTAATGTCAAATTGTACATTAGAGCTTGCTAAAACCCAGTTAAAGTTCTTCAATTAAGGTAACTTCATGCTAAGTTTTCGTTGTGGATATGACCATAATTTTACTAATTATTATTACATAACATGTGATTTCAAAATAATAATCTACTTTGAGTAATATAAAAACAAACAAAATATATTCCTCTAATAAACTGCATTTACAACTAATGCATTAAACACATTCACCACAGCAGGCTACACGAATATACGACTACAAAAGTCGCTAGCTTCATTTGTCGCCGTGTAGCCAGCTGCATAATTGTTTTGAAAGCGGCAGAGACATCTTACCAGCTGACATTTAAGGGTAAGGTACATAGCATGCGTTAAATACGCTAATGCGTTACAGACTTCTGTCAAAAAAGTTGAAATAGTGTGTTTCCATAAGGCAAGATACAAAGCGAAGTTTGCGACGCGCGTAACTCGCAAAAAGTTGAACATTCTTCAACTTTCACGCGTCGTATACAAAATGACAGGCAGTGCTGCCAGATTCATATGCTAAAATGTTTGTTTAATGGAAATAAATTATTAGAAATTATTTTTTTTATTAAAAAATGGATGAAAACTGCATTAAATATATAAAGAAAAATGAAACTTAAAGGCAAGACAAAATATAGTCGGCAAAGGCTTTAATTTTTTATTAGCCATAACTCCTAGAATTAAGAACTTATATAAGTGATATGGGTATCACGGTAAAGTTCTGTAAAATATCTCCCTACTGGTGTATACATTTCTGAAATCTAATAACCATTGCGTGTGAAATGCAACTTTAAAATTTTGGTATCTGACTTTTCACGCAGAATCACCGTTATATTAAAAACTAGTCGATACAACGATACATAACCATGTATCCACTTTTATAGAGAACATTCCATGCTTTTCTTTGGTGTATTTTTGAAACCTGTCACATATGAAATACGTAAGTTATGGTACTTTAAAAATGAGTTTATAAATTAACTTATTTTTAAAATCTCAATGTTATAGTGCCATAACTTACGAATTACTCCGATGACAGCTTCAAGTTATATATCAAATTAAAGCTTGGAAGGTTCTATATTAAACTAAATACACGCTTATGTACCGTTGTATTGGTCAGTTTTAAAGATAACGGTGCTTTTACGTGAAAAGTCTTATAAAAATTATTTTAAATTCCATTTTGCTCGCAATGGGTTCATGGATTTAAAAATGCTGTAGACCAGTCCAAAAGTATTTTAGAGCTCTTTGATATGATTCCTATATCGTTTATATCTGTTATATATTGTAAGAGTTATGATAAACAAAAAATTAAAGTTTTGAACCCTGTAACTTCCGAACCAAGAGCGGGCGCCGAAAAAAAATATGCTATCATTTTAGGTTGAAAAGTGCTCTTACAGCGTAACTTTTTAAGTTTTTTTATTTTTAACAATGTGGGTATTCTTGAATTGTTATAGAATATTTTTATTAAGCTCCTAATTATTTAATATTTCTCATTATGTTGGCAGCACTAATTTGTTTATTGTCGCCCACAAAAGTAGAAATTAACTTTGAGTATGATCGTGGAAAGAACATAAGCGAGACCTCAGCCGAAAACATACATACATGATTCCAGACATGTACATGAACTTCACTCAATATTATACAAATACAATTACTTATTTTGATAGGTGTATAATAATATAAATTTATTTATTTAAAAACTCGGTACATATATATTGTAAAATTTAAATTTTGTAATTTTCTTTTACAATAAAAAATATTTCTAAGCACTAATTTGCTTAACATATTGTTATATTGTCAACACTGTTTTTGTTTTGTAGCCATCAAAAATAGAAACTAGTATAATTTGACTACGCGACGAAAGTAAGCATGGACAACAACCTGTAGTCGTGTAGCCGTGAAAATAATCATTTCCGTATAGACACATGTATTCTATTTTTGATATTTTGTAGTTGGTATCCTGCTGTGGTGAATGTGCTTAATGCGTAATATTATATAAAAATTGAACGTGTTAGCTCCGACGCGCTATTGGAGTTTACTCTTAAAGAATATAAAATAAGTAAAGGGGGATAAATAAACGTAAATCTGTGTAATACTACTACAATGTACAGATATGCCATATTAGATGTGAAAATATGCGAAGACGAAGTCACCATTGTCAGGTCAAGCAAGCCGCCCCAATATACTTAAGGGAGAACAACTCAAATGAGCTAATTACAAGGCTAGTACAATTAATCGGTGAAGAGGCGTTTTACGTAATCCCTATAAAACGCGTCGCGATTAATGAGATAAAAATTCAACTGAAAAGTGCAAAAGGCCTCAAGGCATCGATTCATACGTGGATCCAGAAGAGGTAAAAGCGGGCCTACTAAATAATTTTTAAGTGAAAAATGTTACTAACATTAAAAATAAAGATCGAGTCCCCAAACCACTATTTCCTTTGGAACTGGAACCAGCTGACATGAAATTAAAAAGGAATGAAGTACACCCCATTCATAGCTTAAGATAATTGCTGCACCGACGAGTTACACAAGCGAGCAGTGCCCATTCAATGCCTGAATTACCAAGAATATGGCCACACCAAAACATATTGCAAGTTGCGCACCGTTTGTGTCGTCTGTGGTGAATTACACAGCACTGCCAATTGTGATAAACCAAAAGACGATGCCAAAATTAAAAAGCATAGCAATTGCCATGAAAGTCACACTGCAAACTAAAGAGGGTGTCCTGTCTATGTACATGTTAAACAGTCTTTGTCTAAAAGACGTAATCACACATATGATCAACCTATTACTTTCGACAATACCAATTATCCCCAGTTGCGCCAACCACCTACCGGCCGGCCTACATACGCCATCATTTTTAAGTCTAACCAGGCCATAACGCAAAACATACCAAACAGTGAGTTGTTATACGCTAATGCTTTGAAGTCTAACAAGCCCACAACTCAAAAACGGCCTCTTGCCAACGAAAGAACTAGTTTCGATTTTGTTCGAATTGAGGCTTCAATAGAAAATTTAATACAAACAGTAAATTTTTTTGCAACCAAAATAACCGGCATGATGCAGGAAGTGTTGAAAATGCAGTCTACATTATTGCAGGCTGCATTAAACAAACCATGAACTGGAACGCAAACGGCATCCGCCAACATAAATACGAAATAGAATACTTTATGATGGATAAACAAATTGTTGTTATGCTTATCTCTTAGACGCATTTGACGACTAGAAGCTTGTCGTGATGTCATCAATTTACTCTCCTCCCAGGTACTCTATTACAGAAAATTAATATTGTAGATTTTTTAATTAACTAGGCGCACGCTTTTTTGGCCGCCGGTGACTACAACGCTAAGCACACGTTCTTGGGATCTCGCCTCATCACACTAAATGGTCCCGTTTTGTTTGACACAATTTCTATAATGCATTTGAATGTTATATCAAGTGGGCAGACAACTTACTGGCCAACAGAACGCCGAAAAATACCTGATGTTATTGATTTTGGAGTTGTAAAGGGTGTGCCCAGCGACATGATCCAAGTTGAAGCATATTTAGATTTATCTTCAGATCACTCACCAACTATTGTCACTATATATTCACATACAACTTATTCGCCCACTTGTGATTTAACGATGACAACCGCATGTATAAATTGGCAAAGAAAATATTCCATTAAAAACGCCTTCTGACATAGATGACTCTATTAGAATGTTTGAGGCAAACCTTAAGCAAGCTGCTCTAAATGCTACTACTACAAATCTTCAGATGAGCTTTAATAAAATCTATTAAGCAGATGTAGAACGGCTCTGATCTGAAAAAAGAAGAGTTCGTTGAGAATGGCAACGCTACAGATTCCCTGAGCTAAAATTTAGGCTGAAGGAATGTACTAAACAGCTTAAAACTACTGGGGTCGACGCAACACCTCAAACCGACTACTCGCTATAGAGAGCCGCCCGAAGCCTCAAAAGACCAGTGATATATAAGCCTCCATTGCGAGCTTCGAATGGAGACTGGGCAAGAACTGACGCAAAAAAAAGTTCTCTGTTTGTAAACCACTTGCAGAAAGTATTTACTCCAAATAGATCTGGTACTATAGTTGAGCTGCCACCAGTCGTCTCAATACTCGATGTTACCTTGAGGTTCAATATTCGTGAGATTCCTCCGGCGCTGCTAAAATAAGCAATAAAATGCTCTTAGAGCTACCCTATATTGCGAGAAGGATAATTCTATTTATATTCAATGGTATTTTGCGCCTCAAATGCTATCCCGCAGAATGGAAGTTTTCGCTGTTTACCATGATACCTAAGCCAGCCAAAGATCATACGACGATGGAGTCCTATAGGCCTATAAGCCTGTTGTCTAACATGTCACAACTATTTGAAAAGCTACTTATGAGTAATCTAACACCCATAATGAATCATACTGGATGCATTCCAGACCACCAATTCGGTTTTAGGAGACAACACAGCACGATTGAACAAACTCGTGAATGTGGTTAGAAAAACCTACGTGGAAAAGAAATATTGTTGTGCGCTATTCATCGATATTTCTCAGGCATTTGATAAAGTATGGCACGAAGGTTTAATACATAAACTAAAACAAAACCTACCCGCAAACACCCTGAAGCTTTTAGAAAGCTACTTAATTGAGCGACAATTTGTTGCACATATCAACATTCGCTGATGATACAGCATTTCTAATTGTTCGCAAAAGCCATCAAGAAGCGTTCCGCAAACTGCAAAATTATATACCACAGTTGCAAAAATGGCAAAAACAATGGCGGATAACAATTAACGAACAAAAATGTGTACACATTACTTTTACATTGTGCAGAGAAACCTGCCCACCTATACAAATAGATAACCAAACTATACCTCAACACACTGAAGTAAAATATTTCGGTGTTCATCTTGATCGTCGTCAAACATGGAAGTCCCACATAAATGCAAAGGTGACCCAAATGAAATTAAAAGCAGCTCAAATGAATTGGCTTATTGGAAGGAATTCTACTCTAAGCCTAGATTGTAAAATTCTATACAACTCCAATCTAAAACCAATATGGTCCTACGGTATGGGGCACTACCTCGGCATCAAATGTAGAAAAAATTCAAAGGCGACAAAATACTCTGTACGATTTCAGCAGCCCCATAGTATATCAGAAACAAGCGAATTCATAAAGATTTAGATGTGCCGCTGGTTAAGACAGTGTTTTCTAAATACATGACAAGTTACATAAAAAAGCTTGAGTTGCATCCAAATCCCCTAGCCCGAAATATCATTAACTTTAGAGGCCATACTCGGCTGAGAAGGAGGGACACTCTTGCTCTCAGCCGAACACGAGAGACGTAGACAACCAAAGAACCAACCGCAGAAACAAATATTTTTGTCTGGCATTGTCTGGACTTAAAAATTAAAATTTTTGAGTTAAGATTTGATTACTTATTGTTAGTTCAATTTTATTGAAGATACAAGAAATAAATGTAACCGAAAAAATGTGCAATCGCTAGTCTTATGAGCAGGGCTCGAAATTTCATGCAAATGCATGTTTTTGTGGTGATAGGTAGATAGGTATTGACTAACTAAGTAGTTTGGCATCGATTCGTAATTGCTTATTTTGGGGGTAAGTGCATATTTTGGCAATAAATGCATATTTTTGGAGTAATACAAATTTTTAATGCATATTTCACTATTTTTGAAAAAAAATATCAATGACCCGATTTTGGATGGCAACTGAGCTTCAGTTGGGTTGCTAGTTGCTGAAAATGATACTACTGATGGCAACTTGCAACTGAGAGCTATCAATTTCAGTTGCTATTTAGTACCTTTTTGGCAACAATTAATTTTCAGTTGCCGACTAGCAGCGCAACTAAAGCTCAGTTGTATTAAATAATAGACAAAATTATGTTTGTTTTATGTTTTTTCTCTAATAATAATAAAAAATTAGAAAAAAATTTCATATTATTTTAGTTTTGATACTTTGTTCGTAGGTAAATGCATTTTTTCGCATATTTTCCATTTTTAAGCGCTTAAAATCAATTTTTAGTTGCATGAAAGTCCGAGCCGTGCTTATGAGACTTCAGGAAGTACCCTAGAACTTTTACTACTTTAAAAGTTTTTGAATTCATGATTTACTCCTAATAAGAAATCGATTCTTAAGGAGTAAAATCCGAAAATAAAATTGTTTCTTCATGTTATGTTATAACCGCACAAAAAGATAAATGGGAATATATTTCCAAGTTCCTATCCAAAATTTCGGACATTAAAAATACTGAGTACAATATCGCCTCATTTCTGTGCAACCTGCTAACTTGGCAACATTTTTCCCATAACTCTTTTCCATATTACAACATCAAAAAATAAACATAACCTTCTCCATGTTGGAAAGATGAAACATATTGCCAACTTAGCAACTTGGTCCTCTTTTTCATCTCAGTTCTTTTAATGGCCAAAATTTTTGGATAGGAGCTTGCCCTTATTTTACCATTCATGTTTTTGTGCAACAAGGTTCTGACTACGGATGCCGGCGGAGGGAACAAAAAAAGTGCATCGCAATTGAGCCATAGATAACTGGCGCTAAGTTTAAAATTGAATATTCGTATTAGAATTCGGGGAATATTTCCGCGTAACATCATTAATGCAAGTGTTTGCACAGTTCGTCGTATTTTAAACTCTTGTCCATTTATAGTTCGTCCAAAACTTCAGAAGAAACCACCATTCAATGACAATCGTAAAGCTGAGCGCCTCCAATTTGCAACAAGAAGTTTAATATCGATGGACTAGATGGATACAACATTTATTTCCACAACTTAAGAACGGAAGAAATATTTTTGCGTCGAAGATACAGTAGAGAGGGCGGAGTTATGGTATGGGATGCCACTTCCTACTATGGCACTATCGACTTGGTATTTGAAACATAAAAAAAGCTCCATTTCGCACTGCCAGATCTGTAAAACAGCGGATTCGTGAAGCAAGTCTGCAAATTTTCGTCTTTCTCTACGCGTTGTTGCTATTTTGGTGCGTCCTTCTATATTTTTACCATAGCTTTCAATGTTGTTCAAGTAACTGTATACAACTAACTGTATTTCCTCTTTCTATTTTTTCTGCTATTTGGACGACTGTTCTCCATTTTAGCACATTTCTAGCAAAATAGTGCGATCTTCCTTCCAATGGCTTCTGCAATAAAATCTTAAGTTTTGCCTTGTCCACGACGTATTTTTTACAACTCGACGTTCTTCTCAAGAACAATGGACATTACGACCATTTATTTCTAAAAAAAACAAACTCCAAATTTTATTTAAAAAAATACCGCATTACTTACCTCGTATTGAAATAATTTCTTAAGTTTATTTAACATTTTTACGAAATTTAAGCAATTAAGACGATTTTTTAAATAGGTCTGTTGTTTTGCACAAATCTATGTTTTATATTAAATCGGTGAATACCATTAAAGTATAATAAGAAGATTCTTGAACACAACAATTTCAAACATACATTTAGGTCTACGAAAGTTGTTTTTTCTATATGGAGTTTGCTATTGTTGTTGTAAGTTGAGTGTATGAAACACAGAAAAAAAATAAAAATGATTTTTAATTAAAAACTTCGCTGTACCAAGTAAAAAATAAATAAAAAAATTTTTGTACCAAATTTAATTGAAATAATTTTTATTAAATATTTAATAATAATTAAAAGTTTAATTAAAGTATTTTCAAGTTTTCAATTAAATTTTGAATCGTAATGATTAAAAAACTGGGTAAAAATTTGCGATTTGGATTGCAGGTAATGATGGATGGATGTGTTCCAAATGGGCTAACGACGTTATGTTGAGTTGAATACTTACTTATTAATTTAGTTTACGTAATTGTTAATTTTATATTTTTACTTACTGTTTATTATTTTAATTTCATCTGAGGGTTGAACTAAGCTCCTTTTATTTTGAAATCCAACGCTCCTATCACTGAGTCAATATAATGTTTGCAATCATGCGGCAAAAAGTTAAAATAAACTTACTCTTAATTATATAAATGTACATGTGTCGGCAGCCGAATTTTTTTTTCTGTTATTTTTATGTTTACCGTACGTCAAAAACGTGAATTTTTTGTCAAACATTACCTAGGTTTTTTGTGTTGTATTTGTTTGCTGTATGTGGCTACCTTGTATTGTTATTATACCGTTGCATTGAATGCTTTGCTATATATTAGAGGGCTGCACGACTATACTCGAAAGTACTCCTATGTATGTTTGTGTGTGTATGCATGTATGTTTTTTTGTATATATGTGTGTATATATGTATAGTTGGTCCTGGCTATGTATGTACACACATATACATGCATGTATACATAAGTATATACATAAGAACATACATCTATACACACACGAAATTCATACGAGTACAATCTACGAATACATTTGTGTACACTTTGTAGCCCTCTACTATATTGGTTGTCATTTGTATGTACATATGTGTACTAATCGTGGGTATACATACAAATGATAGCGAATATGTGTAATAAAAAATCATGTGTTGATACTAATAATTAAATATATAATTATATCAATTAAATTATTTAATTGAAAGTTTGATTTTTTTAAATTAATGAATTAATTAGAAAACTACTTTTAATATTTTTTTCTGCGTGCGTAATAACAAAATACTGTTGTGCTCTTAACACGTCCTGTATTAATATTAATTCGTCTTGCCTTGGTAAAAAACAAGTAGCACACTTTCTTCATTGAAATAATTCGATCTCATAGAATGAATATGAGATAAAACTCGACAAAATATATACAAAATTAGACGGTAGACCCGAATTTTTGGTAGTTCACAGAAAAAATAGCACTTCCTTTTGGCTAAGAAACTGTATAAAATAAATAAATGATTGCACACTTCAAATAAAACAAAACCTTAAAACAGAAGCACATTTTACTTATGTACTTTATTTATTGAATTTTGCTCCCCTTACGTCTTAAGCTTATTCGGAAAAAAGTAATTTGCCTGTGTAATGTTAGTAATTTTAAGCAAAATATGCCATAGTGCAACTCAAGCACTTCAATTAATTAAAAAAATTTATAAATTTGGAGAGCCATATATTATTAACTGTTGCCGATGAGGCTTCCGAGATAGTAAAACGTAGTAACTTCACATTATTTTGCATCCCTTCCTTAGCGTTTGGGACTATATGCTGTATCTCGTTATAATGATCCAACAAAATAGCATGACCCGAGTCCATCTTCTGGTTAGATTCTCCGGATTTGTTTAATCAAAATTATTAAATGGCCAGTTAACTTTATGTTAACCCGCCAAAAATAAAAAATACCTAGGATTTTTATGTGCAGTTTTCTCATATGAAAATCTGCTTTTTTCTTCTAAATTTACAGTTTAAAAAAAAATATTTTAGCAACGCTGTGTATATGCTAAATTATGTTGCACAAACACAATATCACTCGTATGTTTGCTCCTTATGTGCTACAAACACACACATATCTTCTTTATTAATGTTTGACATTTCGTACTATAGAATGTACATTTGTATTAGTTATGCAGCTACCTCTTATATTATTCTACCATGGGTACAGCTGACTGTTGTGCTTCTGTTGTTTATTTTGATTGTTTGTGTTGTGTACATCTAAATTGTCGGCTATGTAATGCCTCTGCATTAAGTGCATAACATTGGGCGTTTAAACTACCAATAAAAACCATATGTTTTTGGTCGATATACCACCCAAAGGCAGCTATTTTTGACATTTATCGTGGTCCTGGGATAATACATATGAAATGACTTACTGCTGTTAAGTTTAAACTACATTTACATTTTAGTGTAATTTAACAAAACTAACGTTTAAATGTTCACTGATTTATTAGCGATAAGTGGTCATGAATGAATATTGTAGGAATAAAAAAAATCTAGTAAAAATATAACATCCTTAAGGTACAATATAGAAAAAAATTTCATTTAAATTTAGGTTTTTCGAAATGCATTTGACGCCCAATTGTTTACATTAATCTTGAAACACAAATGCTTGTGAGTATTTAAATTGCATTTCACACATTTGATCTTAATAAAATCTAATGAAGCATTTAAAGGAAAATAAACAGATGTAAAATGTTCTTGGACTACCACTCATTTGGCCATACCTTTTAATGGTCAACGTATCTTATTGAAATGTTAATGAAAATGCCCGTGCAATACTGCACTTCCATACATGGGTTTGTCTCATTAACACTTGCCTTTTAGTTGGACACTGATTTGTGAACGATCGAGCACCTTTGAATTCGTTAGAAGATGAGCTAAAGAAATTACAAAGCCAGATCTGCATGTATTACAGTGGTTTTAGTTGTAAATTTATGTGAAAAATTCTTCGCAGAGAATAAAACAAAATAAAAAACTTTCAGGTGCGTTAACAACCTCATCTTAATTTATAAAACGATTTTAAGTTCATCTTTCTGTTTTAGGTAGAAGAGCGAAAGTTCAAAAAATGCTTAAAAAAATATTATGGTAAAGCTTTCAGATACACGATGGTACATACATATATACATGGGGTGAGAGCTACCAAGCCTACAGATCTTTTCCTGCCCTTTGACAATTCATACAATTTATAAGCCTAACTACCATATCCCTTTAAATATTAGATAATAAATATCAATTCCGTTTGAGCACGCACACTAAAATTTTTTCAACAAAGTTTTCGTAATCCTTGAAATATTTGGAACAAAAAAGTTTATAATGATTTTTTGCTAAAATGTATGCCTGGCCTGCTAAAAGATTTTGAAAATGTCCACAAAAAAACAAAATGTTGACTTTTTTGACATTGAGGGGTCTTCAATGTCCTCGGAAACTAGCGGCATAACAAATCTGAAAAAAGAAAGCACGGTGTCGTGAGATACCGGATTGGAACGTAGTTCCTTACGTTATATTTACCTTACACCCCCTAGTGGGCTTACTTTTGAAAAAAATATATAGCGTTTGTGTCCCTTCCGGACTCAGAGCTAATAATGTTTTAAATTTCATTAAAATTGGTTAAATAGTTTCAGAGAGGCAGAAATTGCACCTTAACACCCCCCCCTCCCCGCCTTTTTTGAAAAAATATAACCTGTATGTCCTTTCAGACTCAGATCTATCCATGTTTTAAATTTCATTAAAATTGGTAAGATAGTTTCAGAGAGGCAGAAATTGCCTCTTACATCCTCTCCCACCCCCCGCCGTGGTCCTATTTTGGAAAATATATATAGCCTATGTGTCCTTCCAGACTCAGATCTATCCATGTATTAAATTTCACAAGAACTGGTCAGAAAGTTTCAGAGAGGCAAAAATTGGCTCTTACCGCCACTCGTAGTCCTATTTTTGAAAAAATATATATCATATGTGTCCTTCTAGACTCACATATATCCATGTTTTAAATTTCACTACAATTGATCAGATTTTTTCAAAGAGGCCGAAATTGCCCCTTACACCCCTAGTTTTGAAAAAATATATAGCCTATGTGTCCTTCCAAACTCAGATCTATCCATGTTTTAAATTTCATTAGAATTGGCCAGATAGTTTCAGAGAGGTATAAATTGCCCCTTACACAGAAAAAACTAATTTTTCACTTCAAATACCAAATTCCCTGAATCAAATGTAAATTTGTTCAATTTAGGTCCTATAAAGAAATTTGTAAATTCAAATGCAAAAAATTTTGTAATAATTTGTTTGAAAAAAAATTCTGATTTTTTCAATAAAGAAATTGTTTCAATCAAAAAATGTTTTAGAGAAATATAAAAAATAAATCAAAGAATTTCATAATTTTATCAGGTGGCCAACATTGGCGGTAGGTAAATGAAATTAAATAATAAGTCAAACAAAATTATTTATCAAACTAAATAGAGACAATAATAAAGATTTAAAATCAGTTTCAAAAACATGTTTGTTTAAAAAAAAGCTATCATAATTTTTTCTGTGAAAAATTATATATACATAAAAATAGAAAAATTATATATTATAAATTTTAGGTATTATTATGCTAATAGTTTTAGATATCATCATCATGATCATAATCATCTTCATCATCGTCATTATCATGATTATAATCAACACTATCATCATCATTGTTGTCTTCTTCGGGTAGAATCAATTACTCCAATGCCAACTGTATTCTGTCTTTATTTAATTTTTTTTTATTAGTAATGCTGGTAATGAATGAATCTGAAGTAGTGTATTCACTCGAATAATGTTTGCTAGATTAATTGCATAATTGAAGTCAAATAATGTTCGATGAAACAAAAAATTTCAATTTCGAGTAAAAATTTATTCGTGTAATTTATGTCTATTAATCGAATAACTCGAATAAAAAATGTTAAGTATATTTGTCTTTTCTTGATTAATTTTTTGTAGATTTCTTAATAAAATTTTGAAATTATGTGAAATTTGCCATTCAATTCAACGTTATTTCATACTAATAGACCGCATGATCAAAGAATGAAGTAAATTTTGCAGTACTAATAATATCTTGTACAAAAATTCGGAAATATCAAACAAAAATTATTTGAAATAAATAATGCATTGCTATGTGGCAAGCCCTCTTACAGGTACAAGTACAAAATCAAAAAGGATACCCCAATTAGCAAAAAAATTATAGATTTCTGATCAAGCTGCATTATATGCCAAAAGACATCAATTCAATTAAGCCATACCACTCCAGAAGATGATAGTTTTAAGGCAGCATACGTTTTATGGAGCATATTCTTAAATTATGTTATGATTTGGATTTTGGTCCGTTAGGCGAAACAATGAGAAAACATAAGGAAAATGAAGAAAAAAGAAAGCAAAAAAAACAAATTCAAGAAAAATATTTACAACTAGGCCTAATGATCGATCAACCAAAGCAAGGAGAAGGAAACACAAATTATGGAAATACTGCAAGGAGATTTTTTCAGATCCAGAAACTGCAGCATCCATCACAGGTGTAGATTTGGAACTAATAAGGCGATTCAATATTATATTACAAGTTCTAGCATGCAGCAGAAAGATAAATGCAAAAAAATTTGGAGAATACGCCAAAAAAACAGCTAGACTTTATAACGAAAAATACTCTTGGAGATATATGCCATCCACAGTTCATAAAATTTTGTACCATGGGGAACAAATAATTCAACACAATATGCTACCAATAGGAAATCTATCTGAAGAGGCGCAAGAAAAAAGAAACAAAGACTACAGATTCTTTCGCGAGCACAACACAAGAAAAATTTCCAGATGTTGTACTAATGAAGACCTGATTGCTACTTTATTATGCACATCAGATCCCCATATGTCCAATATCCGACAAAAATGGAAAACTAACTCTATTGAATTAGACGTAGAAGCTAAACTACTTCTAGAAGATGAAAATCAAGGCTATTTAGAAGAAATATTTACTAAAATTGTTTAATTAATAGTAATTTTTCAAAACTAGAGGTATCAATATGATTATTTCGAACGTATGTACTTTGTGAATCTAAATTGATTATTAGGCTAAGGTTCGTAACGTTATATTCAGAAAGAATTGTGTACGATTAATATTCCAAGGAACAAGGGAAAAATTAAAATCAACTTAATTTTTCAACGTACACAGCAGAACAGAGTAGCGCCATTTTCGGGAGCCGCTACACTTCCATCGTCAGTGCTCACGTGTATTTGCTATCACCACTTGTCAGGTGGCTCTGTTGAATGTGATTTTAATTCTTATATATACAACTTTTTCGTGAAAATTGAATACGAGAATTAAACCACTCTCAAGCTGATATTAATGTGCACTTTCCCAGCGTTGCCATCGGTTTATTTTTCTTCATTCCCATTTTTCTGATTTTTGTGCTACTCAAGACAAACTTTTTTGGTTTGATTTTATACTTAAGTATATATGAACATGTAAACATGTGAAAAGATCAAGCCAGTAGCTTATTGTTTATTAATATGATTATTTCGAACGTATTTGCTTTGTGAATCTAAATTGACTTTAGGCTAAGGTTCGTAACGTTATATTCAGAAAGAATTGGGTATGATTAATATTCCAAGGAACAGAGCCACCTGACATGTGGTGATAGCAAATACTCGTGAGCACTGACGATGGAAGTGTAGCGGCTCCCGAAAGTGGCGCTACTCTGTTCTGCTGTGTACGTTGAAAAATTAAGTTGATGTTAATTTTTCCCTTGTTCCTTGGAATATTAATCATACCCAATTCTTTCTGAATATAACGTTACGAACCTTAGCCTAATAATCAATTTAGATTCACTAGAGGTATCGTTATTTTATCGTTTTAACATTAATCAATTTTAAATTTATAATAAAAGCTTACATATAATATTTATAATGTCTATTTTGGACTTAAATAGAAACCTACGTCTTTTTCATTAAAACCTTTTTGTCTAAAGTAATTTTAAGCCAATGTTTGTATTTTTAATGTTCGCTACTTAATAAACTAATTTATAGCTCAAACTGTTTGAAAAAACCAACCTTTGGCCCTTTGGCATTTTCTGACAAAATTTAAGTTTTTGATAAGTATAAGTTGTAAACGTGACTCAAAATATAAGACTTTGTGTAAAACAAACTTTTTTTCACAAGTTTTAATACTTAATTTTTGTACCAAAAATCACCCTAACCTAAAATGCATTTTAAAACCATCATAACTATTTTTGTAACAGGTCGATTTTCAAGCTTTATAGCTTAAACTTTAAGCCTATAGTCTCACCTAGTAAACAAAAAAGAGCGCGTATAAAAATTCCAATCCAGTCAAAAGTTATATATATATTTTTAATTTTTTTTATATATTTTTGTCCGCCTTCTCGCCAAATGGTCCACTGTGCGGCGTCAAAGACACACAGATTCAACAGAATACATCTAGAAAAGATGCGATATCTTCTAAATGGCTGGACCGATTTTCTTCAAACATGGCTGAGAACACTCTCGATAAAGTCACCTTTCAAACAGAAAAAAACTAAATCAAAATCTGTCCAGCCGTTTGGTATGTACGTGGACTCGTACAGACTTATAACACCAGTTTGTTTGGTCGGAGGTTAAAAATGGTATTTTTATGGAAAATTTTTTTTTATTACAAAAACAACTGTTGTATTTAAAAGAATTATATTTTTAGAAAATATATATGTTATTCTATTTATGTTTATCAAATTATTAAGAAAACAAATAAAAATGAATTTAAAATTACAGGTAATTTTGCTTTACAATAGATGGTTTCAGTTATATGTCTCAATAAGATGTCATAAATCGTACACTAAGTCCAGATTTTTGAGATTTGGATTAAGTTTAAGCTTAGTTTAACGTAGTCCGAAACACTGACTTTTCCGGAAATGTGATTTTTTTATTATTTCATTAAAGACCAACATCTTACATATATACAAACTTAGTGATAGCGGAACAAATCTGTTTTCAGATAAACTAAACCTAGTGTAACTGAGATCTCAATAACTCAGCCTAAACGTAAGACAATTACAGTTGCTACAGTGACAGCATCATAAAGCGTCCCTTTTTTCTTCTTATTTTTATTAAAATAAAATGAGTTTAGTATCTTCACGTGATTAATTTTTCTGTTTTGGATACGAATTATATTTATTTGAGTTAAAACTGAATGAATGTTTGCAGCATTTGAAATTTTATTGCTATGTTTTTGGAAAATATAAGAGACAAAAAAAATTTGGTCCCAAAATATGAGAGTATTATTTTTATTTTTATTATCATTTTGTAAAGATAAATAGAATCACATATATTTTTATAAAAATATAATTCTTTTAATTACAAAAGTTGTTTTTGTAATAAAAAATATGTTTTTTTTTCCCAAAAAATAAACAATTTTTTCCATAAAAATATCATTTTTGTAATAGTAACGTACTTATAATAAAATTTACTTCTTAACATCATTAGAAATATCGTCACCTTAACGTGCAAACGTGATAAGTCCACTTTTTTCCAAAATGCATGTTTTGATGCAGTATGATAATAGTTACAACTCAAAATACATCATTTACAGAAAAAAAGTTAACATTATGTCATTTTTACTTGCTGTTATGCAGTGACATGCAAATGTTCTAAGTCCACAAAACAGCGAACAAACCAAAAAAATTTCTAAGTTCAGGTAAAATTTAAAAATTATTATTTTTAATTAGATTGTGCGTTAGATGGAAAAACTATTTGGATTCCTTTCATGTAAACAAGGTGACCAAGGTGCCAAAGCATCAGTTAAGTTATTTCATGGTCGATTTGTTGGTATAACTGAGCCGCGAATTGGTAACGCAAATTACAAATTATACATTTTCCAGCTTATACGTAATATTTGCATAAATTTGTTTAAAAATTGGAAAATTTTAATTTTTGAATGAGTATACATACCTCAAGATGAGTGCTTAATCAAACATAATTTTTTTTAAACCTTATGAGGGCTATAAAGACTTACATACAAAATTTTTGGAATCGAGCGGGACATAAAAAATTACAAACGTTGAAAAATGTTAGATGTCCAAAGTGACCATCTTTGGGACTCCGTAGCTCGGCTTCGGTGCAATATGGGAAGTTCATCTTCGTGGGATCAATAGGCGTACTCCTCTGCTATGTTATTATATACTGAATCCGATCGGTTTTTGAAATGGTTTATCTATTTGTAAAATATTTTGATTGTGCACAACTGTGTGTCGTTTATTACTTGTTATATTTACAATAGTAGTGCTTTTCAACCAGTTTGAAGTCTTTTTTCTGGTTTTTGAGAATTTCCTGTGAAATTTCGCCGTATCTCTTTTTATAGGTTCAGTCATATTGAAACAATTTAGAAGTTGTTTCCAATTTTTATATATTTTTTTGCAAGTTTTTGTGTGCAAAAGTTTCTGATAGAAGAGTTCATGTCGAAATAATACATTTTCTTTTCCAAATGAAATTTATTTGTTTATGGCATTTCATTGGTGCTTTACCAAATCGTCAGTAGACTTCAATCACAACTTTGGACAGTTACAAACCTCATATCTTATGCACAGACTTTCAAAAACCATTTGAGAATTTACAAATGATAATATTTTTGAAATTCACAAAAGAATAAAATAAGTGTAGTAGGCTTAGAAACTTATACAATACCCAACAAATAATTTGTATTCGATATGAACTTACTTTATTTTTCCACACCTTTATAAAATTAGAAATCCATTGGATAATAATAAAAGTATTTATAAGCCAAAATGTCAAATAATAAATTTCTTAAAGATTTTCTTTTCCAATAAATCCACTTTATGATTTTTTCTCTGTCCTAGAAAGTTTTGAAATATGTTCGTAATTTTGGTTTTCGCCACATGAAAAAATTTAATAACACTCCTTCTATGTATTTAACAACAATCGATTAGGTGTAAATTCAGCTAATAAAAATCCAAATTTTAACATTTATTTATAATAAAACAAAAAATAAATAATAAAAAAATGTTCTAAGTCCAAACTAAAAAAGCATAATCATAAAAAGCAAATGTGATAAGTCCAAAAAAAAAACAATTTCGTCGCGAACAGCATTTTTGTTTTTAAATATTTTAATTATTGATATTAATGAGCAATGAATCGACGAAGAAACTGCGTTTACAGATTTAAAAAATATTAATCCCAAAAAAAGTTAGACAGTTTCTTGTCCCTCCTGTAAAATTTCAAAAAAAGTACTTATCACGTTTGCACATTAAGGTGACGATATGTTTTACAGTTTTTCTAAGACAATCTAGAAGAAATAGCAAAATTTGTATGACAGCGTCATCTAGCGTGAGTTTTATATAAAAAAAAATATCAATAATGGTTTCCTCGACCCCAAAAACACTGAGATACCACAACTTTCCAGGATAATAAAAATAAATAAGCAAATTTTTTATGATTTTTTCTTGTTAGACAGCCTTCCAAAATCACCAACTTCAAATGCGTGTAAAACAATCTAGCACTTAACTAAAAAAAACCTTGAGAGTTTTGTTATTGGAAACGTCAACTTTCATTTGCTTTTGGTTTCATCCCGTTCCGATTCCGAAAGTTCGATTTTGTATCACTGTGTTATTTAATTATTGCGTATTACATCCCTACAAGTTGTCAAACCTTTTGGAAAAATTAAAAACCAAAATAAAGAAACTTTACTCTAGTAACTTGAAGCATTTGATTTAGGTTTGCCTTTTTCCTATTAAATGAACTTAAAGCCGGCTAATTATATATGTATCTTTGGATCAGATAAAAACACATTGAGTTAAAGGACTTTAAAATTAAACAAAGTGCATTTTTAGACGTTGCTTTAAAAATTATGGGCCTATCCCACGATTTCGACAAGTCGATGTCTTTCTCTTATTTATATTGAAAACGAAAACAAATTTAAATATTTTATTATGGTTTCAATATAAATGAGAGAACGACATCGACTTGTCAACATCGTGGGATAGGCCCATAATTTTTAAAGCAACGTCTAAAATGCACTTTGTTTAATTTTAAAGTCCTTTAACTCAATGTGTTTTTATCTGATCAATACAACCGTTATACTGGCTGAAAAAGGAGAAAAATATATATATTATTCAGTTGAAACATTTACTTTTATTCTAGGCGTAAAATACCTTTTTTAAGAAAATTTAATAAAACTATAATTTTTGGTTTTCTACAACATGAAACAGATTTTCATGTTACTGTAAGTCGTTTTGTTGCTCTTGATGCGTTATCTCTTTTCTTTTTCATAAAATCTTGAGAATCTTTTTTTAAGCGCACAAACGAAAGCTACGAAGCCGTTTTGGAATCAAACCCATAGTCGAGCGCACTACAATAATTGGAAAAAATATGTCTTTTCCTATTAATAGAAATTTGTTTCATGCAAATCGGCTAAGTTCATACTATTTTGATTTTATGTCGGATTCTAAAACTTTCACAATTTTTTGTATGACGCACCTAATATTTTACCTCAAAAACTTATTTTTTAAAGAATTCAATGTAAACAAATACTGTAGTAAAAACAAAATCTTAAAGAAAGTACTCTGAAAACAGTTGTCTGTCTAACACTTTGTAATTTTAGTTTGCGTTCTTGGTACTCGTAATTGACTCTTCTTTTTAGTTCATGCACATTTCAAATGTTCTATTATTGATTTTCCATTTAAAAGTGAACCAACAATTATACAAGGCGCCAAATGGCAATGAAATATACAAAGATTCATGTAAAAATATTTTGAAGGAATTGAGCCCATACATACCTTTACATGGATATGTTGTTGGTTGGATACCGTCGGATTTTTTCATAATTTATACACTCATGAGTGTGTATTAAATATTTATAAATTCATTAGTGCAGTGTGTTTAAACTTCAATTGTTAAAATTTTGATAATTGCTGTCTGTATCAATAATTTTAAATATGTCTGTAATCCAAAGATGTTTTGAGAAAAAGTAGAATAAAGTACGGTGCGCAGGTGTGAAGAAAGACCACCAACCGCGTTTGAGTTAAGTGAGGCATGTTAGTCCTCAGCAGGTTTCTGGGTTATTATTTTTAAATTAAATATCATAAACAACAATTTAAGTGACTTTAAATCAAACAATGATATTTTCTTTAACCTGAACACCCACTTCATAGGATGAGCGAGCGGCTCGTTTTCTTAATCGGTTTAAAAACTGTTTTTTTTCATTTTTGGTGTTTTCTGTTTTATTTATTATTGATTTTTCGAATTTTGAATGCATTGCCAGCATGAATAATACGAAAATAGGCTTCTTGGTAGAATATGCATTACACAGTCGGTAATTCATGCAGACTTATTAGCTTTATTAAAAAACCAAACTAAAAAACCCAACAATAATTGATGTCAGATGAGGGAGGACACAATTTAGTACCATTATGGCTAAGGAAGATGAGAGAGTTAACATGATCGTCTTTCTTGGATTGCTTTTTTCTAAGGCCCATTTTTCCAATTTTTGCAACTTCGCAAAAAAAAATCCCTATTGGTATACTTATATTCCCAACCTTGGGGGCTATTCACATGTTACATAATGGTATTTTCGCTGTTTTTAAATACCCCGCACCAACCGTAACAATTTAAAAAAATTAAGTATAAATTATACTATGTAACACAAGAAACAGCGTTGTATATTCTGCCGTGTAGGTTGTAAACATGTTCATTTTACTTTGTTCCTTGATAATGTCTAATTTCTTCTTAATTTAACCTTACGAACTTTAGGCTAAAATAATCACTTTGGATTCCAAAGCAAATTAGCTGTAAATAATCACACTCTTACTTACAAAACTTATTAAATTTATTTTAGATATCGTCAGAAAGTAATTATTAAATATATATATATATATACATATATATATCTATATATATATATATATATATATATATATATATATATATATATATATATATATATATATATATATATATATATATATATATATATATATATATATATATATATATATATATATATATATATATATATATATATATATATATATATATATATATATATATATATAATATATATATATATATATATATATATATATATATATATATATATATATATATATATATATATATATATATATATATATATATATATATATATATATATATATATATATATATATATATATATATATATATATATATATACATATATATATATATATATATATATATATATATATATATATATATATATATATATATATATATATATATATATATATATATATATATATATATATATATATATATATATATATATATATATATATATATATATATATATATATATATATATATATATACATATATATATATATATATATATATATATATATATATATATATATATATATATATATATATATATATATATATATATATATATATATATATACATATATATATATATATATATATATATATATATATATATATATATATATATATATATATATATATATATATATATATATATATATATATATATATATATATATATATATATATATATATATATATATATATATATATATATATATATATATATATATATATATATATATATATATATATATATATATATATATATATATATATATATATATATTATATATATATATATATATATATATATATATATATATATATATATATATATATATATATATATATATATATATATATTGCTAATTTCTAATCTGATCTCTCATTTATTATATTGCCGTGTACTATAGTTTTACATAATAGAGAGATTTGTGAAGAAATCTAGTGCTCCACTAATGCTTTCGAAACTTGAAAGTCGTCAAGTATTAGAAAAACACTATGATATAGATTTTACTCAAATACAATATTCTATAAGTTTATGTCTTCTATGAACTTTTTTATGCACATCGGTTAATGAGTTTAAAAGTTACGTATTTATTGCCACTTTTTTATTTCACGCCACTATGCACCGCAAAGGGTTGTAAATAATTGCAGTTACATAATATGTATACAGTTCAACTAAACACATATTATGTATTTAGTCGAACTGTATGGGTTTTAATCCAAAGAAAAAAAATGTATTTATGAATTTTAGTCGAACTGTATAGGTTCATATCCAAAGAAATTTAATTATTTTGGCTTGAGTTCGGTTTTAATTTAATTTTTCAATTAAATTATTTGACATGTTTCGATAGCTCCAGTTAATCTCGTCAGAGTTCTTTTCCGTGTAGACCACTTGACCAAAGTCGGTGGTTTGTAGTCAAGAGTTGAATATCATCTACCTTTAATCAATTCATACTGTCACTTTTAGCGCTGTATTTCATTTGATAGTCATTGATATTCACTTTTTTCTTTATGTCTTGTGTTAAGCTTTTTGTTATTTCTCTATTCTAGTATGAATTATCATCGATAATTATAATTAATAGTATAAATTACTTTATCCCATGATTTTGGGAGGCAAGGATTGCTATGACTTTTTGGAGTCATGTACTGCACTCCTCGGCAGGCATACCATGATGGTGTGACATGTTGGGATGTCTTCTCCCATTTATTAGGAGCATGCCTGGACGAAAGTGAATGTTCTCAAATTGGGGTTTGATCTCTTCCCCACTCTAATAGCTCGTCCACGATAGCGTCCTCAAGTTGAGTTAACTGTTCACTTGATAATGAGGCGACCCTCAACCCTTTGACAGCATCAGCATATCTAGGTACTTTAGTCCTACTCCAACGTACGCGGATGTTGACATATTGTTTCCAACTGTCCTCCTGCGCTTCTTGCAGTTTTCTGGATGTGTAATAGCTTTTATATCCCTCTTACTCGGCCTAGCTTGGCCTGGAGTGATTTTTTCTCCTGAGCTTTCCTGCTGCCTTCCTCCGCTGATACACCCTGGTAAGGAAGCACAAGCTCCCCTGATCTTAATCGCTGGACGTGGAGGAGAAATCCTGCATCCAGTATTCTGTTTCGTAATAAGTCGTGGAGGTGATGTCCTGCGACCATTACTGCTACTCGGTCCCTTTAGGGAGTCTTGCTCTACGCGAGCGCAGTAGCGGTGATGTTACCACTAATCATTATTTTGTTTCTATTTTTACCTTTCATATGAACTCCCACTAGTAGCAGGGTCTTGAGTACTAGCATGAAGGATCCACCGTTACTTCCCGAGGCGGAGAGGTATCGGGAAGGCTCCGCTAGAATACATCCTAATTACCCCTGACTGCAACTTATCCAATGGGCACGGGTCATATAACACCCTGGATTAAAGGGTAGTAGTTCTTAGTTAGTTGCTTCCCTCCAGCCCGTTTGGCATGGTTGAACCTTTCAGGGAGAAATTCAGCTTATGGTTGCAGGGTCTGTTATATATATTATATATATATATATATATATATATATATATATATATATATATATATATATATATATATATATATATATATATATATATATATATATATATATATATATATATATATATATATATATATATATATATATATATATATATATATATATATATATATATATATATATATATATATATATATATATATATATATATATATATATATATATATATATATATATATATATATATATATATATATATATATATATATATATATATATATATATATATATATATATATATATATATATATATATATATATATATATATATATATATATATATATATATATATATATATATATATATATATATATATATATATATATATATATATATATATATATATATATATATATATATATATATATGTATATATACATATATATATATATTTTCCCGTCGTTCCTTTTAGGAGCATAGGGCCTCCGCAAAGGTGACTTATTAATACATACATATGAAATTTGTATTTTTATTTTAAATACACATCGCCAAAATACTAAAACTACTGGACATGTAAGATTTTGCTGTTTTGTAAATATGTACATTAAATACCTTTTTTATTTTAAATACACATCTGAAAATACTAAAACTATTGACCACGTAAGATTTTGGTGTTTTTCAAATACATGCGAAAATGTATTTTGTAATGTGTATTTTTATTACGATAATGCATGTGATTGCCCAGCTCTGAAGGCAATGCAGTACAAAATTCATAAAAAAATCTGAAGCGACTGCAGGCTTATTTAAAAAAAGCAGCGAAATCCTAAATAAAGACATCAAGCTCGCTGCAATACGGAATGGGCGATATAAGCTCGCTGTTTCTTTTTACAGTACGATTTATAACTGTGTAAATCATACACTGGCTTTTACATCATTTGCCGAAAGTGAAATGAACATTTTGCGTAGCTTAATAATTCTCTTAAGCCCTTCAAAACTGCTGTAAATCAATTATCATAAAATATAGCAAACTTGTCAGAGAATGCTAAATATTTTTATTTTAGCTTAAAATACTTTCGAAGTGTCAAAACCATTATGTAGAAATTTTGTTTAATTTTAAAAAGACGAATGAACGAACGTCGCAAAATGTATGTATGTATGGCTTTTACATTGTATTTTAGCACTTAACTCCCTAAAAGCGACAATCTTGTTAAATTTTCTTCAATAACTAATTTTTTTTCTCAGTTTAATTGTCGGTCATTCAGTTACGGGTAAGACTCTTCTTCAGATGCTAACAAGATCTAGACACAGATAATAGAAGCTAGTCAAAGCATATTCAGTGATTTCATACGCATTAAAAGAAATGCAACAAAAAACTAATAGTCTTGACTTGACTTATTAGTTATATGCCCTAGAACGAGAATGTTTAGTGAAAAAGAATGTACAATCTTGTTAAAATAAAATAAAAAACTGATATGAGTTTTATATTTGACTATGTTGATTCTAATATACCCTACTTCAAGATATGAAGTAATTAATATGTTCTTGAAGAAATGATTCTGGAGTTTTTTCTAACTTGTTTTCATTAGATATAGAATTTGTTCTTAATATTAGGTCTTTGATTTTTCTTCTTATACATCCAAGACATCCCAATGCAGTTAATAAAATGAAGAGCTTGATATTCGGGAGTAGTGCAAAAAAGGAGTCGATATTATTTAAATAAAATAACATTGCACTAATGTCTTCACAATAATAATAGCTTGTGTGACAAGTTCTTAGTGCGTCTGGTTTTGCTTTAAAAATGTTCTCGAAAAAATCGATAAGAACTAACTTCCTCATCAATTGCGAGCTCTTACCAATGCTCATCAGCATTGCCACTGGAAAAATATGTTCCTTTCAAATTTCCCAAAACAATCCATAATCCTTTAAAACTACCTTTGCTTTTAAATCCGTATTTGCATTTTGATCGTTTATTTTGTATTCCGATGTCACAACGATGAAATTTTTTACTTCATCCGAAAAGCTCACATTAAACCTTTTATTTATTACTATGCAAAGTTTATAGCCAAATATTTATTGCCGTAATAATATATAAAAATTATTATTTGTGGCTTTGTGTGTTTGCTTGTTCGTATTCTATACGCGGTCAAACCGTGAACCTATTCTCTGCACCTACGAGAAGGCTATAGGCTGCGGTAAATGGAACTGGCACAAAACAAGTCACGTGACCGGTCCCCAGGTGGTAGGGAGCAGTCCGAGTTCTAACACTTCCTATGAAGCGGACCGGCCACTTTTACATGGGAATGGCCTATGATGGTGTTAATTGATACTTTGTATGCACCTTGTAACTTGTCTCTGCACTACGGTGTAGAATAATATACATTATATATAAATATTATTCCCAAATTCAGCTGTAATTATCGACTAATTTATTTTTTTATTGTTACAAATCCAAGTAGAAATTGTAATTTTTAAGCGTGTCTTTGATAGGGTTCGAACCGACAACCTCCGGCATGACAGGCTAGTATACTACCCACTCGACCACAGGGGAACTTATATTTCAAGGTTGTAAATACCAGTTAAGCTGGAATTAATATCTGAATATAGTTACGGAACAGGTTCCTGAGTGGAATAGCAGTCTCATTGAAGGGAGACAATTAATATTATATAAATACTATGTAATAGGCCTTTGATCCAGGTGCGTCGAATTAGTTCAGTGCCGTTTACTAATATACTAGCCGGAGTACCAACTAAATTGACTGAAAATGGTTAATATGTAACCATTTACACAATAAGGCTTTTTTCACCATTCACTACTCCTTATTTTTAGTACCAGTCTCACTTTCTCAAGTCATGGGACGAGTACTTTTGGATCATTTGTCACCAAATTTTCCGCAAGGAACTTACAAGCCAAATATATATTATTAATCGAAATAAAGAAACTTCTTAACCTGGAATTAAAAATAGGGTATGTCTTTTTTAAGACAAGGTCCCAGAGGAAGGAGCGTAGGGAGAAGGGTGAGCAGGGAAATTTTTGGGTCAGCAACGCGTAAGATTTTAGCTAGTATATTATCCAGAAAAATACAAAACAATTTATATGATGATGATGAGGTGAAAACGATGGCATAAATTCTGCCGTAACAAAGTTTTTAAAACCAATACAAATAACTGTTAAAGCAGTTGAACTTAGAATTTTATTTGCTACTAGATGTGCCCGCCCGCTTCGCTCGCTTAAAGTTTGCTCTGTAAAATGTAATAATATAAATTTCTTTACATATTGTTTAAAGTTCCCGTTATACAAAATGAACAGTGCTACCAACGTTGAAAAAAACAAAAACATATTTCTAAATTCCAGCAACATTTATATTAGTAAAACTGAGTATATTTTCACTTTTTTTCTATTTTAACTTAAAAATTAGATATTTTATCACGTTCATGCATGATCGCAAGCAAACAAAAACTGCTCATGCACATTCATACGCGACCTTGCTTTTTCGCCTCACGTTCATGCACGCTCATGTAAGTGTAAATTAGAATTAAGGCTTCATTAGTCTTGACTTTCTGTTGCTGTTCTGTGCTGTGACGTTCTGTAGAAAATATTTTGTAATTACTTGTTCTGTGAATGGAATCAGCTGTTTTTAAAAGCAAAAGGTAATCAAAACAAATAAATTGAAATTGTGAAAATAAATAGTTTTGTGAAAAATTGTGAAATAAACACAAAACCACAAACCACAAACACCAAAAAACACCACAAAAACTAATACATACGCACTGTTGGCTGTCACTTAACGTTGAATTCTATTTTCTGCAGTTTTGTCCGCAACAGAACAGAACGAAAAAGGAACAACAAACCACTCATACAGATTTTCAATTGAACAGAAACGAAACAGCTGATTCAGAACAGAACAGCACGTACAAACTTATTCTGCCTTTAGTCACGGTCAGGAAAAATCACGCTCAAGAAATGATATATTTTTACCATTAAATTTCATGAAACCAATTTGAAGACAAAACGTACAATTTTCCTATGCTTCGCATCATGGAAAAACCAAGAAGTTTGCATTGGATAATATTCAGAAATGCATAAAGTAACTTTTTTCCTTTTAATCACGAAATAATCACCCAAATAGTTTATTCATGACCTTTACTCATGCCAAATTTTGTATACTTATGCTCGAAGGAAAACGATTGAAGAGAAACCGTACCCACGATCATGAGGGATCATGATTCACGCTAATCACGTGAGCGGCGGCCACTCTAATTAAAAGCTACTTTGTAGCAAAAAATCTTTAAAAGTTCTTCAAATGTTAATTTGCGTCAACACATTTTGTTCCCCTCATATACAATTAACCTCATATACAATTAACCCTCATATACAATTAACAAGACTAAAAATATTTTTTTTAATTGTTATTAGACATAGAAAGCAAAATTTATTTGAAAAACTTAGTGTTAATTTAACATTTTTAGTACGTTAGCTATTTATAGATATTATTATTTTCAAAATTTAATATCACTCATTTGCTTCAAAGTCGTCATAACTCAAAAAAACTAGTTTTACAGAAAATGAGTTTAAAGTTTTCAATTTACACCCAATTTAATGTAAAAAGATAATTTAATTTTTCTCTCAAGAGTTGAGTTACAAGATAGCTGCATGAAATGTTTGCACAACATAAAGAACGATATAGCAATAAATTCTGCATTAGTAGATTAAAAAAAACAAATTATGACGACGTTGCAGAAATAATTGATTGATACGTTTTCCTAGAATTGACAACGTTGCTTTTTTATTCTTAACAGTATTATCAAAGTTTCTCGTACATAAATAATATTATTTTATAAACAAGCACTTCACATATCAATTCACGATAAAATTAAAATGTCTTAAATGAGAAAAAATTAAACTTATTAATTGTAGAAATACAAACTCAAAAAAAAGCTATTAAATACTTATGTATTATGTACCTTTTTTAGCTTTCAGAATTTTGAAAATAGTGCATTTTTTGCTTAGGGTCTGGGCTGTTCATATAGTACGTACCGCCCCTAAGGGTATTGAAGACTTGTTACGGTTCAGATAATTAATACTGAAATTTTTTTAAAAAGCGTTACGAAGAAGGGAAGATTGGTTTAAAAAGTGCGAAAGTAGCGTTTCATAATATGTGCAGAGCCCGTTAGTTAAAAATTATGGTAAGCGAAAGTTTCTTCAAAACTTGTTTTTTTATTGAAATTAAAATGTTATGGAACTACTAAGCCTTGTATTTTTCTTCCGACGAGGTTTGCTTGAATTTGGAACGATGTTCCTTCATCGCACGTAAAATTTGCTTGAAAATCTCTAACCGTCTTCAGCTATGTGCCATCTTGAGTGTTCTCCTGAATACATGCTCCTATATATTTTTTTGCTAAACTATAATTATTTGTTGTTACTGTCGTAAAAGTAACGGGAAACGTTATTAATATGTTTCATATCACGTGACATTCACCAGATAACGGTACATTTGTGTTTTTCGATGTATGCTTCTCTCTCAAGCGCCATTCAAAGTCACATGCTAGTTCCATTAAAATGAGTTGTTGAAAGGCTGCTAAATTACGCGTTCAACAACCAAAATCGGAATGGGATGAAACCAAAAGCTAATACGCATTTAAAGAAAAAATCATTAAGAATTTTATAAATTAGTGCTTCATTATTTTTATTATCGTGGAAAGTTGTGGTATCTTACTGTTTTTGGGGTCGAGGAATCCATTTTTAATATTTAATTTTACATAAAACTCAAGCCGCTGTCATAAAAATTTTGCTATTTCTTGTAGATTGTCTTAGAAAAAACGGTGTTTTTACTTTTTTGAGGCTAAAAAATCAATATATGGTGTTCGTTGGCTTCATTGTAAAACATATTTCTAATGATATTACGAGGTACATTTTATACTGATAATCAGCCGTGTCACAGATTCCCTTCGGATTGGTTATGATTCCGTAGTTGTCATTCCGAATAATTACATTTTTGGTGCTTTAGATTCCGTTTATTTTGTATTTCGTTTTTACAATGATAAATTTTATATACCTTGAGGCGTTTGTTTACTCTTGTTTTTAGATGCAAAGCTCGCATTGAGTTTTTTATTAACATGGAAAGCTCATGACCAAATATTTATTTGACGCTCCTAAAAGTATTCACGTTTTTTAGTATTTACTGCAAATGAAGTTAGTAGAAAAGTGTTTATCAATTCCTCTTTGAAGTTTAAAAGTGGTTTGAATACGAAGAAAATTTTCGTTTTTCGTTTTCTGAAGCAACAACTTACGGAATTGAAACCACTTCCGATCGGAATGATATTCTGTGACATGGCTGAATACGTTACTATTAAAATAACATTAAATTAAAAACTTTAAAAACACCCGAATAAAATATATGTTATATGTCTCAATAAGATGTCACAAATCGTACACTAAGGCCGGGTTTTTGAGATGTGGATTAAGTTTAAACTTAGTTTAACGTCGTCTGAAACTCTGATTTTTCCAGCGAAATGTGAGACAAAAAATTGGTCCCAAAATATGAGAGTACTATTTTTTCCTTTGTAATTTTGTAAAGATAAATAGAATAGCATATATTTTTATAAAAATATAATTCATTTAAATACAAAAGTTGTTTTTGTAATAAAAAAAATTATTTTTACCTAAAAAAACACAATTTTTTGCATAAAAATACCATTTTTGTAAAAGTAACGTACTGAAAATAATAAAATGTAATTCGTAATATCATTAGAAATATATTTTACAATGAAGCCAATATCAAAAATTGTTTTTCTAACTTCAAGAAAAGTAAAAACACCGTTTTTCTATGACAATCTACTAGAAATAGCAAAATTTGTATGACAACGCCATCTATCGTGAGTTTTATGCAATAAGAAATATCAAAAATGGATTCCTCGACCCAAAAAACAGTAAGATATCATAACTTTCCAGGATAATAAAAATAAATAAGCATTATTTTATCAAATTTTTAATGATTTTTTATTTGTTAGACAGCCTTCCAAAATCACCAATTTCAAATGCGTATAAAAAAAACTCTAGCACTGAACTAAAAATAAAGCCTTGAGGGTTTTGTTATGGAAAACGTCAACTTTCATTTGCTTTTGGTTTCATCCCATTCCGATTTGGAAAGTTCGATTTTGTATCACTGTGTAATTGGATTTGATCTGATAAAATGCCTGAGTTGTAGTGGATCGAAGCTAAGATTTTATGAAATTTTTAACATTTTTTACCAATTCTTGTCATTCGCTTGCAGACCAACCGTCGATTAAAATAAAATCGGTTTCGGTTGGATAACGGAAAGTCGTCCCAGAACTACTGATAGCTTACAACTGTCAAAATGTCAACATTTTTATAATTTTTCAACTGCAAGCTTAATATTTATTGCAAGAAACGGCTAGATTCTCATTTTAGCAATTTTGCGCGAATTTCCGTAATTTTCGCAATAGAATGATTTTTCAATGAAAATAGCCAACAACAAGTATTCACTACTTTAAAATAATGCAAACGATACAACAATTCAAGGAGTTGTGAATTGAACAATTTTTTTTCTTTCTTCCTTAAGACCATCGTACACGATGTGTCGTGAACGTGTGAGTGAACGTTGTTTGATTTGTTGTTTCTTAATCAGTCCCAGGTATTTTTCTATAACATCAAACAAACCAACAATTCTTGTAGAAATATGGAAACCCGGTTTTTTATTGTCGAGAAACCGATCACCCTAATACATAATGTTAAATAACGACCTCACCCCGCATGCCCGAAGATTTGTAAATATTTTCATATCAATTATAATGTTTATAAAACAATATACATATGTATGTACATATACAATCCATGTTTATTTACCTATTCATGCTCAATTCCACAAATTCAAATATTATCTATCTTATATTACAGGTTTCAGGCTGGTTCCATATACACATATATAGGCGAAGTATGCGTTTCGATGAATCCCTACAGACAATTGAACATATATGGGCCAGAAACAATAAAAAACTACAAGGGACGAGAATTATTCGAAAATAAACCCCACATATACGCGATTGCTGATGCCGCGTACAGAATATTGAAACAACGCCATCAGGATACCTGCATATTAATATCGGGTGAATCTGGTGCTGGCAAGACAGAAGCATCTAAAATAATTATGAAATACATTGCAGCCGTTACAAATATTCATGGCCAGAATGAAATCGAAAGGTGAATTAATTCTTAAAAATTCTATGTACAGAAGATTCTAAAGTAATTTTTTATTATTCAGGCTTTTTAGTTCATTAATTTAGTTGATCAGCAAAGTATTTTATTTAGAAATGAATATTCAAAGCATGTAATAATAAAATATTCAAAGATAAATGTTTGCAAAACAATGGTCGAACTTAACATCATGATGTTTTCGAGATCAACTACGATCTCATCATCAGACTTCTTTTGTTTCTAAGCTTTCCACTGTTGCACGGTGGTGACGTCAATCTTGAAAGCAAAATTTTTCTCTTAAAGTTCACATGTGTGGAAGATTTTTTCCCTTTATTATAACCAGGGAAACCCGAAAGATGCCCTAAAAATTGTGTTTTATGCGTATTAAATATGCACTAAAAACTTAAAATCATGCTCCCAAAATGTAAAAACAGCTCTTAAAACTTTATCATTTCGTTTACAATTTATACGATATTTATTTCTGATACCACGAATTGTTTACATATAATGGCGGCATGCAATAATATCCAAGAGCATAATATCCGCGGACATTATTTCCACTTCAAATATAAATAATGTCAATGGAAAGGAATGTCGAATTGTGGCTTCATAGATTAAAGTTTTTCTGCTCAGTAAAAAATCTGAACTCTGCGAAGCCACTATTCGATATACCCGGAGAAGAAAGCAATTAATCCCGTCCAAAGCCCGGCTATGCAGACAATCTTCACTCGGCAGTACTTTTGCATGAACTTTATTTGCATTTTTTGATGGTCATTGCTTGCTTTTCTGGTTGCTTATGGGTACGGGAGTCGATTGAACAATACCAGCCTGTCCTCTCATCTGTCCGCATATATAAAATTTTGGTCACCAAGACTTCGCATAAATAACTTAATTAATCGCATACGCGACTATTCTCGTCCTGCTATTTTTCTATGAAGTGCAAATAAGCCAACAATCTCGACAAAATTGAAATTGTTCAACAAAATCCTTAATACTACATAATTGAAAATTTTTAAAGCTGTGAGTAAACTGGCAATAAATCAGTGGAATGAGGAAAATTTTTAAGATATTGCGGAAAAAGTACTTTAAAGTAAATTTAAAATCGTAAAAGAAAATGTTTTCCCTTTTTTGTAAATATTCATATTAAAATTTAAAAAACCAAAATATTCAGGAAATCAGACAAATATGCCACAAGAAATAGAAAAATGTCCTAAATATGCGACTAACGGCCCCTTTCATAATGTACGATTAACGGCAAGTTCGGCATGCAAAACTTGCCGTTAAAGTCGACATTAACTTTTGATTGTATATTGTGAAAAGGGCCGTAAGTGTAAAATATGCAAAAACATGCTGTAAAGGTAAAATATGCAAAAATATGCACTAACAAATCGATACCAAAATTCTTGAAAAGTTCTGAAACGTATAAATATTTTATTTGTGCCCACATACACCGCACAGGAAAAACAATGCAATTGTATATTTGAGGTTTCCCTGATTATATATAACACATTAATTTTTGAGCTTTTTATTGGTGGATCGAAAATTACTATACTTTTATATTTGTCTTCCCTAATTTTATTACATATACCTTTATTCAATTCTTGAAACCAACAACAAACAATTTCCTTTGCTTTTAAGATTTGTGTGTACAATAGTGATGGAAATTGTACGCAAAAGCATTATATTATTGGAAATCACTATTCGTAGGAAACTACTATTGCAGACTTTGCAGCTCTTGCAAGTCTAGGATATATGTTACAATATGCAACACAACAAGAACAAAATATAAGAAACTTACATTTCCTACACAGTAGCAGATATGCAATACTAAAAACTGTAGGAAACTTGTCTAGCATATATGCAATTAACAAAATTACTCAGAGCGACTAATAGAAAAATACAAACTAATAGTAGGCCTGTTTGCTTACTTTTTCAATACTACAAATAATAAGTTAAGAAATAAGTAAGAGTAATTCTTTCTTTATGGTACATTATGGTACATAGTTATACATAATATATGTATTTCCTACAGTTTTGAAGAAGACACTCACTCTTTGCAGCAGAAAATGATAGTTTATATCCTAAAGGTGCAAATATGCTACCAAGAGTGATTTCCGCTATTATTATACACATTCCCCTAAAATCAAATTCTTGCCCAAAATTCAAACTTCACCAAAGTTTAAAAAATTTACCATAAAAATGAAAACCTACCGAAAATTTAAAAATAATTAGAAACTTATAAAAAAACTGCAAATTATTACAAACTGAAATTTTCATATTGCTAAAACAGCGAAATTCGAAAAAAACACAATGATGTTTCAAAATTGCTTAACATAAGTCTGATTGAACGAGAACACCTGCAGTAGAAAATAGTCTCTTAGATTATATTGAAAACTGAAGTACTGCTGCGCGATAGTTTGGGTATAAGGCTTCATTGCGCCAGATATAGAATGATATGCGTTGACTTCTTTAGAACAAGGGCGCACATCTTCATTGGCTTCTTAATAATTTCTTCACAAATATGTATGTATGTATGTATGTATGTATGTATGTATGTATGTATGTATGTATGTATGTATGTATGTATGTATGTATGTATGTATGTATGTATGTATGTATGTATGTATGTATGTATGTATGTATGTATGTATTATGTTTTTTTTTTTTTATATTTGTGGGATGAAAATCATCGAAAGACTCTGGCAGTGGTGGTGTTTGCCAGAAGTGCGAGATTTTAACACGCTAAAAACACCCCTTCACACTGACCCAAATGCTCCCCGTGGTACTACCGCAAGGCTATACGTCTCGGGGTGGGAAAGGTCCTAGACCCTAAATCTAAACTACATGGATTCTTCTGCGAATCTCTTCTAACCTACGAAGTTCCAACAGAACCAATTTTATAAAATTACATACATACGTCCAGTTATACAAAGATTCCAACATGATTGGAACGATGTTGTCCGGCCTAATACCACGCCCTAAGACTACTTCTAAGTACGCTCTACCACTATCAAATCGTGGACAGATGAAGAACACATGTTCGGCATCTTCCACGACATTGCCACCACAACTCGGACAAAACGGAACACTGTCATGTCCGAAACGGTACAAGTACGACCTAAAACAACCATGTCCAGTCAAAAACTGTGTAATGTAGAAGTTCAAGTCGCCGTGTCTTCTTGATAACCATACCCTAATGTCAGGTATCAGTAAGTAAGTCCATCTTCCCTTGTCAGTCGCTGTCCATCGTTCTTGCCACTTCCGTAGACACATATCAGTCACACCATTCGTACTGTCCGAAACGGCTTCTAGCTCGATGGGTATCATGCCGGCAATGACAAAGGCGGCCTCGTCCGATACAGTTCGGAATGCGCTACATACTCGCAGGGCGGCCAGCCTATACACAGGGGATATCAGATTCACATATGTAGAGTATTTCAGTGAGCCTGACCATATAGGGGATGCATATAAGATAATGCTTCTTACTACACTGGTTAGCAATCTCCTCTGCAGATATTTTGGACCTCTTGTATTCGGCATGATCCGGCATAGCGCTGAGCAGGTTTTTGATGCCTTAGAACCTATATACTTCAAGTGCTCATGAAAAGACAGACGAGTGTCAATCATGACTCCAAGGTATTTTAAACATTCCTTGGATTCTATGCTACACGTGCCAATATTTAGCCTAATGGTTTCCCTATTTTTCCGACTACTAATCAGAATCGCTTCTGTTTTATGGTCAGCTAGAGCTAGACCCATTGATCTCAACCAAGACCTTACGATCTGAATACTGGCGTTTGCAATGGTTTCCGCCTCTAGTAACTCTTTTGCTTCACATACTAACGCTATGTCGTCTGCGAATCCAACTATCTTTACCTTCTCCGGCAGGTTTAACCTTAATACTCCATCGTACATGACGTTCCACAGTAGTGGACCAAGTACTGATCCTTGAGGCACCCCACCAATGATCTTTCGTCTTTTAGTACCCTTATCAGTATCATAAGCTAGCTCTCTATTTCGGAAATAGTCCTGTATAATTGCCAGTAGATATCCTGGGATGTCTAAACTGGCTAAGGCATCAACAATATGCTCCCAGTTTGCCGTGTTGAAGGCATTCTTTACGTCTAGCGTTACAACTACACAATACTCTTTTGCTCCATTTCTCCACCTCTTCCCTTGGATAGCCTGAGCAGCAGTTTCTACTACAACTTTGATAGCATCTACTGTTGACCTTGCTTTCCTGAAGCCAAATTGGTTATCTGATAAACCGCGGTTAGCTTCAACACAACTTTCCAATCTTCTACAGATTATACTTTCTAGCAATTTCCCACTTGTATCTATCATACACAGCGGCCTATAAGAGGAATGGTCGTCTGGTGGCTTATTATCCTTAGGTAACAATACTAACTTTTGTCTCTTCCACATTGTTGGAAAAATGCCCTGGCTCAAGCATGCGCTTATTACTTTCAAAAAATAGTGAGGATGGAGTTTAACAGCTTCTTTTAGTATCATATTCGGAATGCAGTCTAAACCTGGTGCCTTCTTGTCTTTAAATTTTGAGACAGCACCTTCTATCTCGGCAATCGTAACCGGAGGAATGTCGAAAAATTCAGCCGGGTAGCTGTGTTGCCATGTCGGAGTTTCCTGTTGGGGAAAGAGATGATCTACAATTCCCTTGAGGAGAGGCTCTTCTCTTGGCGGCGATGGACCAAGACATTTAAGTTTCTTGGTTACCAATTTATATGCAAAGCCCCAAGGATTACTATCTACTTCATCACAAACATTAAGAAAACACCTACGCTTGCTCCTGCGAATTGCAATCTTCAACGCTTTCCTTTTATCCTTATATATTTGATGGTGTACACTATTCTCTAACCTACCTCTCGTTCGTGTATACTGCCTTCGGGCACTTATACACTCCGATCGCAAGCTAGCAATTTCATCATTCCACCAGTACACCGGGGGCTTATTTGGTGACCTTTTACGCTTTATCATAGCTACGTTACAGGCATTAGTGATATGACTTACTAATTGCACTGCCATATCTTCAGCTGAACCACTCAGTTCCATGTTCTCCATACAAGCTGCGAAGATATCCTTATCAAAGGTATTTACCTTCCATCCTGTCAAACCTCGTGCTTGTGCAATCACACGGGGCTGTTCATCTTGTACATCTATGATTATAGCGCTATGATCGCTATGAGTATAGATGTCGGATATTCTCCAGTTAACTTGGGTTGTGATGCTGCTACTGACAAATGTAATGTCAATTACCGATCCAGCATCACCCCTTCTGAAAGTTTGTTCAACTCCATTATTAATGAGTACAACACCCAATACAGAAAAGGCTTCCAAGAGTACTCTACCTCTTGTGTTTGTCAAGGGGCAGCCCCATTCAACAGCCCACGCATTGAAGTCACCCGCTATTATGACAGGATTTCTTGTAACTGCATCTGTTACTATATTGTCAACTATTACTCGAAAGTCCTCTATAGAATACCTAGGGGGAATATAGCAACTGTATAGTATGATGCCAGATACAGTGGCTCGGGCATATCCACATTCTGATGTTATTTTATCTCGTATTGTTAGCGTGCTGGTGTTCCATATCGCCGATGTGTTCGTATTATCGGAAACCCAATTTACAGATCCCATGTTCCGATATGGCTCACTCAGCACAGCGACATCTACATTTAAATCTCGAACGCTTTGCTTAAGAAGCTCTTGAGCTGCCTGGCAATGGTTGAGATTTAACTGTAATATACGCATTTTGATGCCTTAAGTTTTGCTTTAAACCCTAAGTTTCTGTAGAGCTCTTCTGTAGTATGGATGTATGTATGTATGTATGTATGTATGTATGTATGTATGTATGTATGTTTTTTTTTTTTTTTTTTTTTTTTTTTTATTATTTGTGGGATGAAAATCATCGAAAGACTCTGGCAGTGGTGGTGTTTGCCAGAAGTGCGAGACTTTAACACGCTAAAAACACCCCTTCACACTGACCCAAATGCTCCCCGTGGTACTACCGCAAGGCTATACGTCTCGGGGTGGGAAAGGTCCTAGACCCTAAATCTAAACTACATGGATTCTTCTGCGAATCTCTTCTAACCTACGAAGTTCCAACAGAACCAATTTTATAAAATTACATACATACGTCCAGTTATACAAAGATTCCAACATGATTGGAACGATGTTGTCCGGCCTAATACTACGCCCTAAGACTACTTCTAAGTACGCTCTACCACTATCAAATCGTGGACAGATGAAGAACACATGTTCGGCATCTTCCACGACATTGCCACCACAACTCGGACAAAACGGAACACTGTCATGTCCGAAACGGTACAAGTACGACCTAAAACAACCATGTCCCGTCAAAAACTGTGTAATGTAGAAGTTCAAGTCGCCGTGTCTTCTTGATAACCATACTCTAATGTCAGGTATCAGTAAGTAAGTCCATCTTCCCTTGTCAGTCGCTGTCCATCGTTCTTGCCACTTCCGTAGACACATATCAGTCACACCATTCGTACTGTTCGAAACGGCTTCTAGCTCGATGGGTATCATGCCGGCAATGACAAAGGCGGCCTCGTCCGATACAGTTCGGAATGCACTACATACTCGCAGGGCGGCCAGCCTATACACAGGGGATATCAGATTCACATATGTAGAGTATTTCAGTGAGCCTGACCATATAGGGGATGCATATAAGATAATGCTTCTTACTACACTGGTTAGCAATCTCCTCTGCAGATATTTTGGACCTCTTGTATTCGGCATGATCCGGCATAGCGCTGAGCAGGTTTTTGATGCCTTAGAACCTATATACTTCAAGTGCTCATGAAAAGACAGACGAGTGTCAATCATGACTCCAAGGTATTTTAAACATTCCTTGGATTCTATGCTACACGTGCCAATATTTAGCCTAATGGTTTCCCTATTTTTCCGACTACTAATCAGAATCGCTTCTGTTTTATGGTCAGCTAGAGCTAGACCCATTGATCTCAACCAAGACCTTACGATCTGAATACTGGCGTTTGCAATGGTTTCCGCCTCTAGTAACTCTTTTGCTTCACATACTAACGCTATGTCGTCTGCGAATCCAACTATCTTTACCTTCTCCGGCAGGTTTAACCTTAATACTCCATCGTACATGACGTTCCACAGTAGTGGACCAAGTACTGATCCTTGAGGCACCCCACCAATGATCTTTCGTCTTCTAGTACCCTTATCAGTATCATAAACTAGCTCTCTATTTCGGAAATAGTCCTGTATAATTGCCAGTAGATATCCTGGGATGTCTAAACTGGCTAAGGCATCAACAATATGCTCCCAGTTTGCCGTGTTGAAGGCATTCTTTACGTCTAGCGTTACAACTACACAATACTCTTTTGCTCCATTTCTCCACCTCTTCCCTTGGATAGCCTGAGCAGCAGTTTCTACTACAACTTTGATAGCATCTACTGTTGACCTTGCTTTCCTGAAGCCAAATTGGTTATCTGATAAACCGCGGTTAGCTTCAACACAACTTTCCAATCTTCTACAGATTATACTTTCTAGCAATTTCCCACTTGTATCTATCATACACAGCGGCCTATAAGAGGAAGGGTCGTCTGGTGGCTTATTATCCTTAGGTAACAATACTAACTTTTGTCTCTTCCACATTGTTGGAAAAATGCCCTGGCTCAAGCATGCGCTTATTACTTTCAAAAAATAGTCAGGATGGAGTTTAACAGCTTCTTTTAGTATCATATTCGGAATGCAGTCTAAACCTGGTGCCTTCTTGTCTTTAAATTTTGAGACAGCACCTTCTATCTCGGCAATCGTAACCGGAGGAATGTCGAAAAATTCAGCCGGGTAGCTGTGTTGCCATGTCGGAGTTTCCTGTTGGGGAAAGAGATGATCTACAATTCCCTTGAGGAGAGGCTCCTCTCTTGGCGGCGATGGACCAAGACATTTAAGTTTCTTGGTTACCAATTTATATGCAAAGCCCCAAGGATTACTATCTACTTCATCACAAACATTAAGAAAACACCTACGCTTGCTCCTACGAATTGCAATCTTCAACGCTTTCCTTTTATCCTTATATATTTGATGGTGTACACTATTCTCTAACCTACCTCTCGTTCGTGTATACTGCCTTCGGGCACTTATACACTCCGATCGCAAGCTAGCAATTTCATCATTCCACCAGTACACCGGGGGCTTATTTGGTGACCTTTTACGCTTTATCATAGCTACGTTACAGGCATTAGTGATATGACTTACTAATTGCACTGCCATATCTTCAGCTGAACCACTCAGTTCCATGTTCTCCATACAAGCTGCGAAGATATCCTTATCAAAGGTATTTACCTTCCATCCTGTCAAACCTCGTGCTTGTGCAATCACACGGGGCTGTTCATCTTGTACATCTATGATTATAGCGCTATGATCGCTATGAGTATAGATGTCGGATATTCTCCAGTTAACTTGGCTTGTGATGCTGCTACTGACAAATGTAATGTCAATTACCGATCCAGCATCACCCCTTCTGAAAGTTTGTTCAACTCCATTATTAATGAGTACAACACCCAATACAGAAAAGGCTTCCAAGAGTACTCTACCTCTTGTGTTTGTCAAGGGGCAGCCCCATTCAACAGCCCACGCATTGAAGTCACCCGCTATTATGACAGGATTTCTTGTAACTGCATCTGTTACTATATTGTCAACTATTACTCGAAAGTCCTCTATAGAATACCTAGGGGGAATATAGCAACTGTATAGTGTGATGCCAGAGACAGTGGCTCGGGCATATCCACATTCTGATGTTATTTTATCTCGTATTGTTAGCGTGCTGGTGTTCCATATCGCCGATGTGTCCGTATTATCGGAAACCCAATTTACAGATCCCATGTTCCGATATGGCTCACTCAGCACAGCGACATCTACATTTAAATCTCGAACGCTTTGCTTAAGAAGCTCTTGAGCTGCCTGGCAATGGTTGAGATTTAACTGTAATATACGCATTTTGATGCCTTAAGTTTTGCTTTAAATGTATGTATGTATGTATGTATGTATGTATGTATGTATGTATGTATGTATGTATGTATGTATGTATGTATGTATGTATGTATGTATGTATGTATGTATGTATGTATGTATGTATGTATGTATGTATGTATGTATGTATGTATGTATGTATGTATGTATGTATGTATGTATGTATGTATGTATGTATGTATGTATGTATGTATGTATGTATGTATGTATGTATGTATGTATGTATGTATGTATGTATGTATGTATGTATGTATGTATGTATGTATGTATGTATGTATGTATGTATGTATGTATGTATGTATGTATGTATGTATGTATGTATGTATGTATGTATGTATGTATGTATGTATGTATGTATGTATGTATGTATGTGTGTATGTATGTATGTATGTATGTATGTATGTATGTATGTATGTATGTGTTCATTATGATGTGAATAACAGTCTAAACGAAATTAATATAGATACTATATGATATACTCAGCTAAGAATTCAGATAGTGTTAATGTAACTTAAGTACCTCGGCATAAACTTATTTTTATAGGACATCATTTTCATTTCAATCCTGCAATTAATGTTTATTTGCGGCCACATTAAATACCGCTCCTTGTTGTTTACCCAATAAGTCTTTTTGGTGTTTTTTTTTCATTACAATAATTGTTGAACCACGCACAACTTTGATTGCTCACACGTACATAAGTTTGACCACATAATCTCACCCTGGCTTTATAACCCTCAAAATATTTTAGATGACATCATAGTGACAACGACAATAAAAAGACGACAATTTGGATTTTATTTCCCTCTGCCGTAAGGCAAATGCATCAACAATTTATAAGGCTGTACCCACACCGAATACGACAAAACTGTTTTTTGTGACGTATACGACAACAACACATTAGTTCTTATGAGACAACCCACACCAAATTTTTATTTGATGTGTGTTATAATCATACGAGTGTGTTTGATGTATACGACAAAAACGTTATGTCGTATTTGGTGTGTTTTCAGGCTAAGCTAACATGCTTATACATCCTTTCATGAATTGGCAATATTGAACGTATCGCTATTTGCTTCGATAGTATCACAATTCCAAAACGTGATTTTTGAGTTAATAATGCAGAATTAATAATGGGTAGTCAACTTTTAAATATAGCTTCGTTAAAGAATTAAGCAAGCTACGGTTTGTAGTCAGTTATTTTTTGTACGTATATGTTTTAAGTGGCTGCTAGACGGATCAATATTTTAGCTTCAATAGAGATATGTGCTTGTCATATGAAAAAATTACACAAAAATTTTTCTGATGTTTTTATGTATGAAGTTTGACAAATGTTAGAACAAAATTATGTCTCTTGAAGACGGGGTGTAAAATAAGTAATTTCTATATTAAGCCATAGATATGTATATACATTAGAGTGGTCGTTAAAAATTAAATTTTTCCGAACGCTCCAAAAAACCTTTTTGGATAATAAAACTTACATTTATTTAACAAAAAGCAGCCGATATAAGTTAGTTCTTAATAAAATCGTTTTGAAAATATCTCTTAATGTAGACGAATTTGAAGTATTATCAATAATAAACTATATAGTGAACAATTTAAGGCCTATAAGTTATTTTTTTTCCTTGAAAAAATAAACTTTGTTTAAAATAAGAAAAAAAAATCAACTTACATTATTATCAAAACAAAGGGTTTTTGCGGCTTCCAAGAAAATTTACTCTTTAGCGACCACCCTAATATACATGCATATACCCAGCCGACATTTGTTGTAGAATTTGGTCCAAACTCGGGTAGAAGAAGTCGGCTAGAAAACGTACCGAAAGCATATGAGTTGACAAGAAGCCTCTCCCTGAGGAAATTCCGAAATCTTTGCCAAAATATCTGAGAAAATTCTTTACAAACTCTGAAGAATTTTTTAGGTAAACTAAAGAATTTCGGTCATATCTGAACAATGCCGCAAAAATATCTTAACGCACACAAAGAAGCGTTGTTTATTAAAACTATTAACATTACATGTGCCAGTCCAAGAAAATCATATATAGTCAATATGAAAGCTCTACTTTGATTTAAAGATAATTAAAAGATACTTTTCCTGTAAAATTTACTTTTTGATGGTTACGATTTCCTTGCGATATCCTCATTAGATATTAGTCATGAATATTTTCGCGAAAAATTTTCTTAAGTATTTTTTAAGTATTTATTTCGAGTTTCTTGCGCCTCTTCCGACAACTAAACTTTCAAAGCATAATTTATTATTTGCAGATCATGAATTAAATATTTGTGAAGAGTTGGAGACATATTCACTCTTGTCGGAAATAAGAGGTGAACAATTTGTTTACGTGAAATATTTCCCGTGAAAAAAATGGTAATGAAAATGGGCAAAATAGTACAGTAACACAACAACACAAAATTGGCTGTCACAATTTTAGGGAAATGGGACACTTTTCACGTGAACTTTTATTTCCGATAAGGGTGATTATACCAGGGATACATTTTTACAAAATATGTAGCGGCATCAAGAGCAAGCTCCCGAAAACCGTCAATAATTGTTCGAAATGAACACGAAACAGCAACCATAATGTTTGTTATTTTTGCCGAAAGCCCCATTTCGAATACAAACAGAACTTGCCTAGCTAAACCTTCTTCAAATTGTCAGTAACTAGCGGTACAATGCGCTCAGCAGTGTGGTCTAGAAGAGCCTGCGAAAGTTTCATTTAGGGGATATTCACATATTACGTAAAGCTCCCGGGAGGGGGGGGGCCAAAGATCCGTTATGGATTAAATAATTTATAATGAACGTTTTGTAAAAAGCGTTACGCAGGGGGGTGTGTAAAAATTCCAAAAATATTACGTAATATGTGAATAGCCCCTTATTGATATGTACGCATTTTTTAGCAAAATTTTAGCAAGTATATGGCCAGTATTAGCTATGTAGTGGCGACTTAGATTAATATATGTGTCTGATTTTTTTTACATATGAAGATTTAATACCTTCTTTCCCTTTTTCTAGCAACTTGTAAATTTTGGTTTTTTGAGATACCACTACGTTGCTATAAAGGATCGATGTAAAGATACCGTGTTTTTTAACGCTGTTTGCCACTATCTTTTCAATGATATATATTTTTTTGTTGCTCTTTTTCCTCAAAGGATAAATAAAATGTTTTTTATGGACGGAAATTCCAACTAAAGTAGTCACGTGCACAGATACATCTGTTTATATCAGTTTCTGCGTGCTAATTCTTATGAGTGCCAGCATTACCATATATTTTTTTTAAAAACTTCTTATATCTGAAAAAAAACAAAACTACAAAAGTGCCAACATTTTAAAAGAAAACACAAAAAAGTGTATAAAAGTGGAACTCATTTTAAGTAATGTGTAGAAACGGTATAGTTGCAGAGGGAGTAAACACAATTAAACACTGTTGCAGTAATAAGGTAGTGAGAAAATATTTGATCATTGCATAAACAATCAACTAATATTTCCATCCGATATACTATACTGCAAATTTTAAATTATGTGCATATTTATAAAAAAACTTGAAAAACTTTTTATAAAATTAAAACTTTTTGGCATCTCAAAAAACTTGCAAAAAAAGGGAAAACTTGACAAATGGCAACTCATGAGTGCATATTGATAAGAAATGTAGTGTTTCTGTTATTAGGTGTTATTGTTACTGGCTGATGTATAGTAGATACCCAGTTGGCCAGATTGCCTTGCACGATATTGTCATCTAAGATTCTTGCACGAACTGTCCTCTGTCGATTGGTTTTCTACTTGACATCGTAAACACTTTTTACGACAATATGAGCGACAATTCATTAACATTGTGGAGGACAAGATTAGCGACAATATCTTAAATGTTGTACTCAAATCAACGTTGTTGAGGACAATATGTTGGCCTCTTGTTTTCTATGTTTTAAGTGGTGCAGCAACAGGGTGGTAAGCGCAAAAACTTATAAACATGCAGCCTCAGTTCGAATCTTATCTAGTTCAGCCAATAATTTAAATGAAAAGCAAAAATATTAAATAATTAAGTAGGTGACATTGTCGCTATGTACTCGTAATCGTTAACGACAAGGTAAACGACATTGTAGCCTATGTAACCATTGACGACATAATAGGCGACTTTTTTGTTTATATAATCATTGACGACAACATAGGCGAGAATGTCGCCCACGGAATCATATTGTGTTATGTGAACGACAATCTGAGCGACATTGTCACTCATTAGATCGTGCACGATTTTCGCGACACTTGTTCGAAAAGTTAATCGATGATTTGTTCCGGCTGTCCGACATTTGTCGTCGAGGATTTAACATTGTCGTACAGCCGTCATTGATGATGTCTTAAAGACGTGGCCAACTGGGTTTGAGTGAATACAGAGAGACTGAGAGAAACACATTTGTTTTCCTATGTTTCGCCCAAACAGATATTACCAGATGCTGATGTCGCACAATAAGTACTTATTTTATAAACAGGCAAATTTGTCATATAAAACGAAGTTTGTTCGCAATTGGTAGGTATTTAAAACGAACATCAAAATAGACAACAAAACAGCAATAACAAAGCACATCACTATGCTGTACCTCGACGCGAAAAATTTTGGAGCTAGTGCTCGGTGCTTTTTTAATCTAATTTTTGGTGCTTTTATTTTGTGGCGGTGGCAGTAGACCTAAAAATCAAAAATTAGTTTCTTTATCTAAAAAATTTTTTTTTAAATGTAAAATTCTTTGTTAATGCAACTATTTCCTGAACATAGTTTTTGCAGTCATGCAGAAAAATTAAGAAAGTGGATTCGAGCAATTAGTGATGATTCATCTTATGCGTCAAACCCCATAAATAACTAACTTTTGTACGTATTTCGTTTGCTTAGTAATTCAGATTTAAAAAACTATACGTTTTCAACGAAATTTGACACACATAAACATACATATGTATATTCTGCTCTTACGGGCGCATCAAGTGGCTTAAGAACTATTCCGATACTTTTTATGGTTTCTTTTTATAGCCGTCTAAACTTGGGCATCTCAGCAATTTTTTGAGAAATGTTCGTCATATTCAAGATTGAATAACTTTAGAGCGCGTCATCGGAAATTAATATATTTGGTGTCATTCGAAAGATTGCAGTCTCCTCTTAATAAGTAATTCATAAAAAGGACATAACTTTCCGCTACAAGATCGTCTAAAATTCCAAAATATCATAAACAAGTTATTTGTAATTATCTGTATTTTTTACAGAGTACAACTGACAGGTCTTTATTGTAAAAAGCCCTTAATTAGTGATGAAAAGAGATTCATAAGTTACAGTTTTTTCTTTATGATAACCCGATAATTTCCATAAAAAACATGTAGCAATAACTATGATGATCATATATAATCAACTAATGTGTAGTATGAATAAAAAAAGTATTTGCTTTTTATTTAAAAAATTTTTTAAAGCACAAAATTCCGGAAATTATTCAATATAAAATTAAGAATTTTTTCGGAGTTACAACAAATTTCAAGCAAAAAGCAAATACTTTTTTTATTCATACTACCCAATATCGAATATAATAAATTAAGCTCTAAAAAACTAAAAAAAGTGTGAAAAATTTTTGTTTTTAGTGGATTTAATTTTTGTAAATTAATTTGTTTTAAATCTGCTCAATTTAGAGAATACAACAATTTTTTTAAATAAAACTAAAAAATTAAAATGTAGTGCTTTTTCACGAATTACGCGTTTGTTGCTTCAGTGCTTTTTGAAATCTAAAAGTTGACAAAGCTGCTTGTAATATTGTATTGATGGATAAAGGAAGAACAAGATACATACAAATACTCTCAGAGAGGCCATACAAATACTCTCTGAGTACCGTAATAAATACGACTTTTTCAAAACATATGAAATAAAAGTGTATTGAATACACTAGTTTTTATATGAAAATTATTAACAGCAAGTTTACACTATTGTATTTAATACAATATTACATGCGCTGTTACTGTTGAACACATTACCGAAATATTTTGTGGTTATTGTTCAGCTAATAAAAACTTATAGTGACTTGTGCGCAAGCATTTTTCATGTAAAAACTCTTTTGTGCTTGAATTAGTTCAGTAGAAACAACTGTTATCGGCATAAGCTTTTTTTCTGGACATACTTTTAGTGTTCTTGGCAAATTGTTTTTTTTTTATTATTCTGTAGGATCTTACCCTTAGGGAACTTTTGCCTGAAATTTGTACACAAATTTCTTACCACAGATGTTTACATGACTGTCCAAAAAAAAGTTTAATAAAAATGATACAGAGTCCGTATTATAAAAAATAAAATATTTCGGCTAGACTTGCCAGACGGGCTTGAATGAGCTTCATTGTCAAGGTATTTTAGGTGCTGTCAAGTCACAAGCATGGTAGAATAATATACAAGGTAGCCCTGGAACGTCAGCTGATTATTTTTTATTTGATTTTTTCATGGTACGAACTGTCAAATGTTGTGTATATGTGATATAACTACGTTGCACACACAATACCACGCGTACGTTTGCTGCTACTGTATACAAACACACACATACCCTCTCTACACTCTAAAACAATTTTGTTGAAAATTAGGTCGACAATAGTCGGCAACACTTTACAGATTATTATCGACCTAAAATTACACACGCATTATTTTTGAACAAAATGTTTTAACTAAAAAATGGCGATTGGCTGCGTGCAGGTTTGAGCCGCGACATCCTGACTGATAGTCTGACGTATCTACCATTCATCCAAAGCCGTATTATATTTTATGTTACATTTTTTCCACTTGGACTAAATATGTTTAATTTGAAATGTTTTTTCTTTAATAAAATTACTACAAAATCTATGTAATTTTAAACAAGGGGAAATTTTCAACACAAATTTAGACAATATATGATCGTAAATTTTAAGTAATGTTTTAGAGTGTATTAATGTTTGACATTTTCTATCCCAAAATGTACATTTGTATTAGTTATGCGGCTACCTGTTATATTATTCTACCATGGTTACAAGCTCAAATGCAATTTCTCAAGCTGAAATTATATTTTTGACAGATAAAAAGAAATAACATCAACAATTTTATGAAAAAATATTTCATAAATTTTTAGTTAAGAATTTGTTCACATGTATTTTCGTTAACAGTACTCATTATATGTAGCTCTTGTTGTTTCTACATTTATAACTACATTTAGAGTTGAAAGAAAACCAGCCAATTTGTAAATGGTAAAGTCAGAAAATAAGAAACCTGATTGATTATGGAGCTCATGTTTGGACTTTGATATTATTTTAAATTTCTATGAGATTTTTGGGTAGAAGTTCCTTAATTATCTACTTTGAGCACAGTGAAATGCACATAGGAACTGGCTAATACTCTTCAGTAATAAATTTTAATGTATTTTTAATAAACCATTTAGTGCCATATTCATAATAAATTATCAAATGTTAATGAAAGGTTTATGAAACAGATTTCGATACAAAATTTGTTTCATAAACCTTTCATAAACGTTTGCAAAGTATTATCAATAAGGGTGTTCATATTTTTCAAAATAGTAAAGTATTAATTTAGGAAAAAGCACGCTAACAAATTTAAACTAATTGTAATTCAATAATTCCCAAAAAAAACTTTAATATAAGTAAAAAATCTTTCTCCTTACGAAAGCAGAATTATTAATATGATATAATTTTGACGAAAGTGTTATGAATTAATTTTTATCCAGAAACTTGAATAAAATAAATGTAAATTATCTCATTAATGTCTGCTATATCATAAATACAATAACTATCAAAATTGTTTGTAGTCCGATAGAAACTGCATTTAATTTATATTATCCCTGCGGGAAATGTTGCACCAATTGTCTTGAACGTACTTCTCCTATAGCTGGTGGACAAGTGCCTTAAGTTTGGGTCTATAACCTATCACTGAGTATCTTAATTAAGTCAATTGTCATGCTCCAATCACAACGTCATGTAAAAGTTACCCGTCCCTTTCATATAAAGTTCTAGAACTTAAATCGGCTGCTAGTCCTTGCGAACCAGTCAAGCGACCTGTCTTGCGACAAGTTCTTTTCCCTCTAAAGGTGGTTTTATACTATCTGTGTTTTGCATCTCACTTGTCAAATTTCCCACTGCAAAAGCTATACATGCAGTGTGAACCTTTTGAAACATTGTCATTTGAAATTTACAGAACCAAAACAGGTGACAAAATTTTCAATTAGAGCGTGTTCTATTTTTATCTAATATCAGCTGTTTTGAATTAACAAGTATGTGTTGACGTCACTTAGAGGTTATGTCAGATGTGATTATACATGTACGTGTGAAAGCAAAAATTAAAAATCGTTTGTAAATGGACAATTTTGACAGACACGCGAAGTTACATGTGGGTCGCAAATCTGACAAGTCAGATGTAAAACACAGATAGTCTAAAACCACCTTAAGGATGTTTTTCTTATGTGTTTATATTGTTTATGTTATGTTTGTAATATTCTTTATAACGAAAACTTGGCATGAAGTTAGCATGAGTGACGAAATTGAACTGGATCTTGCTGAGTTTGTCCATATATTTTGAAATTAGAAAACACACAGAATAAAGAGCTGTATGAGTTATCTCTAGACATGAGCATGTTCATATGTTCATTATAAAATGCTTATGTTCGAACACAATGTAACTTACTGACCACATGCTTGATTGAACTGTGACGTCAGTAAGCAAAAGTTTGTTCATACCATCAACGCATGAACTCTGTTTGTTATTAATTGAATGTGTTTTTGTGCTCATGAGCATGTGTTCGAACTAAGAATTATAAAAGCTATTGCATTTGAAATAAGTTTTGGATCCATATTCTGTTTTTTACATTTCATTGATGTATATACCGCCTACCAACATATATGGTATTAAAAAAGTTAAGAGAATATTTTGGCTTTGTTAAAAAGAACCTTATTTTTCTGCATTTGTATTTGATTGTTCGAACATTTCACCGTGTTTTTATTTGCTCATAGTTATTATGATTATGTAAAACCAGCGATGCCAGAATGAAGATTTTACCTTAATTTTAAAGATTTTTTAGTCAAAATAAGATTTAAAGATCTTCTTCCCAAAATAAAGATTTTTTGAGTTTAGTTGCTTAACACTTATTATTGTCACACCGGCTTCTTTAAATTTATTAAATAAATTTACCAATGTCATTTACCAAACGTTAACTCAATAAAAGAATAAAGTACTGTAGAGAATTGCCATTTGCTAATATATAAATTATATACATATTATGTATGTACATATATAAAAATGTATCATGGCGTTTTTTAGTAAAAAAAATACCTCAAAAGTCTAATAAAACTTTTTCCAAGTTGAATAGATGACAGTGAGGCTCAAAATTTAGATGACGTATTCAGATAACTCCACCACATATTAAGAAATATTGTCGAAATTTAGAAAACGTTACTTCGGAAGACTTTTGCACACAATCTCAAAATAATAGAGCAGATAGTGAGTTAGTGTTTCCAAAACTGTAGAAATTTGCATTAAATTTAACATGTCTCCTTAATTCATCTGCAAACGTTGAAACGGATATTTTCAAAACTAAATTTAAATAAAACGAAATACAGAAAGAGATTAACAAATTCAATCCCAATAAGTAAATTAAATAAAAAATGCGCATTTTTATGTGAGTAATGGGGTATTTGTTATAGAGCTAATTTAAACTAAATGTTGTATTGTTCATTTTGTAAAATAATAAAAATTGCCTAAGCAATTTCTTGTTTTATAATTTTAAAACTTAAAGCTTTGATATTGAAATGTATAGCAAACTTTTATGATTTTACAAAACAAACAATATAACTAACATTCAGTTGAATCCGCTCATAGTTTTGTATAAATTGTATAGAAAGAAGTCAGAAATTTTATAATTTTGGTACTAGACATTTTTTTCTGCGCTGTAGTTTCACGAAGATTTTGAAGAAGGTTCTTTGAAGTTGTTGCAATAATCGAGGTTGTGCTCATCGAAGGTTGCAGTAACCGAGGTCGCACTGTAAATATATTTGATCTTATAAATGCACAATGTAACTTACATACATAACTAATATATTATAAGAAATTTATTATTTGGCATACTGTCATAATTTTATTTTAAATGAAATTTATTTGCTGGTGTTTAAGCGTTGTTTATATGCATTTCATTGGTGCTTTACCAAATCGTCAGAAGACTTTAAACACACTTCTGAACAGTTACAGACTTTCAAAAACCATTTGGGAATTTTTTATAAGTTTCAAAGCCTACTGTACTTATTTATGAAAATTATTTACATATTTGTAAATTCTCAAATGGTTCTTGCAAGTCTGTACATAAGATAATGGGTTTGTAACTGTTCAAAAGTGTGTTTGAAGTCTACTGACGATTTGGTAAAGCACCAATGAAATGCGTATAGACAATGCTTAAGCACGAGCAAATAAATTTCAGCTAATATATTATAATTTTAATATAAGTAACCTGTTTGAATTGAATTCTGGGTTTCGATGTTTACATATTAATTTTTATATACATATGACCATAGGTATGTATAGAAACTTTAATATAATTAACAATCATGAATTATATTTATATTACACATACAAATTTTTTGAAGATTATTTTTCTAAAATGAAGATTTTTTTCGAAAAATTAAGATTTTCTACCGAGAATTTCTGGCACCCTGTGTTCATGCTCATAAGCATACATGCTAGTTTATGTTCATGTTCAAGCTCACATTTCCGATTTCTGGAAAAACTAAGGTAGATGACAGGATGTGACATACCGCGTTTTAAAGGTATTCCATCCTGTTATTCTTCGATATTAACAGGAATCCTGAGAAATAATTTAATCTATTTTTAAAAAAGTTTTTAATTTTTTATCAACATAGTAGCATTTCTCTGGAGGATTTCCGAATTCTGGAAAAGCTAAGGTAGATGACAGGATGAGAAATCCTCCAGAGAAATGCTACTATGTTGATAAAAAATTATATAAAAATAGATCAAATTATTTCTCAGGATTCCTGTTAATATCGAAGAATAACAGGATGGAATACCTTCAAAACGCGGTATGTCTCATCCTGTCATCTACCTTAGTTTTTCCAGAAATCGGAAATCCTCTAGAGAAATGCTACTATGTTGATAAAAAATTTTTTAAAATTAGATAAAACTATTTCTCAGAATTCCTGTTAATATCGAAGAATAACAAGATGGAATACTTTCAAAACGCGGAATGTCTCATCCTATCATCTACCTTAGTTTTTCCAGAAATCGGAAAATCCTCCAGAGAAATGGTACTAAGGTGATAAAAAATTAAAAATTTTTTTAAAAATAGATAAATTATTTCTCAGGATTCCTATTAATATCTTAGAATAAGAGGATGGAATACCTTAAAAATGCGGTATGTCTCATCCTGTCATCTATCTTAGTTTTTCCAGAAATCGGAAAAACCTCCAGAGAAATAGTACTAAGTTGATAAAAAATTTAAACAAAAGCAGTGCTGCTGCCGAAAAATAAAAATAAAACAGAAACATATTCAAAAACAGAACATATCTAAAAACTAGTGTTTTTCATTCGGGATTTCCCGGGAAAAAATTCCCGGGATCCCGCATATTTTCCGGAAAAAAATCCCGGGAAATTTGTGCGGGAATTCCCGGGATTTTTAGTAATATTGTTATGTCAACTTTAAGAACACATTTTTAATGCTGCTCTTAGAAAAATAAAAAAATATATATACACATAATTGAAATTCTTTGGATCAAAACCCATACAGTTCGACTAAATACATAATTTCAATTCTTAACACTACAGCACGAAGCATTAAAATATGTTTGATTATTTTCAATATATCAGGAAAAATAAACACCATAGACTTCGAAAGCAAAAGGCTTTTAAACTAGGTATGAGAAAAAGAAAAAGCACAAATAGTGTTTGGCTAAGACAAATATGGTGAAATTTTTAATATACCAAAAAAAGCTTATCTAAGTTTGGAAAAAATCTCCTCACTTGTAAAGAGCTTTATGCAAATTGGTATAAAGCTGGATATTTATCTGCTTGAGTTTGAGGGCTTAGAGTATAAGAAGAACTCTGATGATGGGATCGTGGTTGATCCCGGATATATGATGGTGTTAAGTTCGACCCTTATACAAAGTCAAGAATTTGTCTTTGTCTTTTTCTATTATTACATGCTTTGAAAAATCATTTCTCAATAAAACTAATTAAATTTTTGGACCAATTCATTATTTCAGTTCAATTTTGCTTAGCAATATGAATTGCTCAATATTGGCCTATAAAATAAAGCATAAATCATATTTCGCATAAATCTTTTCTGGTTATAAAGCTAGAGCAATTATAAAAAAGTCTCAAATTGGTAAAATTTTTACTTTAGATGGCTACTAGTCAGAAGTTATACAATAAAAAAAATTGTATTTTCTTATTAAAATTAAAAACCATGCGACACGCCACACCTTCATACATATTTGTTGGAATTACTCTGTAAATAACTGAAATTATATTTCTTAACTTACTTTTAATGCATTAATAAATTTATTTAATAGATCTCATTAACTTAAATTTTTTTTGTTCAAATAATGATATATTGTACCGTTTTGTATCAGGCGGGAATTCCCGGGAAATTGAAAAATCAATCCCGCTTTCCCGGGAAATGAAAAAGTCCGGGAAAAGAAAAACTCTACTAAAAACAGAAACATATTTAGAAAATGAAAACATATTTGAAAAGCGAAAACATATTTAGAAAGCAAAGACATATTTAGAAAGCGAAAACATATATAGAACAAAAACATATTCGAAAAGCGAAAACATATTTGGAAAGCGAAAACATATTTAGAAAACGAAAACATATTTGGAACAAAAACATATTTGAAAAGCGAAAACATTTTTGAAAAGCGAAAACATATTTGGAAAGCGAAAACATATTTGGTAAATATGCCCAAATATGCAATGACGTAAGGGTTTACGTCAAAACATATATAAATCGGCATATTTATCTTCACTCACTTTAATTTTCTTTGGGAATTAAAAAATTTTTTTTTGTTTTTTTACTTGGAAGAACACCGGGATTTACATATAAGGGGAACCGTACTGGCCCTAGATGAAAAATTTCATTTTTTTTCTTAGTACTTTCTCAACAGGGCCGACCTGTGTACCGAAGTTCAGCTTTCTAGCTATAGTGGAAGGGTCCCATGCAAATAAGGGCCATGCTAGTCCCCCCTAGGATGAAAATGTTCGTTTTTAGATTTTGTCAGCTTTCTACCTATAGTGGAAGTAGCCCATACAAATAAGGGTCAACCTAGCCCCCCTAGATGAAAACTGTCCGTGTTGATACTTTTCTGATTACTTATTCGGCAAGGTCCACTGTATACCAAATTTCAGCCCTCTAGCTATAGTGGAAGTGCCCCATATAAATTAGGGTCACTCTAGTCCCCCTCATAAAAAGTGCCAGTTTTTCGATATTTCTTATTACATGCTTTCTCGCCAACACCTATGTACCTGTATACCGAATTTCATAAACTTCACTTATGAGTTTACCTGTATGGAGTATCCTTTTGTTTTAAGTTTCATTATTTTATGATTAATTGAAGCAAAGTTATGAGAGGGTTAAAAACGGAGCGAATGGTTTTATATAATACTAAAATAGGGTAGATTTCGTTTTTTTCTATTTTAACTTAGAAATTATATATTTTATCGCAGTAAAAAGTACCCTAAGTTTGAATCAGGACTGTAAAGTGCCTCCATACCAATGGCACCAATGACAATCCATTCAGTGGTTTTTGCGTGGAGCGTGTTCGGACAGACAGACAGACAAAAATTCCAAAATTTGGTGTTTTGTTCTCTACATAGAGTGCTGTTTACGACGCCATAAAAATTTTTAACAAATTTTTCATGTACAGACACGCCCCTTTAACAGTTTTATTATATGTATAGATCACACTGTGTGGCCTGAATTTGGTCTGCCGCACCAGATAAACCGGAAGCTTTTCTGATGTTTTGTTAGGCATTTTTCTGGCATTGTTCAGACATGTAGAAAATTCCTTTGGAATTTCCCTAGAAAACACTTCAAAATTCGTATAGAACTCTTTCTCTTAACACTTCGGGAAAATTTTTGGAATTTCCTCAGACAAAGAGGTTCGCTTTCTTGTCAACCACTCATATGATTATCCAACGCTTTCTGACCGACTTCTGATATGAATTCGGCATCTGATGCAGACTTTGGGTACGTTCGTAAATTCAGTAATTGTGCAGTAATCAAAGTTCTGCGCTCGAAATCCAACACTTCTTAATACTTTTTTCAGTCAAAATTTTTTTATACAAACACTTGACAGTGCTGCCGCAGATTGTTGCAACAACGCCAGCATTTTTATTACTGTTGCAATAGTTTGCAGACCGGTTGCACAAATTTACTGCATTTACGAATTCACCCTTTTCTACCGACTTCATACAGAAATCGGCGAAAAGAATGTTTGCTGGGTACATACATATTTACATGCATTGGTTTTGCAAATACAATATCTTAACGATTTTCTAAATAATTGGCAAACAATAAATTTTATTCTTCTTTGGATTTGTGTCGGTGAATTTTTTAATGGCAAATTATAATGGCGTGGATACTTAAGGAGCATTCATAAAAACGTAATAAAATTAAAAATAAAAATTCAGTCGTAAAAACTTAAAATATTGGACAAAAATTTGCTGGTGTGCTTAAAAGGTTTTTATTTTAATATAGTTAGTTTTTTTATATACATTAAGTCAAAGGTTTTATAATCAAAAGGCCTTTATTAAATAGTCAAAGTTTAGCATAGCAACCCCTTTGATGTTTTAGATTCATTTAAAAGGTATTAATAACAATTTTTAATTTAAAAATAATTGTTTATTTTTTGCAGAGTAAAAAATGTTCTGATCCAAAGTAATTCCGTCTTGGAAACATTTGGCAACGCAAAGACTAATCGAAATGACAACTCAAGTCGTTTCGGTAAATATATGGATATTGAATTTGATTATAAAGCTGATCCAGTGGGTGGCATTATTACAAATTATTTGTTGGAAAAATCCCGAGTGGTGCAACAGCAGCCGGGCGAACGGAATTTTCACAGTTTCTATCAGGCAAGTATCTAATTAAGAACGTACATATCGTCAGCTTATTATTGGTTGACACACCGACCATTTACAAAAAATTATTTAGGTATGGGTTGTATATATTTTGAATTAATTTTGCTCAATATCAACAATTTTAATACATATTTTGTAAAAACAAATTTTTATAATAAAAAAGATGAAAAATCAGAAAGCAAGTAAAATACCAAGTTTCATCAATATTGCCTTTAATTCCATGTTAATATGTTTTCTAATAACATATATAAGCTTTCATCTCCACAACAAAAAACTCATTGCATGGCAGTAAGTATACATACACATGCAGCATAAAAAGCTACTTTTGAGGAAACGATTTCCGTATGCGGCACAAAACAAGATTTTTCATTTTCAATAAACGAATAGTAACTAAACATATTCCGGAAGCAGTGGTCAAAATACAGTGTTGCCACCAAAGAGTCTGTAAATAGTACAGAAACTAAGCAAAAATAGTACAAAATCAAATACAATAGTACAAAAGATTTTCCAACAATCGATTTTTTTTATCAATATATATTTATGGAATTCAGCAAGGTATACTAACTGTTCTATCGGTTGTATGTGCCAAGTTTTTTTAAAACTTATAAAATAGTTTATCAAAACTTTCTGGACCAAAATTATGCAAAAAAATAGAAGCAACTAATTAAAAAAACTTAGCATATACAACTGAGACTAGATATTATAAAATAACACCGTAGGTTTGTCGCTCTAAACATTTAAAAGTTTTGTGAACTATATTATTATGTATATTGCAAAACGTTTCATCAATCAAACATGGCTTGTATCCTTAAAAATGTATTCAATGTTATCGATAGTTTTCTAATCTAAATTAATAAATTTTAGTATATGTATTAGGTGTTACGTTGACAAAGCTTTTAAATATAATTCTGTGCCCAGGAATAACAGCTAAAGTTGAGTTAGGATAAAATTGATTTATTACTACCATTGTACTCCATGTATTCAAATGCACCTCCACTGAAAATTTTATCATTGTAGCTCAAAAAATGAACATTTTATACCCAAAAATCTAAACAACTAAAGTGTTAAGAAGGTATTTTTCAAGCAAAAGTTTGTGAAACGTTGAGCAACGTTTTTAATATTTTTTGTTTTAGTTTTCAGCAATCAGTAAAAATTAGTAAAATAGTACAAAAATGGTACAAAAATTTCATGGTACGAAAATAGTACAAAAAATTTTAAATGGTTCAGAAAGTGGCAACGCTGTCAAAATACAAAAAAATCTATTGGGTACATTTTGAGAAAACTTTATATAAACCCTTCCTTCATTATCGTTTTTCTCAGTTCCGGTTTTGTGATATATGCGTCAAACCAATAAAACACTTTTGTTGAAAATTAGGTCGATATTAGCCGGCAACACTTTACAGATTATTATCGACCTAAAATTACACACGCATTATTTTTCAACAAAATGTTTTTACTAAAAAAAGTGATTGGCTGCGTGCAGGTTTGAACCGCGACCTCCTGACTGATAGTCTCACGTATCTACCATTCAGCCATAGCCGTATTATACTTTACGCTACATTTTTTCCACTTGGACTCAATATGTTTAATTTGATAACTACAAAATCGATGTAATTTTAGACAAGGAGAAATTTTCAATACAAATTTAGACAATATATGATCGTAAAATTTAAGTAATATTTTAGAGTGTATATTTATTGCAAAACGTTTTTATAACTTAGGACATTTCATATGGACTTGTAGTGGTACGCAGGTTACTTGAAATAAAAATTAAAGATATATTAAAGTTTGAGGAAAATCGGTGCAAGAATATTCTTAAATTTATACATTTATGATCGGTATATATCCTAGTGTTAAAAATTAAATTTCTGGTACAATTTCATCAAAAGCTAGTAACCATTTCTGGCATTATGATTTTAATCTTTGTACAAATTGTATTTCAATCAATGCATTTTTCTTGATAACTTTTCATTAAAGCCGCCAAAATTGTCTGAGAGTAATAACATTTTGTAAACTACTAACAGAGCTGTACTGTAATCGATTTAAACTCAAACTAAGTAGACATTGATAAAATTTTCGTAACATTAACACCATATCGTTGTTGCTCTGACGTAATCAGTTATGAAAATTTTCGAATAAAAAACAATTGTTAGTCATATAGCTACCTACAAAAAAGTTTAAGAAAATGTTCACTAAACGCTGCGAAATAAGTTATTCTACATTAAAAAATTACTATTTTGCAATATAATTATAGTTATGCGAATATTGTTTCAATAAATCATTTGACTTTTAAAAAATATCGCATGGTTACGGCATAAAACAGTTTTCTGGCTCTCCCGAAGACCTAGTAAAAACACATAGCTGATTTTGTCGGAACAACGACGATATACATACACATTTTGTTGTATGCAGGGCTGGGCAGTATTTGAAATATTTATAATTGAAATGCGTATTTAAAATACATATACCTATTTTGTATTTGCATTTCAATTACTACCTAAAAATTTATTTTATACTTGGTATTTTAATTACTTAACGCTGAAGTTTTTTGTAATTTGTATATTAAATACTTGTTGCCTCGAAATATATTTTAACCAAATACATTTATAAATGACCTTTATATATAAAAATAATGTATTACTTGCTTCGTTTACGTTAATCTCCGAAACTGAATAACCGATTTCAATATGAGTTTGTATGGTAGGTCCCAACTTGAAAGATTGTATACTTTTGGCAAGACGATGTCTGCAAGCAGTGTTGTGAGCTATTTATAACTATATAGCGCTGTACACCTCCTTAAAAAGCGCAATATTAAATTCAAATGGGAAAAAGTGGAAAAAACATAAAACATTTTTTTGCTTCGAGGACAGAAAATGCATGTTAGAAACTTCGGACTACGTGTTTTCAATATTTCAGGTTATTATTGAGTTATATTTCAATATGACGGTGTAGTGAACCCATAAATCACTTCAGCAAAGTTTTCTGCACAAGAATCGAGCAAAGGCTGAAAGTAATTTGTTGACACAGACAACACTTAAAGTAAAATTATATTCGAGAATAACAGCCATATAAAATAGACTTTTTGGAAAACATTAAGGTCAAATAAGCATTGGGAATTCAATAAAAAGTTGATAATCGAGCCAGTTCTGTAAATCACGAAATGTCAAACCACGGTGATTTCAAGAAATTAATAAATGCTAAATTATTGCTTTCGTAAATCGCACGATTCGTAACGTTGGAAGTTCGAATAAAATGTTCTATTCTAAATGACAAAAACTTAAAATACAATAAAACCCACTAACAAATCAGCTATTTATTAACAGTTTACTTTTGAAATCACGAGACTTGAAATCACCGGATTTTGAGAACAAAAATTGAGCTAAAAAGCATTCAGTATGGCTGTATGAAATAACGCCCAACGAAATAACTTCCAAATAAAATATGAAAAAAATCCCAAAAAATATCCATACACAGAAAAAAAAGATTTGTAAATACAATTAATTTATTTGTATATAGAAATAAAATATTATTTAAAAAGGCACCTACAACGGTTTTTGTAAATACAAACACGGATTTGTAACATAAGCAAACAAAATCAACTCAATTATTTCCAATTAAAGTTATTGTGTTATTCACAAATGAGTTGTTAACAAAAAAAATATTTTTAATAAACTGGGTTCTCAAAAAACGTTGTTTTAAAAGAAATAATTTCAATTAAATATATCAACCAAATAATTTTTTGACTCCACGGTACACCATGTTACTGGTTAGTGTGCCAGACTATTATCCTGAAGGTTACAGGTTCGATTCCTGCCAAGTGCGTTTCTGCAAAAAAAGAATGCTTTTTTAATTTTTTTGTTAGATTTTAAAATTATATCAGTTGAAATTATTGTTATATTAACAATGTGATTTGTTAAATCTTTGAACCAAACTTTATTATTTATTATCATACATAATTGTTATATCTGCGAAAGCACCATATGTCTTTGGCTGCAATCGAACCGGCGACCTCTGGACTAATAGACTGGCGTACTTACTTCTCAGCTATAGAGCAACTCGTTAATAAATAATAAATAGAAATAAAACGTGGTTTCTTATATTTCTTCTACATACGTGTATACGTGTGTGTATTACAAATTAAAATTTTTCTAACCAATTAAATTACTTAATAAAATGGTTTGTTAAATAATATCATAACGGAATATATAATTTAACAAACCATTTTATTAAGTAATTTAATTGGTTAGAAAAATTTTAATTTGTAATATCAACAATGATGATTGTTGAATTTTTCACAAGTTTTTTTTTATCAAAAATATTTACAAAAACTGTCGGATTTTTGCGCAATACATAACCAAAAATTTAATTAGCTCAGTTTGTTGAAAAATTTTTCTGTGTTTGTTGTAATTTGTTATATTCATTATATATATTTTTGAATTTAAATTAAATATTAATGACTTGATTTGTTAGTGGCTATTTGGTGATATTTTTTCTGTGATACATTTGGGGAGTTATTGCATTATGAAATAATTACAAAATTTCGGGATTTATTTCATTTTATTTTGGAAGTAATTTCACTTTTTTTGGAATTATTTAATTTTTTAGAGAAAACTGAAAATAAAATAAAACCGAAAAAATTATGTAAGGGTCTTATTTCATTGAGAAAAAATTTTGGGACTTATATAATTTTTTTGGGACTTATTTCATTTTTTTCCATACGATATTTTCTCTTAAATATTTAGTTGAATACTTCCTAAATAATGGTTGCATTGAATAATTAATATACATCATTATTTTTTTATCTGAAGTATTTCCAAAATCTGCTTCGCTTTCTGAGGGTTTTTGCATTATTGCTTAAGGCATCTTTCCTCCGAAGCATTTCCTAAAAAGAGAAGTTATTTTTTGCAAATACCTCAGAGAAAAAGTCTTTAAGACCGGCCGAAGGCTGGCAATGCAGTAAATCATCAGTAAGCCAAGCCGCCTTTTGAAATACCTCAGAGGATAAAACCTCAGAGGAGAAAATATACTTTAAGACCGGCCGAAAGCCAGCAATGCAGAGAGTCATCAGTAAGCATAGCCGCCTTTTGAAATACATCAGAGGAGAAAGTCCTAAAGCCCGGCTAAAGGCCGGCTATCCAGAAAATCCTCACAAAGCGAAGTCGCCTTTAGAAATACCTTAGAAGATAAAATGCTTAAGCCCGGCCGAAGGCCGGTAATGCAGAAATCCCTCAGTAAGTGAAGCAGGTTTTGGAAATACCCCAAAGGAGAAAATCCTTAAGACCGAAGGACGCCAATGCAGAAAATCCTCACTAAGCGCACACAGTTTTCTAAATACCTCAAAGCAGTAAATCCCAGCGCCCGATCGATGGCCGGCAACATATTTATGTTCAGGGAAGAAACATTTTCTCCTCTGAGGTATTTCCAAGTCCGGCTTCGCTTACTGAGGGGTGTGTCAATTGCCGGCCTTTGACAATTCGAAAACCGGTTTCGATTACTAAAGATATTTCGTCCGAGCTTAGAGAGTTTGTCCTGAGGTATGTATTAAGAAAACCGGTTAAGCTCACTAAAGAATTTCTGAAAAATGTTGTTATATCTCACAAGCCCATAGCAAATTTTGAAGTCGGTTTTGAAATACGCCAGTTAAGAAAAGTCTTAAGGCCGGCCAAAGGTCGGAAATGCACAAAACTCTCAGTAAGCGAAGCCGCCTTTGAAAATACCTCAGAGAAGAAAGTCCTTAAGCCCGGCCGAGGGCCGGCAATACAGAAAATCTTCAGTAAGCGAAGCCAGTTTTGGAAATACTTCAGAGGAGAAAAGTTTTAAGCCCGGCCGAAGGCCGGCAATGCAATCTACCGTTAGTTTTTAAAATACCTTAAATGAGAAAATTTTTAAGCCCGGCCGAAGGCAGCGCAAAAACCCTCAGTAAGCGAAGCCGCCTTTGGTAGTACCTCAGAGAAGATAATTCCAAAGGCGGGGAATACCGGGAATACATAAATCTCCAGTAAGCAAAGTAGGGTTTGGAAATAGCTCAGAGGAGAAAACTCTTAAGCCCGTCTTCGTTTACTAAGGGTTTTTGGAATTCCCTGCCTTTGTCCGGCCTTAAGGAATTTGTCTTCTGAGGTCTTTAGAAAACAGTCTTCGGTCACTAAAGATTTGCAAAAAAATATTTTTATGTCATAAACCCATAACGAATTCGGGAAGGGGGTACAAAACCTCCGAAAATAGCGTTTCGTAATATGTGCTTTTTTCTTATTAAAGCACCGCAGCTAAAAATGTGGCGTTTTGAGACATCAAAAAGCACTAAAAATATTGTCAAAAGCACTAAGTTTGCATCGCTGTAAACAACACAAACATAAATGTGAATATATGTGTGGGGCGATCTCTGAATCAGAGAGGCGAGCCGAATCGGCGTGGCTGGCGGCTAGCCGGCGCGCCGATGATTTTTCATGAGCCGCGCCGCCGCCGATTCCATCGGCTGATCGGCGGCTTATTTACCAGCCGATTTTACCGGCTCAGCCGATTTTTTTTCACTTTTTTGCAGATTTGTTTTGTTCGTGATCGAATAAACAGATCAATGCAACTCGACAGCTGTTTATTGTATACTATCCTAAAGATGTCAAACTGCATATAAAAAAGCCAAAAAAAATTTTTATGCTGTGTACGTTGAAAAATTAAGTTGATGTTAATTTTTCCTTTGTTCCTTGGAATATTAATCATACCCAATTCTTTCTGAATATAACGTTACGAACCTTAGCCTAATAATCAATTTAGATTCACAAAGCAAATACGTCTGAAATAATCATATTAATAAACAATTAGCTACTGGCTTGAGCTTTTCACATGTTTACATGGTCATATATACTTAAGTATAAAATCAAACCAAAAACGTTTGTCTTGAGTAGAACAAAAATCAGAAAAATGGGAACGAAGAAAAGTAAACCGATGGCAACGCTGAGAAAGCTCACTTTAATATCAGCTTGAGAGTGATTTAATTCTCGTATTCAATTTTCACGAAAAAAGTTGTATATATAAGAATTAAAATCACATTCTACAGAGTCACCTGACAAGTGGTGATAGCAAATACACGTGAGCACTGACGATGGAAGTGTAGCGGCTTCCGAAAGTGGCGCTACTCTGTTCTGCTGTGTACGTTGAAAAATTAAGTTGATGTTAATTTTTCCCTTGTTCCTTGGAATATTAATCATACCCAATTCTTTCTGAATATAACGTTTACGAACCTTAGCCTAATAATCAATTTAGATTCACAAAGCAAATACGTTCGAAATAATCATATTAATAATGGGTGTTTTTTATTGAGGTATAGAACTTTAAGTTGGCATCACTTTTTTAACTGGCGGCCATTTTGTCAGCTGTCAAGTGATTAATATTTAGTTTGGTTTGCCATTTCATCATGAACAGGTTGACAAAAGAACAACGCTTGCAAATCGTGCAAATTTATTTCGAAAATAATGGTTCAGTTCGCGAAGTTTACCGCAAGCAAAATCGCAAAATTTTGTTCAGTGATGAGGCTCATTTTTGGTTGAATGGCTACGTCAACAAGCAAAATTTCCGCATTTGGAGTGAAGGGAATCCACATGAGACCCTTGAGACGCCATTACATCCACAAAAACTGACTGTTTGGTGTGCTCTATGGGCTGGTGGAGTCATTGGGCCATACTTCTTCCGAAATAATGCTGGAGAGTCAGTTACCGTTAATGGAGACCGGTATAGAGCCATGATAACCGACTATTTTGTTCCCGAATTGGATGGCATGAATGTGGATGAGTTGTGGTTCCAACAAGACGGCGCTACATGTCACACAGCGCACGTCACAATCGATTTATTGAAGGAAACATTCGATTAGCGCATAATTTCGCGGAATGGACCTGTCAATTGGCCACCAAGATCGTGTGATTTGACACCATTGGATTATTTTCTTTGGGGATATGTGAAGTCGCTCGTCTACGCCAACAAACCAGAAACGTTAGGGGACTTGGAAGCCAACATTCGTGGCGTTATTGCCAACATACGGCCCCATATGCTCGAAAAAGTGGTTGAAAATTGGACCTGTAGAATTGGCTTTATTCGAGCCAGCCGCGGCGGCCACATGCCCGAAATCATATTTAAACATTAATGGCATAAAATTATCCTTCCAATAAAGCCAAATTGATGGACATTAAAACGATTTTCTTGTGTTTTATTTCAATTCGAAGTTCTATACCTCTAAAAAAAACACCCTGTACATATATTTTGCTTGACATCTTCACGATTAGTCATTTTTGTTGTCGAGATGCATAGACCTAATTTTTGTATCATGGTTTTGTTTGCACATGCAATTTTTGTTGCAGCAATTTCTGAATTTGTGGGAGAGTGTTGAAATAGAAATATATAACATATATATTCCTCTCTCGTTCTTTCACACAGATATATGAAGAATTGCTGCAACAAATATTTCACGTGTGGACCGGGACTTAGTGAATATTTATTTCACAGAATATGGAACAGAATACTCACTTTTGATAGCTAAAAAAGGTTGCTCTCATGTGTTATGCAGTTTTACATGTTGTTGTTGTTTTTACTAAGATTGTATGAATGATATAGTCAATTAGAAACCACGTTAGGAAATAAGAATTGCTTTCTCTTTCATACAATCTTCGTAATGTTGTTGTATAGTGACGGGTCTAGTTAGTTGTCTATGATTTATCTACTTGATCGCATCATCAAATTTTTGCGTAAAGAAACTTGGCGAAGAAAATTATTTCCAAGTAATGGTTCTCGAACTGTGATTATTGGGCACTTACTGAATTTACGAATGTACGCAACCAATATGACGATCAAACTAAGTTTGTGATCAAAAATTAATTATCATTAAGAAAAAATTTTAAATAAATATTTTAAAATATGAACTTCAAAAAAAATTATTTCATTTATGTTACACATTACATCACAATCGACATTTAAAAACCCTTTGAGAAAAACGTTTGAAAGTGAATTGATAATAAATAAATTCCTCAATTTGAAAATAATTTTTAGTTTTTGTTGAGAATGCTATGTTTTTCAAGTTATTTTCATATCATTTTCAAACGTTTACCGTTTGAGAAAAGGTTTGATTTCAAATCATATACACTTATATCCTAGTTGTTGTAAACTAGTGCTCCTACTAGTTTTTTTATTTAGATTTTGCAACTCGTATAAAAAACTTTGGCTCAACCGTGGTACAAGCACACATTCCTCATATTTCAAGGCACGTACTCTAACTACTGAACCACTTTCCACTAATTTTTTTAAAAGCTAAAAATATTATTATATACGAGCCGTATACCTGAAAATGTTTTCCTTTTTTTTATTATTATCGTTACTAGCTCCCAAACAGGTCAATCGATTTTAGTTTAGTAAATTTTGTTTGAAAGGTGACTTGATCCAAAATCTTCTAACCTGTGAAGAAAATTTGTCCAGCCATTTTGAAGTTATCATCTGTTTTCTTCGGGGGTTCTTAAAATTTTTAATTTAATGTTATTGTACAATTGATTGACTCTCTGGTGACAACACTGCTTGAACTAATGGTACGCGAATCTGCAGATTTTTCTTATATAAGGAAAGTTCATTACTAAAAGAGACAGACAACTATATTGCTCCAAGATTCCAACCGATTCTATGGCAATAAACTTCTCTTCGTTGCTGTATAATATACGCAAATCTTAGAAACATGTATCAGATATGTGATGGAAATCGATTTTGAGAACGAAGCACTTTTAAAGGTAATTTTTAATAGTCTCTCTATCCAATTTTATAATTTTTGTAATTAAATTATATTTAAGAAATATTTGTGGTAAAGCTCTTCTTTAAAAAAAAATATTGTTAAAAATCACTTTTTAAAATGGATTCGTTTTCGAAATGAATTACCATCACATACCATTTAAACAGCAGATTGACCCTTTTTATGCAAACCGTAAAAATGTCTTGTATACATAGAAAAGAAAGCATATAAAAGTGCGGCGCAGCCGATAAAAATATATCCAACCGGTTAGCATACGACGCAGTCATTTCAGCCGCCTCCGCATACCATTTTACACTCTCAGCCGCCGCCGATAAAAATACCTCGGCTCGCCACTCTGTCTCTGATGTATAGTAGGTAAAAAATTTTAAGTAAAAATTTCGTTATTTTAAAAAACAATGCAATTTTGCAAAACCTTTCGGCTATATTATTCGGTCAATTGTAAACTTTTTCTATTTAGAATAAAATTAACAGCATATTCGAAAGAAACAAAAATTGTTTTCTATGTACGAAAATGAGTCATTTTCACTAGTCTATTTCTCATTGCACACTCGACATTTAATCATCGCTAAAATATTTTACAACTGACACTTCCTAATTAATGTGTTTATTAAGATGTGTTAGTGAAACTACTTGCTTTTAGTTTGTTTAATTATTGTTCTATTAAAGCGTTGAAATGTTGACTAAAGATAAATTATACAGAATGAACTAATAGTAGGCTTACTTTTCATTATATTATTTTTTTAAGCTAAAAGTCAATTAGTCATTAATTATACTGTTAAAAAAGTTGTTCTGAAATAAAACGCAATTGGGCAATTCTCATTCCGAACGTACATTTGGTGTTCTTTTTTTTTTGTTTTTTTACCAATGTAAATATGTATGAGAAGATATGATTTTTTTTATAGTTTTTTTATTATAGTTTTCGCCTCATTCAATGGTTCCTGAAATAAAATTTTATATTTTCGATTTTTTTACGTTTTTATGTATTGAGTGTTACATTCGTCTTCGCGGGTCTTCTGGGAAGGATTTTAGGGAAAAAATACACTAAAAAAATTAGTATAGGCTTTGAATGTACTATACATCTACTCTATAAACAGAAAAAAATTTATAATCGCTGGACGAAATTAAAAGTTATGACCACTCAAGTTTAACTTGGGTTCACAGGGAAAAATAAAAAATGTTGATGTTTTAAAATAATTCTCTACAAACATACATAATCAAAAAGTAGGCTAACTATTCTTTCAAATAAGACTTATTTTATTTTTTTTAATACAAAATACGACCTACCCAACAAAAATTTACTTACCAACTCACCAAAAAAGTAATTAGAAAAAAGTTTAAGCGCTAATTATTATACTAGAAAAAGTACTTATTTTTGTTCTTGAAGTCCCAAAACGAATCCATTATACTTTGGATGTATACCTTCAAAAAATAAGTAGTTTTCTTTTTACTTGAAAAATGTCTAAATATAATTAAATTTTTTAATTTCCACCTAAAAAATAATAAATTTTACATACATTTATATCTATATCGTCTTAAACAGTCGCGGATCCATCTCAAGCTGTTTTACATTTAGTACTTACCTACATATATATCTAGGTATACCTAATACATTCTTCTAAAATATAACAAATCACAGGGAGAAAGAAGCAAAATTTTTTCAAAGAAAACCAGACAGTTTTAAACAGAAAATGTTCCGTACATCGTTTCTACCCTTCAGCTGTTGTTAACTTTTTTTAACGTCTTAAAATTTATAGATAAATTTTATTTGAAAAAAATTTTACGTAACGCTCAAATACGAATTCAATATTTTTTCAGAACATATACTTAATTTTGAATTAAAAAAAATTCAAATGTATAATCTTCCATATGTTTTTACATAACCTCCTTAGGTATTCACTATAAAATTTCAATAATATAAAAAAATATGAATAACACTCAATACATTTTTTTAATACAAACGATGATTGATTGATGAAACATATTGCAATATAATACTATTTAACAAAGTTCACAAACGTTTTAAGCATTTAGAAGCACAAACCTACGCTGTTATTTTAGTTTATGTTGTTAATGAAATTTTAATAATTAAACTGAGTAATGAACTGTAATATAAACTCGTAACGCTCAATACACAAAACTGTGGACAGTCATTCATAGTTTCTTAATGCGGAGAATCAACGCAATGCATTACAGACGCGCCATTTTGTATAAAGAGGGGAAAAATAGTACTTTTGTTTTTCGTTTTTAACACATAACGGACAGTCCTACACAAATAAAAACTTATGTACATTTATTTACAACCTATTAAATCATGCTAAAGCAGTTTTAATTTTAAAATGTACTAGTTTATTTTATGAAACATTTTACTCTAATTTTAACGGACACGAAAAATGCATTTGAAATGAGAATGACCCAATTAATTAATGTTGTACTCTAAACTAGGGATGTAACCGATATCGATACCGATATATCGGCAATACTTTGGATTTTCCGATACATCGGTATCGGCGATATTTTACTATCGATACAACCATACTTTTCAATTTTTTTCTGAGTTTTTTTTTTGTAAGTTTCACCATGAGTTTTAGCTAGTCGTGACCGGTGAAAAGAGATCATATCACAAAATTATAACAAATATTTTAGCAAAATAAATCACTATACCAGCAGATTTTTTCCAGATCAAAAACTTTTTTTGTTTCATTAAGTTTCTTGTACAGTTGCTTAGTTTTTATGGAAATGGTAAGATAAATATTAAGTTGGCTACATTCTGCAATCAAATAAAGAAAAAAAAAACATTTTTTCAGGATATTTAAGGATAAATGATACTTTGGTATTTTAGAGGCACTTGTAGCCTGTGTTGTGAACTTTTCATAACTAAATAACGCTGTCCACCTCCTTAAAAAGTACTAAAAAGCGCTAGATTAAATTCAAATGGAAAAAACTTTAAAAAACATAAAAATCTATTTCGTTTACAGGATATAAAATGCATGTTAGAAAATTTGAGTACACTTTGCAGCCCTCTATTATTGAGTTAAATTTTGTAATAACGGTGTAGAGAACCACATAAATTACTTCGGCATAGTTTTCTGCATAAGAATCGACCAGAGGTTGAAAGTATATTATTGACACCGTTTGCTTACTTCATTCCAATACTTAAAGTAAAATTATATTTGATAACAACAGCCGTATAAAATAGAGCTTATGGAAAAGTTATTGTCAAATAAGCATTGGGAATATAATAAAAAGTTGATAATGGCAAAAATTGAGCTAAAAGCAATTCAGTATTCCAGGCATACAACTGCAATATATTGATACGCACATTTATACCCGAATATGCTTGTGTAAATTTAAAAATTTTGAAACAAAATGCTGTTAAGAATAGTTTTTATACATTTTTTTAGGTTAAAAATGTTTAACTAGTTTTTATTTTAAAGCCAAAACAGAAAATTTTTAATAATAAAATGTGAAAATTTTACGAAACTTCTAAAAAACTCTTGACAAAAAAGCGCCAGTTAGTGCTTTATTTAAAAAAGCGCCAACTTAGCGCTTTATTTAAAAAACCGCTATAGAGAGAAAATGCGACTTTTGATACATCAAAAAGCGCTAAAACTAAATTGGCAACTCTGCTAGTAGCAGGAAGCTATGTCCTTTTTAAAGCTGTTTTTAGACTGTTATACAAGATGTTCGACTTCTGCACAAAATGCAACCCCGATATAATGCGTTGTTATTGCTTTTTAAAACTTTCCATAAACTCATTAGATCAGTGTTGCATTTTCTACAGAAGTCGAACGGCTTATTAGATAGTGTAAAACAGGTATAAGAAATGCTTGTTAAGAAGAGGCAAAAACCTTTCGAATTACATTAAAATGATTAATATCTGATGACGTTCTCTAATGTTATTCAATATTACGAACTTTTCTAAGAAATGGCCGAGACGCCCAATTTTAGATGGCTATAAAATAGAAACCATAAGAGGTGCCGAACTAATTCTTGTGCGCCATATGATGCGCACAGAAGAGTAGAATTTGTACGTCGAATTTAATCAAAATCGGAGAGGATAAAAATCCGGACGATGCAAAATTTTTAAAGTACCCGGATATTGCATTAAAAACATACCTATCAGATGATTGCTTTTACTTAATTAATTTGAAAGAAAATTTGGTGCGATTTTGTGTATAAATAGAATCTAGGTTACGTTACCATCACCTCGTTTCTTTACACATGTTTGTATAAACTTTACACTGTAAAATGTATTTTTAAGCTTAGATAACTTCGTTGAAATCATGGAGCGCATAAACTGCGGCATGTCATTTAAATATTTTTATAAATATGTACATACATGTAGAACACACATATGTATATGCTCATACATACATAAATAAAATATCATTAACCATTTTTAGATTGTCGTAACATTATAATTATTCCATATTCAATTTCGCCTATTATTTTTACCAATATACATATTTCTACTTGTACAATTTATTTAGTAAATTTCATCAATTAATCATGTTTGGTAATGACAGCGAATTTCTTGTAAATTATGTTTATGTCAACTCTTCAGACATACTTACTTTGTATACGTATTCTTATTATAATTATTCATATGAAACGGAAGTATTAATCCGTATTTGATATTTTAAAATCTAAGAACATGTTAATACATTTGATTGTACAGAGGAACAGTGGTTTTGTTGTTTAAAAAAAAATAGCCGAAACTTATGTATTTTTATCTGCTGATTACGATGGCATTATTAGTTTTTCTCTAGCAGCTCTACTTTTAAAGATATACATACATAGGCCCTTATTATGAGTTTCATTCGATGTTCGATCTTCGCTGGCTATCGAACATCGAGTATCGTATTATGAACTATCGAAAATTTCGTTGTACAACGAATTATCAATCGAACACAATTTTGCTTTCGATGCTGTATGGGAGTTTGCAAAATTTATTGAAAATGTAAGTATACATATGTAATTTTTATTTTTATTTTTTTATTTTTTACAAACACCATTTGTAAATTATTTGAATTTAAATATTATGGTTATGTTAATTATAAATTAATTAAATTTGTTCTTTTATAAATTTGTAAATAAACAATATTTACCTTTGTGAAATTTATTTGACATATTGTCATAATTTTTTTTTTATATATAATTTTTTTATTGTTATCCAATGGATTTCTAATTGAATAAAGGTGTAGAAAAATAAAATAGATTCATATCGAATAAAAAATTGTTTGCTGGGTTTTGTATAACTTTCAAAGCCTACTTTGCTTATTTTTGAAAATCATTTACATATTTGTGAATTCTCAAATGGTTTTTGAAAGTCTGTACATAAGATAAAGGATTTGTAACTGTTCAAAATTGTGTTTGAAGTCTACTGACGATTTGGTAAAGCACCAATGAAATGCTGAATATAGACAATGCTTAAACACCAGCAAATAAATTTCATTTAAACAATATTTATTTATAGTGCCATGTGATAATTACGTACTATTGGGAACAATCCAAATAAGGGAAAATCACAATAGCGCTATTTCTATCAAATGTGCGCGATAAAACCAAATGAAAATTCGGTCGATCAGTTAATTCGACCACAATCGAAAATCGAAAGATGCTCATAACAGGCACCACTTTTTATATTATTCGCTTAATATTTCATGAATGGTCCTCCAAACTTTAAAATACTTTCTGGATTATTAATCTACATAAAAGAGTCTTTCATTGATGATATCCTGATATATATTACTGTTATCACAATGATGTTAAAAATCTTATATTATTGGTTTAGTCCTAAAAATTGTATTTTATTTAAAGTTCTTTAAATTAAAATAACCGATCCTTATGTATTTTCGTCCGCTGATTATTATTCTACCACCTCTAGTTTCAGAGATATTGTGCATTATATAAAAAATTGTGTATATTCGGGAATACGCGTCGACTAAGTGAAAAATACATGGCAAACAAAAACAAAACTGCATAAATTGTTTTTGTTTATCATACAAAATTTACCGGTTTTAAAAGAGAGAGAGAGAGAGATACGCGTAAAAATTCGCCCGTTTATTTGATTTTAGAAATGTATAGAAAACAAAAACAATTTTTGAAATTTTGTTTTTGTTATCATGTAATTTTTCACTACTTCGACGCGTTTTCCCGAATAGACACCAATATTTAAAATTTTTCTTTCTCACGCCATTCAAAAACTTTCTTTTTTAAATCACATTTGCTAATTTAGAAGTGATTAATGTAATTATTACTCAGCAAAAACTTTTGTCATTTTTGTAATCGGTAGTACTTTATTAATGGGCTACAAAGTAATGAGTGGTACTTATTTATCATATTACTATGCTTCAAATTAGAACTTCTACTTAGTTTTTAATAAAATTATTACGTATTTTTAACATTATCTAAAGTAGTTACAATTTGTTGATATGCATTAATAAAATAAATAGACAACACTTTTTTAGTCAACATGTTTTTGTATATGAAAACTAATTTTTGTCGCTTAAACTTGTAAGTCGACAATAGCTGAGTGGGTAAAGTGCTTGTCTTCATATCTGAACGAATAAATAAACGAAAAATAAAAATTAAATAAAATTTAAAAAATATAAATAAAACATAATGTGTAAAATTTTTTTTAAGTTTTAATTTGTTTATTTGGCTATATTTGGCTATATTTGGCATTTTTTCCTCATCAGATTTTGCCAACACTGGTTTTAATACACACATACATCACTCAGCTCTAGCGATACGAAATACACAAACAACTTTGTCTTATTAGTTTTTTGTCGTTCTTCACTGTATACAGGCAAGTGCAAAGCAACAACAAATAAATATATGAAATATTTATTGTCTTTGTTTGGATTGGTTCTTACAACAAAAATTATTGAATAAAAATTAGTTTTTCTTTAAATGTATTGGTGTTTGCTCTTCCATTACAAACTTTTGGGCACGCCTGGTTTAAATTATAGAAGAACTAGACACGCTTATTAGTAAAACAAGCATTGCGATTATTATTAGATTTTGAAAGACGAAACTCAAATCAAAATCAGAGTGACTGTCAAAAATTCTTCTCATTACATTTTGTTTCTACACTATCACATTCCAAATAAAACGTAACATAAATAATCGACAATAAAGCAAATTTTTTGTTCTTTATTTATGCCGGCAAACAAATACACAATTGATTATTAGGCTAAGGTTCGCAACGTTATATTCAGAAAGAATTGGGCATGATTAATATTCCAAGGAACATGGGAAAAATTAACATCAACTTAATTTTTCAACGATTTTTCAAAAGTTTGCATATTTTACGTAAACAGTAATTAAGAAAGTTATTTGGGAATTATTGCACAACTATTTCGTGTATAATTGTATGCACATGTATCTGTGGCCACAAGGAATAACGACTAAACTCGATTTTGACAAGTGGTCAAAAGATAATTTTAAAACCGCTGTGTAAAATCAGGGTGTTTAGATTAAGCGAATGCTAGCAATTTTATACTATATTAATTTTTAATTTAATTTATAATGAAACAACAGTTAAGTTAAGAGAAATAAACAAAATTATAATGATAAATACACTTTGTCATAACTCGACTTAACTGTTATACCTTGTGACCACAGATATACCATTTATATTACTCTGTGAAGGGTATATAAGACTCGACATAGCCGAATATAACCCTCTTACTTGTTAATTATGAAAAATAACTTTGAAGAGAACCATCACTACTTTTTTTACATATATATATATATATATATATAATATAATAGTAGGTATATTATCAAAAAAGTTGATTTAAAAGGTTCATTTCAAGTTCCATTTTTAAACCATCTTAAAATGTTGGTTTTCCATCCTTGAAAAAATTTGTCCCACCTCTGGACACAAAATCAAACCTAATATAAAAAGGATAATTGCATTAAGACTTTATGTTAACTGGAGACTTCGTCAAAGGCGTTTCAACATAAGCGAAAACAAACCTATAATACCCTTACCACTTTGTGGTGAAGGGTATAAAAAGTACTGATTTTGGTATCCATAAATTAGTTTTTCCTTAAATTGTTATCGTTCATCGTGAAATATCTATGTAAGGGGATAGAAACCAACGAAGGCTAAAAGTGTATGTATGTATATTAAAAATATTTTGGATTCAAGAATGAAAAGAAAAAAGTTGTGTCTTTAATTAATTATTTAAAAGAACCAAATTTTTTTAGTAAAAGAAACTGCAATGTTTTTCAATATACATACTGCAAAATGCACGATAATTAGATAAGCAATAAATATTTATGCTCTTTTTTAACCCACTTCAAAAAAGAAAGAGGTGTGTATGTTCTTAGTTTTTAATTTTTTTATGTTCGTACACGCATAACTCTGTCATTTCTGAACCGATTTTAAAAAATTTGGAAAGGGTTTGCCTGCAGCTTGGTCCCATAAATTTTTTTCGAAAATCGGAGTGAGGAAATTTGCTCTCATCATCCATAACTCTGTCATTTGTGAACCGATTTTCAAAATTCTTTTTTTATTTGAAAGGGTTTGATAAAAATTGGTCACAAATTTTTTGTCGAAAATCGGAGGGGCAAATTTGCTCCCCCCATACATAACTCTGTTATTTGTGAACCGATTTTCAAAATTTTTGTTTTGTTTGAATGGGTTTGACAAATATTGGTCCCAAAATTTTTTTGTCGAAAATCGGAGGGGGATATTTGCCCCCCCCCCCCAATCCATAACTCTGTCATTTGTGAACCGATTTTCAAAATTATTTTTTGTTTGAAAGGGTTTTCTAGCAGTTTGGCGCAATAATTCTTCTTGAAAATTGTAGGGGCAAATTTGCTCCCCCTCCGCCCCCCACAATCCATAACTACGTCATTTGTGAACCGATTTTCAAAATTCTTGTTTTGTTTGACAAAAATTGGTCCCAAAATTTTTTTGCCGAAAATCGGAGGGAGAAATTTGCTTCCCCCAATCCATAACTCTGTTATTTTTTAACTGATTTTCAAAATCCTTCTTTGTTTGAAAGGGTTTGCTAGCAGATGGGCCAAATAATTCTTTTCAAAAATAGGAGGGGAAAATTTGCTCCCCCTCCGCCCTCCTCCCAAATCCATAACTATGTCATTTGTGAACCGATTTTCAAAATTATTGTGTTGGTTGCAAGGATTCGCTAGTAGTTGGGCCCCACAACTCTTTTCGAAAATGGGAGGGAGAAACTTACTCCCCCCCCCCTTTCATGCATAACTTTGTCATTTGTAAACCGATTTTCAAAATTGTTTTTTTGTTTGAAAGGGTTTTACTACGGTTTTGTTCCATAGTTTTTTTTCGAAAATCAGTTGGGAAATTTGCTGCAAACACCCCTTGCAGGTTGGTACCATCATTTTTTTCCATTCCCATGAAATATAGATCATCGCATAGCTTCTCCATTTATGGGCCGACTTCCAAAATTCTTTTTTTTTGTTGGGAATGGTTTGCTTAGTCTTGTAAAAGATTATTAAGTGTTGTACTGCTTCCTATTTTCGGCAAAGCATTCTTATGCTTCGCATTTTTTATATGTTTTCCTATATGAAATTATAAATTTCAAAGCTCGAAACAACGAGATAAAGCGGGATAGAAGTTTTAGGCGGGATTGAACTCTTAAAGCGGGATAATCCCGCCCAAAGCGGAATGGATATGCCAAATAATCGATTAACTTATTTTTAATGATTGATAAATTATAAAAAAAAATTTTTTTGTTTTGTTAATACAGCTACTGCGAGGTGCCAGCGAAAATGACTTGCGTCAATATGACCTTATTAAAGATCCATCCAAATATCATTATATGAACCAGGGAAGCATGGATATATTAAACGAAAAAACTGATTATAAGGGCACAAACAACGCATTTAAAACATTGGGCTTCACGTCCGAGGAAATTTCAACAATTTGGCGTATTGTTGCAGCTATTTTACACTTGGGAAATATTGAATTCCAAAGTAAGTACAAGTAAAACAAATTGACTTGTTTGAAAATACATTATTTTATCTTATTTCGCCAGTGATTGAGGACGAATTGGTAATTAGTAATAAATCACATCTTCAGGCAGCAGCACAATTACTACAAGTAACAGATAATGAACTGTCCACATCTCTGACAACACGAGTTATTGCGGCCGGTGGTAATATAATGCAAAAGGATCACAATGCGAGTCAGGCTGAGTATGGCAAGGATGCTTTCGCAAAAGCTGTTTATGATCGCCTTTTTACGTGGATTATAACACGCATCAATCGTGCCATTTTGTTCCGAGGTTCTAAAATACAAGCAAGATTTAATTCGGTCATTGGTGTTCTTGATATTTACGGGTTTGAAATTTTCGATTCCAATAGTTTTGAACAATTTTGTATAAACTATTGTAATGAGAAGCTGCAACAATTATTTATTGGTATGTATGCGGTGCAATAACAATATTATTTTTAAGCAACAATAGATACATTTTTCAAAACTTAAAAATAATATTTCAGAATTGGTTCTTAAACAGGAACAAGAGGAATACCAACGAGAAGGCATTGCTTGGCAAAATGTTGAATATTTTAATAACAAGGTTAGATAAAAATTAAATGATATTTGATTAGACGATTCGGAAAAAAATATTTCTATTCGATGAAACTCCTGTTATAACACAGCCGAATCTTATACCATTTTCTCTTTATAATGATGCTTTCTGGTATTTTTAATCGCGTACATATTAGACATCTGCAAGAATCATAAATAACTATATTAGAATCATTCGTAATGTTTTAGAATCAAAATATGTTGAATCGAATTTTTCAAGATGAATGAATGAGACTGCACAACAACAACTAGGCAACTACCCAGCGGGAAAAGTAGTCATTGATTACATAGTACATACATAATGAAAGATATAATGTATTATTTTATAAAGTGAAACAATGCATTCCTTTGGAAGCGAGAAGGTAATTTGATCACACACAAAAATTACACATTCATTACTACATACCTTACCACATCCTATGAAGAAGAAATGTATTGTTTCTGCTCGTAACAACTGTTCGTATTTTCCACGTTTGTACACTAAAGCACTTTTGTTGAAAATTAGGTCGATAATAGTAGGCAACACTTTACAGACTAATTTCGACCTAAAATTGCACAACTACATATTCTAAACCTTTTGTTGATTTTTGACCACCATGTGTTTAATTTTGAACAAAATATGTTTAATAATGTTAAGCAATTTGTGTTTATTAACCGACTTCAAAAAAAGGAGAAAGGTTATCAATTCGTCAATTATTTTTTTAATGTATGTTCCCTCAAAACTTCGCCATTTATGAAGCGATCTCAGATTTTTTCTTTATTTAAAGGATATGCTTCCAGATTTGTCCCTTTGAAAAATGGGCATGGTCACACCCATACAAAGTAAATTCACATTAAAATTCAACTACTTCTACTCAACCGACTCTTATGAAACTTTGCACACACATTAAGTTTCTGATTGCATACTAAATAATGATTAAAAAGTGGGCAGTGCCACGCCCATGCAAAGTAAATATTATTTTTCAACAACTTCTACTAAACCAATTCTTATGGAACTTTGTATACACCTTTAGTTATCGTTACAATACAACATTATGTATGGAAAAGTGGGCATTTTAACTACTTCTAATTAACCGATTCTTATGAAACTGTGCATACGCATTTAGTTATCGTTACAATAAATCATTGTGGTTAGAAAAGTGGGCAGTTCCACGCCCATGAAAAGTAAATATTCATTTTAACTACTTCTGTTTAACCAATTTTTATGAAACTTCGCACACACAATTAGTTCTCGTAAAAGCACATGATGATAAAATATGGGGACAGTGCCACACCTATTTTGTAGTCGGTTTTTTTGTAAGAACTATTTTTCCCCTTCTGACTAAATAAGCTTAATTTTAAAATTTGTTTCCTTTAATAAAAATGCATAAAATACATGTTTAATTAAATTTATTAAAACCAACAATATCAAAAAAAACTAAACCTAATGTATATAAATATATAAATATCTTATTCTTTAGTAAGTTACTAAAATGAAATACACATATTCAGCCTGGTCATAGAATCCGCTACGGAATTGGATTGGAAACGGAATTCCAATCCAATTCCAATTGTGAATGGGTTCATGACAACGTAACGAAATTGGTTTTTTCAAAAAGTGATTACTTTCGTTCAAAATTCAGAATATCGTTAACAAAGTTGTATATTTATTGATTAGAAGATGGGAAACAATATGTTCTAACTCTTAAATGCATAAATTAAAGGACTCATAAACTCCAATTCATGGACAATTAATTCTGTTTCTGAACGAAAATTTCCCAAATTAAAGCACAAACGGTTTTTATGAACACAATCACCCGGTTTTGTAGAGAAAATTATGTAGATTATTTGCCTAACTTTGTAAAACACATCACGAAAGTGACCAAATCCGCCAGTTTGTGACCCGACCCCCTTCGTTTCGTTAATTTTCGGCTATGTTTTGCCACGTATTAAACGCAATGTTGATACAAATTTTCATTAGATTAATCCCACCAGGGATGAGTAATATATTTTTCAAAATTTTGAACAAAAAAATTTTAATTAATTATAGATCAATAATAAAAATTGATATGTTGAAAAAGTAGGGTCTCATTTTATTCGTCTTTACATGCTCTTTTAGAAAAAAACAAAACTTTCGGTGTTATTATAACTTTCGGTGTTAAAATAAAAATCGACATTTTCAAAAAGTTTGATCCCTTCGATATTTTTTTTTAAATTTCCAAAAATACTACCTAAACTCAACTTTTAGGAAAATTTAAAGATGTGATCTCAACTTTTTCTATTTTTTCGAATTTTTTAAATTTTATTTTTGTTATCAATTTATCTATAACACTACTTAAAATGATAATAAGGCCTAAAAAAAATATTTTTTGACGTAAATTGAGGTCATTGAATACGAATATTATATTGAAATTTTTAAGAAAATAGTTTTCCAGATATTTGGATTAAAAAAACTGTAATTTTAGAATTTGTATGTCACTGACGGAAATCTCGAAAAAAAGTGCATCTTAAACAGTGATGTCAGATTTATAGCACAATTGTGGTAGCCATACTCACACACATTATTACTCTCTTTCCTTTATGCGATAAACACATTCGCCACAGCAGGCTACACGACTACAAATGCTGTTGGCAGCAATCGTCGTCGTGTAGTCAGCTATTTAATTATTTTGAACACGGCAGCTACATCGTAACCAGCTGATATTTTGTTGTTGCAGTACATATTTCAGTGGTGCCACTTTCAAAAGTTTTACTTGTATAAAAAATCGCTTATTCAAAATGTTCTTACATCTCGCAAAATGTAAAAACAAGTCAATTTATTTCTTTAAAACCTATTGATTGTTATGGCACTTTTAATATTAAATTTTTTGATGTTTTTTCTGTTTAATAAAATAGAATATTGACTTAAGTCAATAATACCAGCATCGTTGAAAATTAAAAAAAACTCATGAGGCAGTAGCTTTTTTTAACCTTATAATTTTAGTGTAATTTTTTATCTCTTTTGGCTCCGGAGTTGGTTTTGAGTTGGTTCAAAACTTTTATTTTTTATTAACCATAACTCCTAGAATATAGAACGGATATAAGCGATATGGATATCACTTAAAACTGCTCTAAAATGCCTTTCTACTGGTATACAAATTATTTAAAACAATTAACCCATTCCGAGTGAAATGCAATTTTAAAATTTTTTTTATCTGACTTTCACGCAGAAACTCCGTTATCTTAAAAACTGGTCGATACAACGGTACATATGCATGTGTATAGTTTTAGAGAGAACTTGCCATGCTTTTATTTGGTGTATATTTGAAAGCTGTCACCTATGAAATACGTAAGTTATAGTACTTTAAAGATGAGTTTAAGAGGTAAATGAGTTAATTTATTTATGAAATCTCATGTTCAAAGTGCCATAACTTACGAATTTCATCGGTGATAGCTTTCAAGTATACATCAAATGAAAGCTTGAAATGTTCTCTATTAAACTAAATACATGTTTAAGTAACATAGCAACGGCCATTTTTTAAAGATAACGGTGGTTTTACGTGAGAAGTCATATAAAAAATGATTTAAATTCCATTTTGCTCGCAATGGGTTAATGGATTTCAAAATTGTATATACCAGTACAAAGGTATTTTAGAGCATTTTGAAATGATAACTATTACTACGTTTACACGAGGACTATTCGCAAATAAGTTAATTCATTGTCTATATGGCATAGCAAAATACAAAAACTTGGTAGCACTTCTATAGAAGACTTTTGTATTTTTACAAAAAATAGTTGAAATGTATAAAAGAACAAATAATTATTTGTTTTAATGGTCATAATATTCTTCTGTTAATAATTTTCTATTTATTGTTTTTTATTAACAAAGCGTGGCGGCACCAAACATTTTATTTGCAAATAGTGCGTTAATCGTGAATAGTTTTCGTGAGTTAATAAGTCGCAATAAAACAATTATATGGCAACAATTTACAGTTTTATTTGCAAATAACCCGTGCGTATAAACGTAGTATATATCGTTTATATCCGTTCTCTATTGTAGGACTTATGATCAATAATATATTAAAGTTTCGAACCCCGTAGCTCCGGAATCAAGAGAGCGCCGAAAAAAATTACACTAAAAGTTTTAGGTTAAAATGGGCTATTACCCTGTGTTTTTTTAATTTTCAATAATGTTGGTATTTTTGACTTAAGTCAATATTCTATATATCAACAAAACCAATAAATTTATTTATTTAAAAGTTCTTGATGCATATATATTGTAACATCTAAATTTTGTAATTTTCTTTTTTATTTTTCAATAAAAAATATTTCTAATCACTAATTTGCTTTACATATTTTTTTATACTGTCAACACTGTTTTTGTTTTGTAGGCAACAAAAATAGAAACTAGTTTAATTTGACTACACGACAGAATTAGCATGGACAACAACCTGCAGTCGTGTAGCCGTGCAGTCGTGAAAATAATCATTTTCATATACACACATGTATTATATTTTTGACAGGTTGTAGTCGGTAGACTGCTGTGGCGAATGTGTTTAATGCATTAGTCGTCAATGAGACAGCGACGATAGCACATGTATAGCGGACAGTATTACATTTTTTTATAATTTTTTTATTAGTCCACTGAAAGAAAAGAAATATGTGTATGATTGTGTAAAGGGCCGTGGCAATTTATCAAACTGTTTGATCAAATTCATGTATGAATGTATTGGTAATATTTTGTTTTGCTTAGCACAGCAACTTATCAAATTCATATCATCAAACTTCATTTGAAAGTTGTGTTGAAAAAGAAAGAACATGTGATTTTTTGGGCGGAAATGTTTCATTATTTATTTAAAAAATTTTTATTTGTTGAAAATTAGTTTTTTTTACTCCTTTTTTTAATTCCTTTTATTTTAATTCCTTTCCATATGCAGTTCGAAGAGTTAAAATTTTGTGCAGCATCCTTTTTTTAGCATTTGGGTTTTTTTCTGTGTATGTTTCCAGCAATATGTCGTACTAAGCATTTTTTTTAACTTCTTTTGCTATATTGCTTCGATTTAACTCGCCATAAAGCAGGCAAAACACGATAAACTTCAATAAATTCAATTTTGTTCATCCGTTTTTTTAAATAGTGCGTCTCCATAGAAATGATGTGGTCGCTGCGAAAACTAAACAAAAATGACATTTGAAGTAATTACACAGCCACTCATCAAACAAGCTTCAAATTTCGTCATCGGCGGTAGTGAAAATCAAAAGTTTTTTTTTTGCATCAAACTATACGTGTGAGGTTTTTTGCACTAATACAGTCAAAAATATCTCTGTTTGATCAAACATTTTGATAAGTTGCCATGCCGCTTAAGGCGTTTCCTTAGCCGCCTAACGGCTCTTTTCATAATGTATGATTAAAAGTTAAAGTGGACTTTAACAGCAAGTTCGGCATACAAAAGTTGTCGTTAAAGTCCACGTTAACTCTTAATCATACCTTGTGAAAACGGCCGTAAGTAAGTTTTTTTTGTAGTAGATTAAAGAGCACGGGTTGTATGTTGCTTTATAGGCAATCCACACTACCCTGTTTTTGGCAATTTTAAGTGTTTAGGATCCAAACACGTTAATTTTTAGATGTTTTCCCATATACTCAATTGTCAAATAATTTACGTGTTTCAAAATTAAACTCATTCAAAAACCAGTAAAAGGCAGTGTTCCAAGTAGTCCTTGATGTATGTTCAATTGATTTTTTTTGATTTTAGTGCTTATTGAACACGGTTTGTAATGGCGCAAAATATGTAAACAAAGTCGAAATTAAAAAAGGTTGTAGGATTTCTATAACAACAAACTGCGTATTCTGAAAATGATGGGTAGTGTTGGCTGAAAAGTATTAAAAACTTGGTTTTTGTTTCAAGTTTTCAATTCAAATCGAAATATGTACATACAAATGTAAAATGCTAATTAATAAATTTGCACAATTATTATTATTTAGGACACGAAACAAATTTTTAGCTGCCGGTTTGCTACCACCTTTTATAAATTCGTCATGCTGTAAACAGAATGTTTATAAAATTGTAGTCTGAACAACTTTGTTTAGTTTCTTAAAATATGTTCCGAAACACGTTAAACTATAGCAGAGTGAATATAGTATTAAGGTAAGTTTACACTTGGCAAATATTTGCCCAAAAAACGTAACCACTACTTTTGCTAATGGTTAATGTGATTTAACTTGGTTTTTATATCACAAAATAAAGTTAATTATGCCTCAAAAAGCCTTTTTTATATTATTTTTAATAAAGGCGAACCCATATTTACAAAAAATATTAGAGTTCAAGGAAATACATTTTAGCTTGTCTGTTGGTCCCGTTTTTTCGGCAGATATTTGCCAAGTGTGAACGTACCTTTAATCTATTACAAAAAACGACATAGGTGTTTACGCCAGTCGCTTACACAATCAGACCCAATGAGAAATTTGTCGCTTCGTTCATAGTTTTTATTATTGCCTTTTTTCTCACAGTCATGCTCTGTTTTTTAATTTCAGTAAAAATATATTAACTTCTAACTGCATTTGTGAAAGTTCACACAAATTTACATTTTTCTTCCAAACATATGCCGGAAGCAGTGGTGAAAATACAACAAAATTCTATAGGGTATATTTTGAGAAAACTTTATGTAAAACTTCTTTGTCGCTTTCTCCGCTCCGACTTTTTGGTATATGCGCTAAACCAGTAATGAGGTGACGAAATGACGAACATATAACCTCCTCCTTTTTTTAAGTGGATTCAAAACTAACTGCCTTTCGCATAATGTCGATAAGAAAATTCCTGTCATATATTTATATTGAGAAGAAAAACAAATTTAGTTTTTAGGGCTCCGTACACCAAAAGTGTAATGGAACCCTATTGTTTTCGCTACGCCCTCCGTCTGCCTGTCTGCCCGTCTGTCACATGCTGTTTTTTATTATTTTACATTGTTGGAGAGGCAGTAAATTCATATTGCGAATAATTTCTGTTTGTAACAACCCCCGACCAAAAAAGAGGAGTGTTATAAGTTTGTAGTGTGTGTCTGTCTATTCCCTTGTAGAGCCAAAACGGCTTGAGCGATTTTTATTTATTTTTGTTATTTTTGCTTCATCGGGAATGTTTCAATTTACTTTCTTTTGTTTGAAAACTGACTTATAACCTATATTTTAAAAAATCTTCCAGCCGTTTTGAACTTATCATCCATTTTCTTATGCGGCTTTTAAAATTGTTATTTTAATATTATATACTACATTTTTGTATTTCTCACCCCCGACCAAAACAGAGAAGCGTTATAAGTTTATAGTTTTGATATTTTTTGTTTCAGACTATAATACAAGTATTAATACTGTTAACGAAAATGCCTCCCTGATATAATCTCTGTTTGAAAATTTTCAAAACACAATAACAACACATCATGTCAGAGTTTCATTTTCCTCAAAAGTATTACTACTTGTATTATAGTCTGAAACGGACTTTATCAGTGCTTTAAAACAAAAAAATTTATAAATTATTTTTGGCACAAGTTCTACGATATCTCTACTACTGAGCAGATTAAAAAACAATGTTGGTACGGTTTAAAGACAATACTGTTGTTGAATTTCGGGTTTATTTAATTGAATATGACATATCGTTCACCAGTTATGTTAACTTTATCTTGCCAAACTAGAACCAGAAAAAATAAACCGACTACAGATTCGAATTCAGCAACCCAAATTACATAAGAAAAAATTTTCAGTTACTCCAGTCCAAAAGTTGACCTGAATTTGTAAACTTGTGTTATATAATTCACTAGTAAGAAATTTGTATTACTAATTAATTACGATTACAAATAATAGAGGAATTCACGCTTCGTATTAAACTGTCCTTTTAAATTAAAGCTCTTTTAAAGACACTATATTTCAAGACTACAACAACAAAATAGATTGAAACATATACGGTCTGTTTGTTGTTGTTGTAATCTTGAAATATAGATTTTTTAAAAGGGTTTTAAATTTAAAAGGGCACTTTAATACGAAGTGTGACTTCCCCTAATCAGAATTACTTCAGATTACTAACAAATAACCAAAAGAATAAAATGAATAAAAAAATAGCTCGATTACTTTTGACTATTTTTTAGAGTATTGCACTCATACGCATTGAAAGTCATTATTAAGTGCAAGGACGGACACTTGTTCGCATGACATTCAACCAGTATTTGATTTTAGTTATTTTTTCTCTGAATTTTTTTTGCATTTTCAACAAATAAAACCAGTAGTTAATGCAATAACTACACTTTGAAAATAAACAGAATCAAAAGTAATTTTTAAAAGTAGTCGAATTGTTGTTCTTATTACTTTCTGGTTTTTTCATTATTATTTTATAAATAATAATCGTGATAATTTTTAGATTACATCGCGCGAAATTGAAAATAATCGTAATTTAATCAATTACTTCACCTTTTAATGTGCTGTTTCCACAATGCAAACAAGCGACTTGAGTAAAAAAAATAAGGAAATTGCTCAAAAAACTGAGTGCTTTTCTTATAAATTTTAGGCAAACAATGTTTGTTTGGATTGTGGAAACAACACATAAATAAAATTACTAATTAATTACTAATCAGTACGATTACTAATCATTACTTAAGGCCGTTTCAGACTATAATACAAGTATTAATACTTTTGAGGAAAAGCAGAAATTATATCAGGGAGCCATTTTCGTTAAAAGTATTAATACTTATATTATAGTCTGAAACAGCCTTTAACAGCTATGGTTTCAAAATGGTTTCCTAATTTTTTATTTTATTAAAATAATATACTTACATATGTGTTTTAAAGTCTATAATTTCATGTAATTTTTGTTATTAGATAATTTGCGATCTGGTGGAACAGCCTCATAAAGGTATTATAGCAATTATGGATGAAGCTTGTCTAAGTGTGGGCAAAGTTACCGATGAGACGCTACTCGGAGCGATGGATAAAAGCCTTAGCAGCCATCCTCACTATAGTAGTCGTCAGTTGAAACCAACGGATAAGGAGCTAAAGCATCGTGAAGATTTTCGTATAACTCATTATGCTGGAGATGTGATTTACAATGTTAATGGTTTTATTGAAAAGAACAAAGATACATTGTATCAAGACTTTAAACGTTTACTACATCATTCTTCCAATGTCCACATAAGTGAAATGTGGCCAGAGGGTGCTCAAGATATTAAAAAGACTACGAAACGTCCATTAACAGCTGGTACACTCTTCCAAAAATCAATGATCGATTTAGTTAACACATTGTTGAAGAAGGAGCCATTCTATGTGCGCTGTATTAAACCAAACGATATTAAAAGCTCCACTGTATTTGATGAGGAACGCGTAGAACATCAAGTGCGCTACTTAGGTTTATTGGAAAATGTTCGCGTGAGACGTGCTGGATTTGTTCATCGTCAGCGTTATGATAAATTCTTACTTCGCTACAAAATGATATCCCAATACACGTGGCCTAACTTCCGTGCCGGAAGTGATCGCGATGGTGTACGCGTATTGATCGAAGAAAAAGGTTTCGGTCAAGATGTAAAATATGGTCATACCAAAATCTTCATAAGATCACCTCGTACATTGTTCTCCTTAGAAAAACAGCGCAACGAAATGATTCCGCACATAGTGATTTTGCTGCAGAAACAGGTACGGGGGTGGATTGCACGACAAAACTACAAGAAAATTAAGGCTGCAATGTTGATAATGCGTGCTTATAAGACATATAAGTTGCGTTCATATGTACAAAATCTAGCTAGTCGATTCCGCACTGCAAAGAATATGAAGGACTATGGCCGTAGCATTCAATGGCCTAATCCTCCTTTGGCTGGCAGACGTGCTGAACCCGGTCTTCGTCGCATATATGACAACTGGCGTGCTTACATGATCCTTCGCAAATATCCCCGCTCAGACTGGCCACAACTACGTCTTCAAATCAGCGCAGCGACAGCTATTAAAGGAAGACGTCTTCATTGGGGACAGCAGCGCAAATGGGTGGGAGACTACTTGGCCAATTCTCAAGATAATTCCGCTTATTTGGCCTACAGCACAAATATAAAGAACATAAAGAATCATGATGGTTTCAAGTCAGTTATTTTCTCTTCATTTGTAAAGAAATTTAATAAGCACAACAAACAAGCCGATCGAGCGTTTGTCATTACAGAAGACGCTATTTACAAATTGGATGGTGCTAAAAATAAATTCAAAAATATGAATCGCTCTATATTTATACATGATGTAAGTGCAAACAAAAGTTTTAAATAATTTAGACATATGTGCAAAGAATAACTTTAAAATTTAATGTTAATCTTCATGCATTGCAATTCTAAAGAATTGATTATTATAACACGATGTAGGTTTCGCGACCTGTTATATCAGTACAACTGTCTCTTAGTTTTTATGCCAGACATCTCTATAACAAGTTTATAATAGTTGCTTTTAAAAAATTATTTATCAAAAAAATATTGTTCATTTGGTTATGTTTTGGCTCCAGTAAGAAATAAAGTAGAAATGCGAACTCGGCGTCTTGAACATGTTAACGGACATTTTTGTAACTTTCATATCAATTAAGGCTTTGAATTTGTTTCGATAGATTTTGGTAAATTTTGGTAAGAAACAGTGTTGCCGCAACTCCGCGAGCAAAAAGTGATAAATATTAAATAAAAAGGAGTTAAAAAAAATTAGCTTTAGAAAATATCAGTGAAACGGCTAAATAATACTGAATGAACGAAATAATAGATATTATTCATATGTATGTTTTACAATATATTGCCAATAGTGATAATTTTTAAATAAATAATGTTTTTAGCTATAAATTTTAAACAGTTTAGGAATGTCATACACAGAAAAAATTATGATAGCTTTTTTTTAAACGAACATATTTTTGAAACTGATTTGAAATCTTTATTATTGTCTCTATTTAGTTTGATAAATAATTTTGTTTGACTTATTATTTCATTTCATTTACCTACCGCCTATGTTGGCAACCGGCTAAAATTATGAAATTCTTTGATTTATTTTTTATATTTCTCTAAAACTTTTATTGATTGAAACAATTTGTTTATTGAAAAAAACAGATTTTTTTTTCAAACAAATTATTACAAATTTTTGCATTTGAATTTACAAATTTCTTTATAGGACCTAAATTGAACAAATTTACATTTGATTCAGGGAATTTGCTATTTGAAGTGAAAAATTTGTTTTTTCTGTGTAGTCGTAGTAACAATTGCCGGCTTTTAATCCAAACCAGTAATAACCAGCAATATAATTATATTTACCTTATTGATGAAATTGAATTAGCGGTTGGAAATGTAGCTCAGTTCTTAAATTAGTCGAAAAAAGATCAGAAATTTATTTAAATGTTTTAACGCTACCTGCATCTCTATAATTAAAAACATCCCCTCAAAAAATATTTTTATTATTCGAATTGTATTTTGATTATTTGAGTACTGGGGCCCGTCTGTCAAAACTACAAGTAAAATACACACAAAACAACAACACTTTTACAACTGTTATTGTTGTTTGTGTCAATTTGACTTGTATATTTATAACTTGTAGCTTAGGGAAACCAAGTTAGATTTATTTACCAGGTAGTCGCAGTTCCATGAAAATGTCATATTATCAAAACACATACGACACATAACTTGTGTATTTTGATACAAAATTGCCAGCCACAAATAAATAAAAGAGTAAACAGCTGTGGAATCAAGAGTACCTGGTAAATAAATCTACCTTGTGGAGAAACGGGCCCCTGGGCCTAGGGTTGCCAGACTCAAACAGTACACTAGCTTAACATTTGATTAAAATCAGCTTGATTTTCAAAAGAGAACTTGACACATTAAAATATATAAAATCCCAAAACTGGCAAAAAACACAGTATTTTCTGAGGCGCAAGAACGTTTTCCTGTAAGAAAACTAAAGCTAACTCCTACTTATTTGGTCCAAAACGTGCTTCTATGGCTGAAAATGGCTTTAGTAAGAAAGCAAACTCATCAACAATCCGAAAAACGGATAATGTATCTAAATACAAGGCACACAAAGTAAGATCATGGCTGCTACATAATGTAGCTCATGACATCGAAACACATACGGCATTGGATTGGATACCGAATTCCAATCAAATTCCAATTGTGAATGGGCTCATGAAAACGTAAAGATATTGGTTTGTTCAAAAAGTGTTTATTTTTGTAAAGGATTCGTGAACTTCAATTCATGGACAATTAATTTCGCTTCTGAACGGAAATTTCCCAAATTCAAGCATAAACGTTTTTCATGAACGGAACCAACCGGACCAGGAACACATGGTTCCCAAAAAGTTCTTTTTAGGAGAATGGGAAAAAAATGCCAAATGGTCGCATCTATTCCCAAGAGACTCCAAATGGTTATGAACAACTAGAGACTGCACACAAAATGTTAATTTAAGGTACATTGTTTAAGTTGTACACAGGTTTGGTACTTGTACCCGGAGATATTTTTTCATAAAATGTTTAAAGTTATTTCTTTTAAGCTATGTATGTACGTATGTATAAGTATTATTAAATCAAAAATGTAATTTCAGCTTGACAAATTATATATGAGCTTGTAACTTGACATCACCTAAAATATCTTGATAATCAAGCTCATTCAGGCCCGTCTGGCAAGCCTACCTGGGCCCTATTTTACTTGTAGACTTGTTACTCCCCGACCACACGAGAAAACATTTCGGGGGGTGTGCTGTAAAACGCGCGATTTGAAATCAAGCAATTTCCCAAAACGAAAACCGTATTCTGTTAATCCGACAGTTTAGTGCATTCGAAGTTAAGTTCGTATGAAACATCTTAAAAATCTGAAAGATTAAACCACATTAAAAAGCTGCAATAAGTCACCTTTTGAGTTGAACTTTTTCATGGAAACTAGGCGATTTCAAAACGTGCGTTTTACGGCACACCCCCGTTCGTGTCTTGATACAAGCAATAACGACAGCAGAACCACGACGCCAGTTGCCAATGTTCTTGCATGTATTTCTTGGTAGCGAACACGTACAAATCTAAAAACATTAAATTAACAATTTTGCTGAAGGAGCTCGTGCGTTATTCACACTGTCCTTTTATGTATGTAATTTATAACTACATAATTAATAATTTTTACATTTTTCAGGGACGTTATTTTATAAATTAGCTTTATTGTTAATTTTTTCACTTTTCACAAAAGAAAACTCAAATGGCAATTAAATTTGACAGCTTGTGTGAAAAGAGTATTGCTCTGCAATGTATTTTAACATTTGTTGCTGAATATTTATGTATTTGAACACATATTCATACGGTCCACATGCAAATATCTTGTGTCGACAATCGAATTTGACAGTTGCCACGGCAATAATTGCCAAACTTATTGTTCGTGTGGTCGGGGGTGTAACTTGTAGTTTTGAGAAATGGGCCCCTGCTCTTACAGTTTTGACTTCATATCAATGATTTTAATATATAGAAATCATGTGTCTTGTGTTCGTTCGTGCTAATTTCTCAATGAAATTTATTATTTTTTTAATGGAAAATATCGCTTAAAACGTTATATGAAATGTCTAAAAGTAGCTAAATTAAAATAAAAATGGCTAATAGACTTTTCTTCTGACTAAACGGGAAGAAAAATCGCTAAATTTAGCCAGAATTGGCTAGGGATATTGGACTTTGAAATAGTTTGCGGTCGTGCGTGATTGCGGTGAACCTACTCGTCGTCCAGATTCTCTTGGTTGTGTTTTTTTGCAATTCACGATTGTTTTTTTAATTTGTTCGGTCAATTCTATGATGGCACTATGTATTAGAGAAGAGCGCGAGTCGACAATTTAAAACATAACACGAACACAAATCCCGGATGTCCAACACGTACGAAAAACGCACTCCCAAAATTTTCAAAACACGAACACGCACGAAATCAAATCCAAAAACAAAAAAATATTTTTTATATTCAAAGACATATTTTTCTTCTATTTTAACGTTTCATGCTCTATTTGTATTTTTATTTACATATTTTTGTTGAGAAACAGTAACTTATCAAGATTTTCACTCAATAATCTTGTGCGTCAAGCTTCTGTAATCATACATATATTAATCTGAAAATCGTTTCGTGTTTTTTCTTGTCAAGTTTGCTCAACACGACACGCCACAAACACGAACGAAATCAGATTTTCTGTCACCAACAATTCGTGTTGAGTCGTGCGTGTTCGTGTCACGAAAAAAACACAACACGCGCCCATCTCTACTGTATGCTTGAATTGTCGTTAATAACACTGTTTTTGCACGGCCATTATTGAGTCAGCTTTTGCAGCCAATTTATCCAAGCTGCCCTTCAACTTTTATCGTCCATGGACAGATTATCGAACAAACGCTCAAATGTCTATTTTCAGACCCACTAAATTCTATGATGAGTCTCGCCTTCAGTACTTATTTGATTCTGGTGGTTGCAAAATCAAATCGGATGCGCATTTAAGAATTAAATAATCGACCTCCGCAGCTATATTTCAGTATTTGGTGTCGCCCGTTGTTATCCGGGCACGCACAAATACATCTTCCACCTGCAGATACCAGAGCTTCAGGTCCGGTTTCCGAAAATGTAGCAGTTTACTGCAACTGGAGATGTTTGTGCTGCTGAATTTTCGTTTCCCATTGCTGATGTCGGTTATAGCTGTTTTACACTATCTCACAAGCCCTTCGACTTCTGTAGAAAATGCAATCCTGATCTAATGTTTATGGAAAGTTTTAAAAAAGCAATAACAACACATATCAGGGTAGCATTTTTTGCAGAAGTCGAACAGCTTGTATAATAGTCTAAAAACAGCTTTATCACCACTTTAGTGAGTAAAATAAACACTTATATTAAGGCCCCAATTACGATTCACAACTAAACTGATAGTTAACTTTTAGTTGTCAAGTTCTTATTATGGATTACAACTCAACTTTCAACAAATACTTTTTATCAGTTGTGTCTTTGTTTTTATTTCGACTATTGTATTGCTTTTGTTTACTTCCATTTCGAAAACCAAACAATAAATTAATGAAGACAACTAAAATTGGTTGTGAATTATAATAAAAAAAAATATTTGAGTTGAGTTTAGGGTTTGTGATTTCCCGGACTTTTGCACTTCCCGGGAAACAGGAATAAAACAATCGTGCTCCCGGGAATTCCCGAGAAAAGTTCATTTTCTAAATTAAGTTGATTTATTAAATGAGAATTAACGAAATTTTCACTGTTTCATTAATGTAAACGTTCTTTTTAAATAAAAATTAATATAATAATTTAAATGAATTCAGGCAAATAAGAGTTTATAGTTATTATACATTAAGAGCTCGTATAAAGACTAATTGACGACTATTACCATAATTATTTAGCTAAAAATTTAATTTTAAAGCCTCTTAATCATTTTATAAATAACATTCCGTAATGTTTCTTATTACTCTTGCCAAATTTAGCAAAATACGGTGCTATACCTAGCTGCGCCGAACTTTCATACCCGGAGCCACAGTCTGTCTAAATTACTTTGATTTTTCATTTCATTTTTCTTAAAACATCTCCTTCAGGATTTCAATTATAGCGTACGTAGACTTATAACAAATTTAAGTCGTGACAACTAAAAGTTTTTACAGCTTCTATGAGCTTAAAATTTTCAATAAACTTTCCAAAATGTTTTCAGTAATTCTGCGGAAAATTATTCAAAGTTCGTATAAGATCGAATTATTTACTTTAGGAAATGATTAGAGCACTGCAATCATTGATAGTTATACAAATTATTCCAACTTGTTTTGATAAAGTGATTAAACGACACGACACTCTCTACTTTACTCATCTTTTCGAATAAAGCAATAATTATTTCTGGTAGACGGGCTAGGAAAAATGGCATGACTTTCATGAAATTTGTATGAAATTTCCTTATAAGTTCACATTTTTATTTTGATCAAATTAAAAAAAAGTTGTATGGAATTTTTAGGGCTTAAACAATGAAAATTGTATTATTTATATGAATCAAAATAAATCTCGCTGTCACTTACTACGTTTTATGCATCCGTCAAATAAAGTCCGTATATTTATGAAATAATCGGGCATGTTCTGTATTTCATGTGGAATTAAAATGTGCGGAATTATCAAAGCATTGTTGTTGTAAATTAATATTTATAACAACAATGCTTTGTTAATTCCGCACATTTTAATTCCACATGAAATACAGAACATGGCCGAATGTGTACTTTTAATTTCCCGTTTTTCCGGGAAAATCTCAAAAATTTTCCGGGAATATTAGCTAGTCTTTTCCCGAGAATTTCCGAATCCCGAACCCTAGTTTTTTTTCGGTTATATATATTTATTTATTGTATCTTCAATAAAATTGAACTAACAATAAGTAATCAAATCTTAACTCTAAAATTTTAATTTTTAAGTCCAGCCAGTGCCAGACAAAAATATTTGTTTCAGCGGTTGGTTGTTTGGTTGTTTACGTCTCTCGTGTTCGGCTGAGAGCAAGTGTCCCTCCTTCTCAGCCGAGTGTGGCCTCTAAAGTAAATGATGTTTCGGGCTAGGGGATTTGGGTGCAACTCAAATCTTTTTATGTAGCTTGTCACGTGTTTAGAAAACACTGTCTTAACCAGTGGCACATCTAGGTCTTTATGAATTCCCTTGTTTCTGACATACCATGGGGCTGCTGTAATCGTACGGAGTATTTTGTTTTGTTGCCTTTGAATTTTTTCTACATTTGATGCCGAGGCAGTGCCCCATAACTGGATTCCGTAGGACCATATTGGTTTTAGAATGGTGTTGTATAGAAGAAGTTTACAATCTAGGCTTAGAGTAGAGTTCCTTCCAATGAGCCAATTCATTTGAGCTGCTTTTAATTTCATTTGGGTCACCTTTGCATTTATGTGTGACTTCCATGTTAGACGACGATGAAGATGAACACCGAGATATTTTACTTCAGTGTGTTGAGCTATAGTTTGGTTATTTATTTGTATAGATGGGCAGGTTTCTTAGCACAATGTAAAAGTAATGTGTAGACATTTTCGTTCGTTAATTTTTATCCGCCATTGTTTTAGCCATTGTTCCAACTGGGGTATATAATCTAGCAAATTGCGGGTGGCTTCTTTATGGCTTTTGTGAACACTTAGAAAAGCTGTATCATCAGCGAATGTTGATATGTGTATGTTACTGCTTACCGGCAAGTCAGAGGCATATATATGAGATATAATACAGGACCGAGGATGAAAATTACCTCCTTTAGGAACAAATTTTCGCTCAGTTAAGTAGCTTTCTAAAAGTTTAAGGATGTTTTTGGGTAGGTTCTGCTTTAGTTTATGTGTTAAACCTTTGTGCCATACGTTATCAAATGCCTGAGAAACATCGATGAAGAGCGCAGAACAATATTTCTTTTCTTCGAAGGTTTTTCTAAGTACGTTCACGAGTCTATGTGTTTGTTCAATCGTACTATGTTGTCTCTTAAAACCGATTTGGTGGTCTGGAATGCATCCAGTACGATTCAGTATGGGTGTTAGCTTACTCATAAGTAGCTTTTCAAAAGTTTTGAAATGTTAGACAACAGGCTTGTAGACCTATAGGACTCCACCTTCGTATGATCTTTGCCTGGTTTAGGTATCATGGTAATCAGCGATACCTTGCACTCTGCGGGATAGCATTTGAGACGCAAAATACTCTTAAAAATAAATAGAATTATCCGTTTTGCAGTATAGGGTAGCTCTAAGAGCATTTTATTGCTTATTTTATCAGCGCCTGGAGCTTTTTTCGAGTTTAAGCCCGCAATATAATGTTCAATCTCACGAATGTTGAACCTCAAAGTAACATCTGGTAAAGCGAGGACAGGTGGGAGCTCAACTATAGTATCAGACGTATTTGGATTAAATACTCTCTGCAAGTGGTTTACAAACAGAGTACCTTTTTCAGCATCAGTTCTTGCCCAGTCTCCATTCGAAGCTCGCAATGGAGGCTTATATATCACTGGTCTTTTGAGGCCTCGGGCTGCTCTCCATAGCGAATAGTCTGTTTGAGATGTTGCGTCGAGCCCATTCAGAAAGTTTTGAAGAGAAGCGGTTTTTTGATATTCTAGTAGAGTTTTCAGCTGTTTATTACATTCCTTCAGCCTAGATTTTAGCTGAGGGGATCTGTAGCGTTGCCATTCTCTACGAACTCTTCTTTTTCGGATAAAAGCCGTTCTACATCTGCTGAAAAAATTTTATATCTCACCTGAAGACTTGTAGTAGTAGCATTTAGAGCATCTTGCTTAAGGTTTGCCTCAAACATTCTAATAGAGTCATCTATGTCAGCAGGCGTTTTTAATGGACTATTTTCTGGGCAATGAGCACTCAAATATTTTTTGTATTTCAACCAATTTATACGTGTGGTTGTCATCGTTAAATCACAAGTGGGTGAATATGTTGTATGTGAATATATAGTGACAATAGTTGGTGAGTGATCTGAAGACAAATCTAAAGATGCTTCAACTTGGATCATTTCGCTGGGCACACACTTTACCACTACAAAATCAATAACATCAGGTATTTTTCGGCGATCTGTTGGCCAGTAAGTTGGCTGCCCACTTGATATAACATTCAGACGCATTTTTGAAATTGTGTCAAACAAAACTCGACCCTTTGGCGTGATAAGGCGAGATCCCCAGAACGTGTGTTAGCGTTGTAATCACCGGCGGCCAAAAAGCGTGGGCCTAGTGAACTAAAAAATCGAATATATTGATTTTCTGTAATTGAGTACCTGGAGGAGAGTAAATTGATGACATCACCAGGTTTTGATAAAAAGCTTCAATGCAGATGTTAGTTGCATGAAGATAGTCTTTACAATGATAACTCATGAAATAGTGTTTTAATCGCGATTTTATTAGTATACCCGATCAACCACAAGCTCTGACTTGGGGGTCCTTTGTATCGTAGAGAGTATATCCGTTGATTTTAAAAAAGCTTCTAGCCGTCAAATGCGTCTCAGAGATAAGCATAACATCAATTTGTTTATCCATCGTGAAGTATTCTAGTTCGTTTATATGTTGCCGGATGCCGTTTGCGTTCCAGAAACAGATTTTTAAGTTCATGGTTTGTTTAATGCAGCCTGCAATAATGTAGACTGCATTTTCAACACTTCCTGCATCATGCAGGTCATGTTGGTTGTAAAAAAATTTACTGTTTGTATTAAATTTTCTATTGAAGCCTCAAGTTGATCAAAATTGAAACCACTGTTTTCGTTGGCAAGAGGCCGTTTTTGAGCTGTGTGCTGGTTAGACTTCAAAGCATTAGCGTACGAGAACTGCCTGTTTGGTATGTTTTGCGCTATGGCTGGTTAGCCTTAAAAATGTTACCGTATGAAGGCCGGCTGGTAGCTGGTTGGCGCAACTGGGGATAATTTGTATTGTCGAAAGTATTAGGTTGAGCATAGGTGTATGTTAGACGTCTGTTAGACAAAGTCTGCTTAACATGAACATAGACAGGACAGCCCCTGTAGTTTGCAGTGTGATTTTGATGGCAATTGCTACACTTTTTAATTTTGGAATCATCTTTTTGCTTATCACAATTGGCAGTGCTGTGTAGTTCACCACAGACGACACAAACGGTGCGCAACTAGCAATATGTTTTGGTGTGGCCATATTCTTGGCAATTTAGGCATTGAATTGGCCCTGCTCGCTTGTGTGGTTCCTCTACGGTAACTCGTCGGTGCAGCAAATATCTTAAGCTGTAAATGGGGTGTACTTCATTCTTTTTTAATTCCATATCACCTGGTTCCATTTCCACACGAAATAGTGGTGGGGAACTCGCTCTCTATTTTTAATGTTAGTAACATTTTTTACTTTAAAATTATTATTTAGTAGACCCGCTTTTACCGCTTCTGGATCCACGTATGAATCGATGCCTGTTATCACTACCTGGAGGCCTTTTGCACTTTTCAATTGGTAGGTGTAAAAATTTTAATTTTGTGTTTCAAACTCCGAAACTACTGAGCGGTAATAATTTTCTTCATTTACTTCAATTTTTGTTTCATTAATCGCACCGCGTTGTATCGGAATCACGTAAAACGCCTCTTCACCGATTAATTGTACTAGCCTTTTAATTAGCTCATTTGAGTTTTTCTCTCTTAAGTATATTGGGGGCGGCTTGCTTGACCTGACAATGGTGATTTCGTCTTCGTCGTTTTGTAGAAGTGAAAAGCGGTTTTCAGAGAGCGCCGCATCAGATTTACCATCTTTGGCCATTTTTGCCAATGGAGTGAGGTTTTTCGATCTTGGACTTTGGATTTTTGGATTTTCTGAATCAGTTTCTTTCGTTTTTTTCTTTTTCAGCTTGATGTTGGCTCATATTGTTGGCACTTGTGCTTTGCTGTGAAGCCGGTATCAAAAAGTTTACTTTTACATTAGGGTCTGTCATAGACATTGAATTTGTGCGTACCCGTGTACACAAGTATAAATGTTTGTTTACTGGGTTATCACATTCTGCAGCAACAACAGTAACGTAGGCATTTCTGTTGTTTGTTGTTGTATTCGTACTCATTTGGTACGAATACCAAATATATTTGTTGTCTGTGTGCCTACTTGCTTATAATTATAATTTACTTTACAAAAAGAAATGAAAAATGTATAGGTACGTAAAATATTAAACAAAACGGTGTTTGTTAATACTTTGTTGTTGCGAATATTTGTCTTTTTTTTATATTATATGTATATTTTTATATTGTTTATTTTTTTTTCACCGATGGCAAATTAATGCTTGTTTCTACTTCGAGAGTAGGTTGCGAACTTAAAAGTTCACATTTTTATTTTGAGCAAATCAAAAAAATTTTATGGAATTTTTAGTGTTTAAACAATGAAAATTTTATTGATATTGAAGAAAAACAGGGATTATAATACAGATTATTCATATGAATCAAAATAAATGTCGCTGTCAGTTACTACGTTTTATGCATCCGTCAAATAAAGTCTGTATATTTATGAAATAATGTGTACTTTTAATTTCCCGTTTTTCCGGGAAAATCTCAAATATTTTCCGGGAATATTAGCTAGTCTTTTCCCGGGAATTTCCGAATCCCGAACCCTAGTTGAGTTATAAAATTTACAATTCAGTTTTTGCATTTGCTTTCAGAGACTACTTATTATGGACCTCGGTCTAATAGTAAGTATTTTTCTTAGGAAATTATTACAGTTAAAAGTTTTCACAAAAAAATTAATATGATCGAAGAATATTAGGAACAAAAAAAAATTTCAAAATGTACCGCGTTTATTTGATTTCAATAATCTACGGAAAACAAAAACAAATTTTCAAATATCGTTTTTTTTTAACGTAAATGTTCACTTCTTTGACCTGTTTTCCAGCCATTATTTTTCGACCTAGTTTCCAAATAAGCAATAAATTTTTATTATCAATTTACAATACAAAAAAGATTTATTAATCAGGAGATCGATCCTCGTTCTGTGAAACAATTAAATGAAAAGTTTTTTTCACTTTTACTTTATAGTTAACTTCTGTAAGTATCAGTACAGGACGCGATCAGTTGATTGTATTTCATTCAGCCGCCAACAATGATTTAGTGTTTGCACTGCAAGGAGAACATGGACCACTTAAGGAAGATCATATTGGGGAAGTTGTTGGTGTTGTTTGCAAGAAATATAATGAGTAAGTTATACACTTCAGTTTATTATTCATTCAAATATGACTATTGGTATTTTGTTTATTTATTAGCATCTGTGATCGAGAACTTAGAGTTGACGTATCACCAATTATCGCTTGCCGCTTAGGCGGTAAACCGCGCACAATTATTATTGAGGCAGCAGCCGGAGTGGAGAATCCAAATTTTCGCCATGCTGCTGGAAATATTATTTTTGAAGTACCAGCCCACTATTGTGTTTGAAATTTACAAGAACAAAACAAAACAAATCTAGTTGTTAAGTTTTTCTTTTTATAATTATATGAAAAGCTGGACTTTCCTTGTTACATTCTTCTATAATATGAAAAAAACTAATGGTTTCCCAATATTTTGTTGATAAACTTCTTAAATCAATTTTGATCTATTCTGTTTTATTTTTTTAATTTACTAAGACTAATTTTTATTTGTATTGTTTGTTAATTATTGTATGTTTAATTCTTAAGCTTAACTCTAATCAATCAGTGGGTTTAGTTACTAATTGTCGAAATTGTAATTTAAAGTATTAAATGCATTAATTGAACGTGCATTATAAATTAATTTTAAATACACACTACTATGTGTGCCAATATCCACGTACATGTATACATTTATAAGTCAATAAGGGCATTAAACAAATAATAATTTGTTGATTCAAAAAATAATAAGCAACGAAATCGAAAGCATTTTATTTAGTACATTATGGCATACATATGTACACATTTAAATACATGCACTAATCCGCTTAAATAATATACTTAAATAATGTACCCAGGCAGAAAAAGACAATCAGCACGACGTTGGTACGATGGTATGACATCAGTACAACATCATGTTTACCAAAATTTTAATGTACTCATAACATTAAAATGTAACGTCAATTGGCCGTCCTCCGACTCTTGTTTTCAATGTTGCCACAATACTGTTAACTTAAATACGCAGTGTTCTAACAATGTTGTAAGTACAAATTTATAGCATTTATTAAAAAAAATCTATATTGCTATTTTTATGTGCACCTTTTAGATTTGAGTTCTATAGTTGATTTTAAAACTCTTTTATTTATATTGTGCGACTTGAATCACTATGGATTTGAACCTTTACACTACCTGTTCACAAGAAAACGCCTTTACCACTAATAGTCGAGTCCACGATCACATAAAACGTGCAATATTTGGAAGTCCTCAGAAACAGCTCCGATTTTGATGATTTCTTTTGTAAAAGCAGAAACGTTGGGCGTTTTTTTCTTAAGCGACTAATTTAGAATTTCGTAGGAAAATTCACAATTTTCATCCATTGCTGGATGTAACGTATATGCTTTAATCGACTTAAAGTTTCAACTGCAGTCATTTTTTGAAGGTAATTCTTTTGAAATATTAAACATAAAAAAAAGTTTTCTTGAGGAAAACGGCGACAATTAAGCTCCATTTTTTGTCAAAATTTAACCATTTTTCATTCTGATTTCAAACAAAGTCTTGCTTTCTTTCCTGATTCCTTTTCACGACTAGATAAATTGAGATAACTAAAAATGGTTTTTTATATGCTATCAGGGATCGTGTTAAAAATCATAAAATATTATCGGAGATATTAGCTAAATAGAGAACAAAGTTGAGGTCAAAACCCAACATTTTAAGGTTCAAAGCCAAATATTTATCTTTGATAATATTAAAGACATCTTAATGAAATTTAAATTTATTAAAATCGGATAATATTTGTAAAAGTTATGAGGCCAAACTTTGACACTCTGTAGCTCAACGTGTGTTTCAACAGGCTGGTCCAAATTTCAACATTCCTAAATCTCATGTCATCCTCTATGATTGCTCATATGTACATCGTTTTGTAATCGGATAGCAAGTTTCGAAGATAGATTTTAATTACTCTTTTTTATTATAACCACTATGTGACGTCTGATGTATAGGGTATTCACTCGATTAATGTTTGCTCGATTAATCGGACAATTGAAGTTAAATAATGTTCGATCAAACAAAAATTTCTAATTTCGAGTAAAAATTTGTTCGACTAATTTAAGTCGATTAATCAAATAACTCGAGTGAAAAGTTTTATGTAAATTTCTTTTTTTTCGAATGAATCTTTTAAGATTTCTTAGCCTAAACTGACAAAATATTTTAATTTAATAAAATTTGGCATTCAATTCAATCGTTCTGAGATACTATAGGACCGCTTGATGTATATATTAAGTGAAATATACAGCAACAATAGGGGCGAATGAAAAATTTTTGTTATCTTATAGTAAAGCAATAATTACATATATGAAATAAAGAAAATATTTCGATACAAAGTAATTGGTATAGTAAATTTAAATGCTAGTGTTTTCGTTTTTTTTATTATAGCATTTTCCGTTTCTGTCCGATTTCGGTCCATTATGGCTTAAAATATTTGACATCAAGTGGGCTATTCAATAAAATTATAAAACTGTGGACTTTGTTATTATTTGTTATATAAAACACCTTCTGAAATGACAACAATTGCTGATAATCATTAAAAATTTCACTATATTTTAAATTCGATCCACTGAAACTCAGTCGCTTTTTATCCGATCAAAGCAAATAAGCGACTATTGGACGCGTAATTTAATAGCTTTTAAAACAAGATATTATTTTATTCGAACCATCCTTTCACGCTGAATGGAGATTTAAAGAAAAGCATACATCGAAAAACACAAATTAGCGGTTTTTTCATGTTTAGCACAACCTTAAAAAAATGCAATACAATCTTTAAACACTCCAAAAGTAAACATTTGCAAATGAGTGTTATTTAATGAAGTACCCTGCATAAAGTGGGATGAAAATATGATCATAAAATTTTTCCCAAAGCAAAAACTTTTCAAAGCGATGCATTTAAATAGCGTATTATTTTAGATGATCAACTGTTTTCATTAATAAAATATATAACACGGCAATAAAACTTGATTTTTTACATTTTTCCAAACAAAAATTAGAAAAAACCGAGTAAATTCAAAAGGTTTTCGACTAACTCGAATATTTTTTAAACAAAAAATTTACTCTAATAACTCGAACGAAATAAAAGCTTTACTCGATTGTTCGAGTAATTTAAAAACCTCAATTACGATTAATTGATTAATCGAACAATTGAAAAGTCGATTAAAATGAATACCCTACTGATGTAACACATTACACATATTTCTTCACCCACATAGCGAATTCTTATGATGCAAGTATTGTGTAAACTGAAGTTAATATACGAAAATTTGTTTTCACGAAAAGAACACGAAAAGTTGATTTCTCGAATGAATTTAAAAAAAAATTAAAAAATGATTTCCATGCCTTAAAACGTTTCTCATTTTAAATAATGTAAAAAAATTAAGTTTAAAAAAATCATAAAAATCGTAGCTGTTTCTGAGGATTTCCAAGTAAAATGATTCATTGACCCGACCATTGACAGAGCCATATAAAATAACAACAGCACAAAGTAAAGTAAACATAAATAACTCTAAACAGCAGACAGATAAGTTTCTTTTTCATTTGAAGACAACTTTTATATAAACTTTATATTTCTTCCTCATCAGATGGCGAGGATGAATATAAAAATAATTGATTTATTGTAATTTCTGCAAATGTAGTGCATTATCCATACTTTTAACTTTTTCCTTTAAAAAAAGTTCAAAAACTTCTTTAGTTTATTCTCATAAGATATGTAAACATAAAAATGTAGCTGCCAGATTGCCGATTTATCGACCCGAAGTTTTAACGATTTTCTTAAGACTTTTTTGAGAAAATATTTCTAACACCGAATTCAGTAAGATTTTATATCACTGAAAATCTAGAATTAACAATATAATGTTTTTTAATAATTGTTCTATAAAAGAGTTGAAAAATTAAATTTTGAGAACTTGTTTTGTACTTTCTAATTCGAGGTGATTTTTTTCCCAACTTCGTCTGGCAGCACTATTTATAAATAAAAGCCACAATTTTTAGGGTACTAACAGCACTGTAGATTTATAACAGGGCGTCTTCACTAGCAAATTTTTTGTTATAACTTCACATGTATATAAAAACATCAGAAAAATGTTAGCGCTATTTTTTCATATCGATTTTGGCTTTTGTCAAGACAAATAATTTGCTCGTCAAGACGCTATGTAAGGGGCGTAAAGTGCAATGCCTTCCACCATTAGCTACGATCCCGTACTTTCTGGGCAAAGTTCGGTAAAATTAGAGTAATCAAGAATTACTCTCACTAAACACAAAAGTACGGGAACAGCAAAAACCAAATTTTTATCCCAAAATGTAACATGAATGTGTTGTGAAAATAAACAAAAAAATAAAGAGCAACATACTGATTTTTAATAGCATTTTTAGGTTTTAGATACTTTGCTGAATATATAAAAATGTATTTTGCTTTGAGTTTTACAAAACATGCAATTATTTTGTCAGTATTTTTGTTGAGTAAAATCATTTTTTTCATTTGTTATTGGTAATTTTTCAAACAGCTGGCTGTTTAACAGTTTACACAAACTACCGAAGAAAAAGTACGGGCTGTTTCCTGCAAGAAGTAGAAGAAGAATATTTTTCTCTCAAACTCACTCTCATTTACCCAATCTTGCAGTACGGGAACAGAAAGTACTTTGTGTAACCATTTCGATGTTTTTTTTTCATATAAAATAAGCAATTGCAATAAAACAACGGTGTGGAAATTCAAAAATATTGTGCTTTGTATTTCGAAAGTGATGACCGTAGTAAGTAGAAGTGAACAATTTTTTACATTTTTTTATAAAAAAAAAGTGATGAATGACAAAGTCGCTATGACCAAACGTATTTGGAAGAACATGTAATTGAAATTAGTGCCTCTTGCATTAAATCAACCAAATGAAACTTAGCTTATTTTGTGCCTTAAAGCATTTATTTTAAGATTAAAACGAAAATTTTAAATACTCTGTTACCTAAAATGCTGTCGCTTGGCATTATTTTTTACACTTTTTTCAAAAGAAGGCTCAAAAGCTTGAAGTTGTTTTTTGCTTGTTTTTAGTTCAAAATTTTAAAATTTTATGTAAATCAGTGTTTCATTTGAATTAAAACAAGATTATTTTGTTACGCAAATAAGAAATTTAAAGTTTTTTTATATATATTTTTTTTAAAGAGAAGTAACACAATCAGGTAATTAATGCCTACCAGTTAATTAATTAATGTGTTACTTTCTTTGGGAAAGGGATAGTGTAGAGAGAACAGGTGGTGAAGTGGGAGAGAGATAGAACAGTGCTTAAAGCCCCTCTGGTGTCAAGTAGAGGCATTGATTGTTTAAGCTGTGTAGCCATTTTATTAGTTATTTGACTTCGCCCACGGTTCTGCTACAATACCGACGAAGGAGGGTGCTGTGAAGTGCATTATGATATGTTAGTATTACTCGCTGCCGGTACTGCCAAAGTGATCACTGCTATGCCTTCATCAATCACTTTAACAGTACAACAACAACCAACACAATAACACACCAATGCACATGAGAAAAATGCATGATGTTGTTGGCTTGCCTGAAACAAGTCTTGAACTCAAGACCTCAGGGTTTGTAGTCAAACGCGCTAACTACTCAGCCAACAGCACCCTATTCACCCTCAAGTGTGAATAGGGACGGAATATAAATGAACTTCGTCGATTCGACGAAGGAAGTGCTTAGTGTATTAAAAATAATAAGTGCATCATGAGAAAAGAACGCGTTACACATATTAACACATATTTTACAGAAAAGAACATAAAGAAAAAGGCAGAATAAAAGAAAACGCTGTAAGACCATGGTGGCCAAACATACACTATCGCAATCTTTGTTTGTGTATGTATCTCGCGGCTAAATTCCAAGCAGATAAAGTTACAACTAGTAACGCTTTAAGACAGTCATATTATTAGTTGTAATGTTAGTAGTCAAAAAACGACAGTCATATTACTAGTTGTAACAAGAGTAGTAACGTTACTGGTCCAAAAAAACAATCACATTACTAGTTGTATCGAGACTAGTAACGATACTAGTCAAAAAAGCACAATAATATTACGAGTTGTATCGAGACTAGTAACGATACTAGTCAAAAAATGACAAAATTTTCAGGTATACGATTTTATATAAAACCAATTGTTAGCTATTAAAAAAATAAGTAGAATGTGGCTCAGTGGGTGGAGTACTTGCCTTAAAGTATGAAGAATGCGTGTTCGTACCCGGGTTGAGCCAAAGTTTTTTTAAGAGTTACAAAACTCTTAATAAGAAAACTAGTAAGCGCACTAGTTTACAATAACTAGAATTCCAACTGGGATATAACTGTATACAAATGAACTAGTTGGTCTCCTATGACAACCCAATGTTAAAATCGATAGTTCGATATATGAAAAAAGGATAGATAGGCAACTAGTCTGAAGCAAAAAGCAACTAGTATAGTTCCAACTACATACCAGTTACTTTATCTGCAGGGTACCTTGTCGGAAAATCACCAGTCGGCTACATAAATAATCAACTTATATAAAACTTTTCTTAGACTAACTAGAAGCTAACTACAATATAATCCAGAATGAAATCCAGAAAATCAATTCTTAAGTTGAGTACATAAGCGGATTTGGTGAGAGCCAACAACTTTACTCTCAGCTATTTTGAAACTCATTTCAAGTTTATATTAACTTTTTGCTGTTATTATTTTAAATTGTACCTTAACTGGGTGGTCAGCGCGTTGACTATAAAACGTGTGATACATAGCTCCAGCCCCAGCAACATCTTTTTGCAAATATACTAACTACCAGGTGACCTAAATAAAGTCTACTTTAAATTAGTTGAAAAATAGTGCAGAGTGGGACAATAAACTACCGCCATCGCAATGTTAAAATAGTTAGTTGTTTCCATTGGAAAGTAGTCCAACTGCCAGTCAGAAGTAGTTGCGCAATAGTTAGCTTAAAGTTAATTTAAAGTTAACTACGTTTCTGACAAGGTATATAGGATGTGCGTCTCACACACAATGTTCGTGTGTTGATGGTAAAAAAACACCCTATGCTCGCGAGCATAGGAAATTGAGAGAATGGGCAACACTGCTCTAAGAGTATCTGAGAGAGAGTCAAATTTATTTGTGAACTATAATCACATTTTTGGTTGTACATTTTTGTAGTGGTATATGACTATTGTGAATATGAAATTTCGCCAGTGAAGTCATAATTTTGAATATGCAGTGTTGTCGCTATATTGGATTACTATGAACACAGTATTGGGAAATTAAAGCCAAATTTTTGTGTGTACAGTACTGTGGAAGAGTCGTAATTGTGGATTTATAGTGTTGTGGTGGTACATATTTTTTGCATGAAATCACAATTTCTGCCTGGGTATATATACAGTATGTCAAGAATGAGTTTACACATTAAAAAAACGAGTATTGACTAAAAAGGACATAGCTTCCTGCTACAAGTGCATCTAAAATGACAAAGTATCATTTATCCTTAAATATCCTGAAAAATTGTATTTTAATTTTCTTTATTTTTCTGTAGAATGTAGCCAAGTGGCATGTCTATTGTGTACAATTTTCAAGATGGGATGAAAACAAACTCAAAAGTTATAGTTGTTTCTCTATTATAACTCGATAATTTATATGAAAATTTTATAAAAACAACTACTTGAATACATTTGGATTTTGGCATTAGGATTATGTACATACAACATACGTACCAAGGCATACTTAACAGGTACGGGCAGTTCTAAAACAATAGAAAATTTGTTGTAAAACTACCTTAACAGTTGTCAAAAAACGTTGTACGACGGGTGTGATATATCTTGAAACAAATATCAAACACCACACAGAAAGAAGTCTATATATGCATGGTGTTTGATAGTTTGAAGGTAGTGGTGATATCATGAGCTTTTCATCAACACTACTAAGTTTGACGTTTAATCTGGTTAGTCTCTAATTCGAAACGAAAGAAATGCTTTCGCATTGCAATGTAAATAACATTCAAATGCGAACAGTTTTCCTTTCGCACGCATTACAGAGTAACCCCCAGACCTAGTGCTCCCACCTGTTAGATACTCATTGATACGTAGTAGGGTATTCACTCGAATAATGTTTGCTCGAATAATTATAGTCAAATAATGTTCGATCAAACAAAAAATTTTAATTTTGAGTAAAAATTTATTCGAGTAATTTAGGTCGATTAATCGAATAACTCGATTAAAAATGTTATGTAAATTTTCTTTTTTTTATGAGTTTTTGTAGATTTCTTAATAAAAAGTGGAAAAATTGTTTAATTTATATGAAATTTGCCATTCAATTCGAACTAATAATAGTCCGCATGATCAAAAAATTAAGTAAATAATGTAGTAACACTAATAAGGATAAAGAAACAAACTTCAAATGTTTTAAAAAAAAATCGGAACTATAAACATCAAACAAAAATTATTTGAAATAAAGAAGATATTTCAAGAGCAACTAGTTAACTAGATGTTTCGTAAAATATCGAATGTAATGTTCGGAATTATAAAAACCTTAACTCGGCACATATTTGCCGAAAAAAACGTAACCCACAGACAAGTTAAAATTGTATTTCCTTTAATTAGAATATTTTTTTAATATGGGTTCGCATTTATTAAAAATAATATAAAAATAGTTTTTTTCAGCATAACTTATTTTGTGATATAAAAAACAAGTTAAATCAAACTAACTCTGAGCAAAAGTAGTGGTTACGTTTTTTTTTTTGGTAAATATTTCCAAAGTGTAACCGTATTTATATTTATAGCAACAATAATGCTATGCGAATTATTTTTATTCTGCATTGAATGCAAAACAGGTCGGAATGGTATTAAATATTTCCTGGTGCAAAATCTTCTCAAAGCGCGACACATGAGTAGTGAAAACAAACTATTTTAAAGGAAGGAAGTTTATGATCTAATTTATGTATAAATGTTATGTTTTCTTTTGTTTTTGTTATTAAAATATATGAAAACAACGAAAAAAATTGTTTTGTTTTAGTTTTGTCCACAAAAATGTACAAAAAACCGATTAAATTCAAACATTTTCCGATTAACTCGAATAATTTTTAGCTGTAAAGCTTACTCGAATAACTCGAACGAAATAAAAGTTTTACTCGATTAATTTAAAAACCTCAATTTCGATTAATTGATTAATCGAACAATTGAAAAGTCGATTAAAATGAATCCCCTAATACGTACTACATACATATGTCTATCAATAGTGCTAGCAAATTGTTTAGGAGTAGCTATCGAGTATTTGCGTATATTTTAGGGCACTAAAAAGTAGTTGCTCGATACCTTTGTTGATGTATGTTTATAGTCAAACCGACTGGAAGATTAATTTGACGATCTGCCAGCACACACTACAACCAATTTTTGAGAACTACTAATAATTTTGCCAGAATTAACAAACTTTGGTCAAAAGATGCTTAAAAATTTGTGATATGTACTTATAGTATATCTATTTCTAATTTAAAAACTGAATAAATATGTATGTATACACAAAGGAAACTAAATTGTATATGTGTACATATATAGTATGTCTGTGTCGTTTTATCATAACATCTTAAGTCTAAAAATTATGTTTGGAGATGTTAAAGATTTATTGTAAAATCTATTACTATATTGGTGTTCTGGAAAGTTAAAAAATAAACCTTGATATTTTTTTTTTAATTAGAGTATTCGTAAACGGATTGGATCCAAATGTGGATTGTAACAATACCTTAACTCGATTTTGACTTAACTCGACTTAAGGTGTTATGATAAAAAGACATTGATATTATTTAAGCAAAATCATATAAAAATTATATACAATTTCTTTAAAACTTTTTAGAATAGCTGTCACTCTACTTAGCATGTTATGCACACTATTATACATAAAGAAGTACTTAAAAAATAGAAAAGTAAGAAGCTTTTACAATAGAAAACCATTCATTAATATTATACTGATCAGATTAACAATTTCCATTTACATACGTCTAATAGGAAAATTGCATACAAAGAAATTGTGCCATCCACAAACAATCATGCTCGTACTTTACTTTATCCTTTGCTATATAAATATGTGCATAAGTAAAAGCACATGTATGTATGTAAGCATTTTGTTTGTGTGTTTAAAAAACATTACAATTAAAGAAATTTTTCATAATTTAAATTATATATTATACGTAGAGACCTTTAAAGAAACATGTGCCTTTTTTATTAGTGTGCTTCGACGATTTAATTGCAATTAATTTTCAATTAAGGAAATGTTATAGATATATAAAATTATTATGCAAGTAAACATATTTACCTACGTACATGTGTATCTAATTGAATTAAATTTATGTATGTTTAGTGTACTTATCTAAATATATTCATGCAAATGTATAGAAGACATTCATATACATATATATATATATATATATATATATATATATATATATATATATATATATATATATATATATATATATATATATATATATATATATATATATATATATATATATAGATATAGATATATATATATATATATATATATATATATATATATATATATATATATATATATATATATATATATATATATATATATATATATATATATACATATATATATATATATATATATATATATATATATATACATATATATCCTTATACACAATAATTTATTTACATTTTTATTATACATATTATTAATTTTGTAATTTTATCATGCATAATACATAGTAAATAAAAATCAAAAATTTTAACACGTAAATCATTTTTCTAGCATCATTAGAAGGAATAAAGGCATTTAAACAGGTATGTTTGAGATAGAAATCGATATATTTCAACACGATAGTTTTGAAATGATGTGATAAATGTCGCACAATCTTGAAATTCATTTTTGAACCAGTCTCATATTATTATTTTTAATTTTTTTTTTACTTTTAAATTTATTTTTTGAATTTTCAATTTTAAATTTATCTAATAATAAGTATTGAAATTTTAAAACTAAAATGGTTAATAATTAGACCAGTCACTGCTAGACAAAATATTAGGTTCAACGTTTGCCTCTTTAGTTGTCTAGCGTCTCTCGTGTTCGACTGAGAGTAATAATGTCTCTCCTTCTCAGTCGTGTGTGCCCTCTAAAATTAAAGATGTTGTGGACCAGCGGATTTGGATGCAATTCGATTCCTTTATATACGAGGGCTTGTAATCAAATAGCGATATTTGCAATTTTCTCGAAAATGAGTTTATTATACTAACATGTTCGCTGATAGAGTTGTCATCTGCCATTTTATTTATAAAAAAATATATATTTCTCAAAGGTTTTTTTCATTATTGTTCTATGTAACAACTACATTATTTTGTCAGTAAAAAATGCTATCTGCTTTAAATTTGGCCACTGGAGCGCCTAGGATGCCCCTAGATGGGTCAAATGTATGACTGGCCCCAATAATTTTTCTTTCCCAACATTTTTTTCTAACATACCTAACCAATGGGTAGTAAATAAAAAAAGTATTTGCTTTTTAACCCCCGACAAAAAAGAGGGGTGTTACAAGTTTGTACTGTATTTCTGTGTGGATGTGCGAACCAAACAGCTGGACCGATTTTGATTTAGTTTTTTTTGTTTGAAAGGTGACTTGATCGAGAGTGTTCTTAGATATGGTTGAAGAAAATTGGTCTAGATAGAAGATATAACATCTTTTCTAGATGTATTCTGTTGAATCTGTGTTTCTTTGACATCGTAGCTCCCAAACGGCTGGCTCGATTTTAATTTAGTAAATTTTGTTTGAAAGGTGACTTGATACAAAATCTTCCAACCTATGTTTAAAGAAAATTAGTCCAGCCGTTTTTAAGTTATCATCTATTTTCTTCGGGGGCTTTTAAAATTTTTAATTTAATATTATTACTTAAAAATTTGTTTAAAAACACAAAATTGTGGAAATTATTGAATATAAAACTAAGAATTTTAGGTTTTAAAACTAATTTTTAAGTAAAAATCAGAAATTTTTTTTCATGCTAACCAATATCTCCATTCCTTAAGGGGGCTCCCATACAAAATGTAAATTTTTTGTATGGGAGTCCGCTAAGGGATGGTGATAAATGGCAAGTATGTCAGTCCAGTGGAGGTCAGTCGTACATTAAACACACGTAGGGGGAACTCTTAGGCAGTTATGAGACTTTTTCTTCTATCTGTTTCTTGTCTGTATTGCAAATTTTGTATGGGAGCGCCCTTAAGGTATGGAGATACTGAGTAGGTGTGTTTAAAAAATTGTAGACGCTAGAGAACTAATGGAAGTTGGTCATACATTTTAATTTGCCTAGGAGCATGCTAGACGCTGCTGGGGCCAAATTCGATAATTTCAATAAACCTCATTATTTTTATGGGAGCACCCCTAAGGGTTGGTAATAGGAGGCAAGTATGTTTTGAGAAAATCCTGGGGACAAGAAACTAATGGACGCCGTTCATACATACAACCCTCTATTGGGACTCCTAGGCAGTTATGGAACTTTTTCGTATATATATTTCTAGTCTCCATTGTAAATTTTGTGTAGGAGCCCACTTAAGGAGTGGAGATAGGGGGTACACATGTATGTATATGGCAAAATGTTGGCAAAAAAATTATGAGGGCCGATCTTACATTTATTAGTTATTACTCTTAGACAGCGTTGCCATTTGTCAAGTTTTCCCTTTTTTGCAAGTTTTTGAGATGCTAAAAAGTTTTAATTTTATATAAAGTTTTTTCAAGCTTTTTATAAATATGTACATAATTTAAAATTTTGCAATATAGTATATCGGATGAAAATATAAAGTGATTGCTTATGCAATAATACGAACTAATATTTTCTCACTCCCTTATTACTGCAACAGTGTTTAATCGTGTTTACTCCCTCTACAACTATGCCGTTTTATACATTCCTTAAAATGAATTCCAAATATAATTTTTTGTGTTTTCTTTTAAAATTTTGGCACTTGTAGAAAAAAGTTTTTTGGGCAAAAAAAAGTTTTTTTTTTAGAAATAAGAAGTTCTTTAAAAAAATGTATATGGTAGCGCTGCTCTTAGAGTAAGCGAAAAAACAGTTTTTCCTCTCTCCTGTAAAGTTATGATTTTGTAGAAAGTACTATTTAAATATAAGCTCTCGATATGTTGCCACATGTGACACGAGCCAAAAGATATTGCTGATCGCTTACACAGTGCTTTTAATTTTCATTTCCTTTTGCGGCATCTTTCTACCCGAACTAATTTTGTAATGAATAAAACTAATAGCGGTTTTCTCTCTTGATGATAAAGCACCCTTGTAGATCTTGTTAATGTAGTAGATGTATTTAAAGTTCAAGTATTTACCATAGGCAACAACAAAAAGTACCGAACTATTTAGTTGACCGCGCTTTGGTTAAAAAACAACACAAAACGCTGTAGTAAACACGCGAGTTAAGGATCTTTAATCAAAGATTACGTCTTTAATTATACCCAATACTATTTTATAATTTGTTTGCATACATTACGCATACTATTTTTATAATAATATTGATTCTATAAATTTTCATTCATTGAAATATTATTCATTCAAAATATTTAGTTCTTTAGTTCCAATTATATTTTTGAGCAATAAACACATAATTTATATTTTAACTTTTAAAATAGTGTATTTTATTAAATTACATAATTGGCGCAGTCGATCATTGAACCAACTCAAAACTTAAGTTTTACAAAAAACGCTAAAACTTTAATTATTTTAAAGAAAACAATAATTTTGCAAAATAAATACTAATATTAATTGCATTGCTAAAAATATATGAGATAATTGCAACACCAATCAATATACCTAATGAAGGTTTGAAATCAATGATCAAGATTTGATATAAAACTTTATAATAGTGTAAAATTGAATTGATCAATTAAAACAAAATGCAACCGATGACATTATTATTAAACGACGTATTGAAGGCTGCTCATAGGATAAATATATTTCGAGGTGATGATTCATTTGCTTTAACTTCATTTTTACGAGAAGTCGAAAGCGTGATCGATATCGTAGACCCACAACCGGATGTCAAACAATATATATATATATATATATATATATATATATATATATATATATATATATATATATATATATATATATATATATATATATATATATATATATATATATATATATATATATATATATATATATATATATATATATATATATATATATATATATATATATATATATATATATATATATATATATATATATATATATATATATATATATATATATATATATATATATATATATATATATATATATATATATATATATATATATATATATATATATATATATATATATATATATATATATATATATATATATATATATACAAGAGGATAATACTGAATGTTTACATTTGCAACATCTTTCATCTTCCATCTGTCATTATGTTTATTTTCACGTGTTTGATGAAAAGTCATATTGTGCTTAATAAATTAATATTTTAAGTTTATTAAGAACAACAACAAATTAATTGGTTGCGATTTAACATAACAAAAACAATAATTAATGCAATGTTTTTAGTTAATAAAATCTCGTGTTAAATAAATATTTATTTCATGTACCACTAATTTTGAATTATGTGTCTATAAATTTACATACATACATATGAAAATGGCTCACACCAGGGATGGGAAATCATTTTTTCATTTCAGTATCAAATAATATTTTTAGACTACTTTTTCGATCCGTAGAGTAACAAATTGTTTCTTTTTTTAGAATTTTTGTTAAAAAAAAGAGCATATATACCCTACATTTGATTCTGCTCAAATTATGTATGTGATCATACATAATTTCTACCAAACGTATTTTAATGCACTTTGATGTAATGAACACAGGTTTTATATTAGGATAGCTATGACCAATTTAAAAAAGTTTTGAACACCGTAACACCGAAACAAAGCGTAATAGGCAATTCACGCTACCGTGTTTTTGTCAATTTTAAGTGCTTACGAGCTAAACAAGTTAATTTTTAGAGGTTTTCCTATATAATCAATTGTCAACAAATTTACGTGTTTTAAAATTAAACCCATTCAAAAACCAGTAAAAGGCAGGGTTCCAAGTTGTTCTTGATGTATGTTCATTTGATTATTTGATATTAGTGCTTATTGAAAACGGTTTGTAATGGCGGCAAATTATGTAAACAAAGTCGATATTAAAAAAGGTTGCATCATTTCTATAGCAACAAACAGCGTATTTTGAAAATTATGATTTGTGTTGGCTGAAAAGTATTAAAATCTAGTTTTTGGTTTAAGCTTTCAATTCAAATTGAAAAATATACATACACATGTAAAATGCTAGTTAATAACTTTGCAAAATTATTAATAATTAGGACACGAAAAAAAATTTTATCTGCCGGTTTGCTACCACCTTTTATGGATTCGTCATGCTGTAAACAGAAAGTTCATAAAATTGTAGTCTGAACAAATTTGTTTAGTTTCTTAAAATATTTTCCGAAACACGTTAAACTACAGCAGTGTGAATATAGTATTAGATATGAAATTACATATATGTTAGTTTTACTAGGAATTATGAACTCATATATGTACATATATATATTTTAATTTTTATCCGGAGGGTTGGGATGGTCCTATGTGTATGCAAATGAGGTGTAGCCCTTTCTACTCTGCCATTTATCTCAAAACCGGTTGATCATACAAAATATAACTCTAAAAAATTTTTTAGAAAATTGTATTCACTATAGCTTTTATAAAAAGCCCCGATTTTCGCGGCCATTGACTTCTGTAATCCGTACAAGAGATTACGTGATACTTTAGAGACATAGTATGCAAGGCCAAGATAAAATTATCCGATATGCGATGGAAATCGACCGATTTCAAATCACCCCGATTTATAAAAAAATTTCGCGGCTCAGACCATTTTATTCGAACTTAAATTTGGTTTCACTGTATCGTGTGATATACAGAACACCTATTTGGCTATTATTAGATTAGTAAAATCACGCGATTTTAAATCGATCAATTTCCATCATATACCAGTATATAAAAAATTTCAGTTTCTTATCTCAAATTCACATACTTAGTAGCAACGTACTGATTTTCACCAGCGCAATAGTCATATCTATTAAAGCCAAACGAAATTATTTCTCAAATAATTGCGCAATAATTTAAAATTGCTCTATTACCAGTGCAGAGCATATACGGCATTATTTCTTTGTAAGGCTGAGGTCACACAGTCATTTAAAAACGCACGTTTCTGAATTTTTGAGCTTAATTTATGGTTTTTGGACATTACATGCTATTATAAAGTATTATATCAGTTATTGTAGATAAGAATGAGAGAGGCGATTGTAGTCATCAAAACCAGCTTAAAAGGCTTATAAATCTCAAAGTGCGTTTTGAAAACGCGAGTGTTGCCTCAGTCTTAGTTGATATAAAAGATCATACGGGGTTTTTACAGATGGATTTATTGTGGGCGCCGACGAAAATCGGTACACTGCGTCGATAGTAGGATCTTAGCCTTAGCAATTTTTTACCTTGTTTTAGCGGGAATATGGAATTAGCTAATGAATTTATATACAGCAGTGATATTATTTGTAGAGTAGTCAAGTAAGTTAGTGGAATAACATGGTATTTTTTAGGTGGCATGCAATAACGTTCATGGAAATAATGTCCGTGGACATTATTTTCACTAAAAAAGAAAAAAATGTACATGGGCATTATTTTCATTTCGAAAAGAATATAATATCCGATGTGTCGAATAGTGGCTTCGCTGAGTAAAGATTTTTTGCTATGCAACGTGGAAATAACGTCAATGGTCATTGTTTCCATGGACGTTATTGTATGCCACTACTTTTTAATATCAAATAGTATTAAAAAGTATGATCGTATCACCTTTTCCATCACTGGTACACACACATGTTTTTAATTTTGTTCGGGAAAATCCGAAAACCGTTTGTCAATAGTAGCAACTGCTCCTCATCTGGAATAAATTTTAAACATGCCTGATATACCATCCGGAACTGGACTAGAAATAGCATCAGCAGTATACGACACTCTAGAAGAAAACCAAGTTCTTGAAAAAAACGGAGGCATTAGTGTTTGACACAACTGCATCAAACATAGGCAACTTTAAGAGAGCATGTAATATTTTAGAGAAAAAATTGGGAAGAGAAATTTTATTCCTGTAGACATCATATTATTGAAATAGTACTAGCAGCAGTTTTTGTACAAGAAATGGGGGTACCAACCAAAAATTCAAAAACCATTGGCCTAAGATTAAACAGGATGCATATTTGACAGGATTAACATGCTCACGAATAAAAAAAATTTTAGGCAATACAAGTGACGAGATTTTACACTTTGCCAACAAAAAAAGTTTAGAAGACGGATTATAAGGAGTTCCTGGAGTTAATTATAATTTTTTTATGTGGATTTCCTCCCCGTGGAATAAAATTTGTAAGATCAGGCGCTATGTACTTAGCAAGGTGGATGTCTAAAGCTATTTATTGCTTAAAGATTTTAATGTTCAGAAACTAATTTCCTAGTATAACCGAACCTGAATTAAACGGCCTAACTGAAGCTGCTGGATTCATTATTAAGAGCTATGCTATTTCCTAGTTCAACACACTTAAAGCTGAGCAAGCGGCCTTGAATGATATTAAATTCTTTAGATGCTTAGAGAACTACAAATCAGTTAATAAAAATATATCAGGAAAGGCTATATCAGAATTCATTAATCACCTGTATTACCTAAATGAGGAATGTGTGGGATTTGCATTATTTGATGACAGAATCCACATAGAAACTGAGGCCCAACTAATTGAAAAAAAAAATGTGTTTAAACCAGGAGCAGGCGATGTGCAAACGTGAGCCACGATGTTTGCCGACTTGTTTTCGGGTATTTTTAAATTTTACATGTACACAGACGACAACAACAAGAGCACTACAGTCATTTGTACCTATCAATAATGCAATTAACCACCAACACACTTAAACAACAAATTTTTTCTCATTTATTTTGATTTTTCCTTGCCTGGCTCTGGTTTAAACCTACCTGAAGGAAGTAAGCAGGAAGAATCTGAAGATATTTCGAAAAACTAGTGATTAAGCACGGAAATGTAGAAAATTTTGTTACTAGGGATAATTCAACAATATTAAAAGAATTATTCTCTAAAAGTACAAAAAGCTCTTAAACAGGTTTCAAATAGCAATGAATTTTCTAAAAACCGACCCAAGTACTTGGAATAATATGGAAGAATACAGAAAGGGAAAGGAAATTGTTCCATCAAAGATTTCCCAGACTGAACGAGATAAGGTCGTGGTATTATTTTTGTTTTCTTCTGTTTGTATTGTTGTCGCGCATAGTACTCAGGCCACAAAAGAATCCACGCAGCGACGAGCGTAGCCGGAAGGACAAACCACAGTACCCCAACAGGAACCGAGTACTACACCAGGAGAAAACGTGCGATCGTATTTGTGTTTCCATACGGGCACATAAATGCGAGTGCGACAAGCCGAAAGCACACAACGACCCGACACGCAATTTTAACATTAAAAATGATATATTCAAAAAATTGTGAAATTCATTTTAAAAAATATCAGAGCCAAAAAGTTATTTTTGACTATGATATTAAAATCTAAATTAATCACAATATAATTAATAATTAAGTAAATTTTTATATAGCAATGCTCACCCTCATACGAAAACTGTTTGATTTTGAAGGCAACTTCAATTCAGTAAGTTCAATATATGCAAATATCGTAATGAAGAAGAAATCGGCGTTATTTTTGATATTCTTAGGAATTTCAGAATATTATAGGTTACAATTTCTTGCATTTTAACAAATATTCTAAAAGGCTGAAATTAATTTATATAATTTTTTCCAAACAATTTCTGAAATAAAATGATGCGATTCCACAAAGGCTTAGCAGAATTAGTAAAGAAAATTATGGTTCTGATCCACTCGTCTGCCGGACAAATATTTAGTGCCGTCAATTTAACAACCACACATACTGATTAATCCTTTTTTTATATTTTCTGCAGAAACAGCCAGAGTCTTGGCAGGAATCGAACCTACGTCCTACCGGTTAATAAACTACGGGGGTAACTAAACTAAACTTCGATGTTCTTTAGAAAATGAAACTTTAAAAGGGATTTTTATTCTAAAGTTTATTTGAAACTTATAAAACTAATTGTTTTGCTTCTTGCATGAAACAGCCGTACTTTTTCTTCGGGCAGATTGACAGTTCAACTATAAATAAAATTAATGAATTGTTTTATTTTCCCCACAAAACTTGAATATATGTAGTTTTATTTATTATTTATCTATTTTTGTGCGTATAAAATATTTTATTCTAAAGTATCTTGCCACTTTAAACGAAATTCCTTTTCAAATACTTCACGATCGTACAGTCGAACCTCGGTTATGCGCGCCGATACATCGAGATGCAATTCTCTGATGGCTATGTGAAAATTTTGTTTTGCAATATTTTGCTTGTCCGTAGAAAGATTATTTAAAGGTCGACGAAATATGGTCAGTATACGCTGCAAATGATATTCGATACTGGGGCAGCGACCGATACATACCAATAAATTTCCTTCGCTACGAATATTGCCTGGAAAGCGTTGACGCACATCAAATGGTGCTTTCCCATTTAGTAAAGCTTTAGCTGCACTAACGATATTAGCATGTGTTTGCACATCGGATACACTAATGGCCTTGAATTCATATTTATCACAAAAACCCATTAAATCTCGTATGCAGCACCATGGTTGAGAGGCCAACAAGGCATGCTGACTATTCCAATTAAGATACCGACCGAAAGGTTCAGAAAGAAAACTCTTTACCCTTCCAGAATTCGGCAATTCTTCTAGTTGTGGTTCTGGAGATGGTGTTTCAGAAATATATCTTGGAGTAGTACTTTTTCTATTTTCAGCAATCGATGCTTTTTCTAGCAGAGCTAACTGTTGGTGATAATGAGATGGCTGCAGGGGTCGCTGTGAAGAATGAAATTGAATATCTTCGTCGATATCAAAAGTTGACTCTTTAAATGCCACTGTTTTAACAGCAGTGGCCTTAATGGATTTTCTATATTCCATCAACCTTTTCTTATAATCCATTGTTGAAGACATTTTGACTCGATTTTTATTAAATTGTTTGTCTATTTATTTTCAAAATACAGTGAATGACCGACCTCAAATATTTTCTATACGAATATCGAATATAATAATAAAAATCGTACGGGTTGATACCGATGTTGTGGATGTTGATTTTAATGATGTACGATAAGACTGATGCAAATAAAAATACATTGATCTAAAACTATTAATTATTTTGTACGAGTACTTTCATTTCTTTTTTTTCTATTTTTTTTATTTTTATCAAAATATCGCTGAATTCATTTTGGCGCTAATACAATTCTAATCACACGAAACTATGCAGTAGAAAGTACAAACTGCAAATAAACATGTCGGCATTCCCGTAATCTATATAAGTATGTACACACAATATGTACCTACATACATATGTATGTATATTAGGGTGGAGTGATAATGTATGAAAAAAATTTTTTTTCAACGCAATAGCGATAAAAAGTTGCCTTTCAGTGAGTAAATTAAACGTACGAAAAGTTACTAACTTGTCCTGATGTTTTGAGGTGCCCCAACACAATTGAAAATTATAAAAAATTACCTATTTTTCATATTATCCTCAAACTATCAGATACCTTATAAACTTTAGTTTATAATGAATATAAAGTGAAATACATAACAAAAACTTAGGAATCCAATAACTAAAATAATGTTTTTTTGGTTACTTATTTTTTTATTTATTAAAGATGTTACATGTTTTCATGTGGATTTAAAGAAACAAGATAAAAGTAATTATGGTAAAATAGATAATAAAGAGCAGCAAGATTACATTCATTTATTTGGCTGCACACAAAAAAAAACAACATTCATTCAAATATTAAACGCTCAATGAGAACGAAAAGAATAAATGTCTACGGCTTGAGTGTGACAGGGAAAATCTATAATTTTTTCGGTGTTCAAATAGCGACTCAGATTAATTGTTTCCCACAAGTGCTTAGCTCCGTTTACACACGAGGGATTGCATATTATATTTTAAACCACATCGGACCATAAACTTATCACGTACTTGGCTAATCTTATATATAAATAGGCCACACGATTTCTTGTCGTACACTTTTAGGTACGTTATTCTGCACCAATATTGATGAAACGTATATGGTTTAAAAGGTATTTTTCTCTAGATATGCACAATATACTTTTTGACCTAAAAATCCCCAAAATCCCAGAAGTTCCCCAAACACCACCACGGCAACACTGAAAACGTAAAAATACCAAAAGCTAAATCTCAAACAGAAATTTACCTTTCAGCCGGGGCTTAACCTTCAAATTTAACACAGATTTTGTTTGTCCAGCGGAGTCTCAACAATCTCATAAGATATAAATATATATGTACATATATACAATGACGATTGCTCTGCTCAAAAAGTATATCATAGTTATGATCAAATTATTTGTGATAGTCAAAATGAAAATAACAATTATCCGGTTGAGTTCTTAAATTCCTTAAATTTAAGTATTTTGCTACCTAATTTTGAAAGAAAATTTTATTGGGCGCGTTCATAAGACGTAGCAGTTGAGCTCAACTGTTGTAAAACTGTTGGCAACTGTTGCGGCCAACAGTTGCGTCTTAGAAACGGCTTGATGGATATACTGCAATATGAACAGCTGACAATTAAAAACAGGCACGAAAGACATAGTTAACATTAAATAATTAATTAGTTTAGCACTCAGTTTTGAGTGCATTTTGGTTGCCTAAAATATTCTATAAACATGGTATCCAATGCGATAGTCAGCACCATATAAATTTTCACCACAAGCAAAAAACATTGCAATAAAATAAGAAGGCTGCGCTGATAATTTTTTTAATTTAACGCTAAGCCGTGTTAAAAAAATGGTTCAACATTATAGTAAACTAAATACTATGTAATATAGTAAGTAAACGAAACAATAAACATATATTTAGTGATCTTAGTTTCATTTTAATTATATTCCTTTATTTGTTTACTTTATCACATTTGTTAAACTAGTTTGCAGTGGCCACCTAATAAAGCGGCGTTGTATTAGAATATAAACGGCATAACTCTTCTGATCAGCTGTGCATGCTCAGCACAACATGTTGACCATAGGTAGCGAAAAAATTTTATGATGGAAAAAATGGCAGCAAATACACAACTATTGTGTGTACTACACACAACAGTTGTGTATTTGCTGCCGCTACACACTGTGTAGCGGAACTACTCAACTGTGCGTTTCTAAGCCAAACACACAACAGTTGCACAACTGTTACGCTTATGAATGCGACCATTGTTCTACTAATTCGAAATTTGAATGCATCTAATGCTGACTTTAGACGACATGTTTTTTACATATGGCTTGTCAGGTATGTGAGACATAGGTAAACTTCGTATGTTTGTCAAAATTGTATATTTACAGATGGTTTATAATTTTTGCGTTTACATGACATGTGCAATTTTATCTGCCATAACCTCTAAGTGTTCACAACAGCTGAGTTTTTGCACAATTTTCATAAATATATAAAGCGCACTATGCTTTTTAATGTTTTTTCAGCCAAACCACACTTTTGTTAATTCAATACAGCTGATGTCATATGCCTTGTCAGATGAAAATAGAACACGCTCTAATTGAAAAATTTTCATATGACTTTGCTTCTGTAAATGTCATCTGACAATGTTTCATATGTTTCACACGGCATGTACAACTTTTGCAGTGGGAAATTTGGCAAGTCAGATGTAAAATACATGTCGTCTAAAGTCAGCATAAAGCATTAGTCAATGGAACAAGAATGCAAGTCAAACGCTTGCATCATAATTCTATTGATTGCGAAGTTTTGACAGGTCCACTACGTAATACGCGAATTCTAATCCCACGTATAAGGTTGGCTTGCACAGGTTATATTTTACATTTTAAAATTCAAAGAACTCAATATCCTACAATTCTTACTTTTGCTAGGACGATAAATAAATTGCAAGGTCAAACATTTGAAAGTTGGAATTTTGTTTAATCAACCTGTGTTTTCACACGGTCAGTTTTATGTGGCGGCGCGCAGTGGGGCCTTTTGACTTTTTTCGTTGCAAAAATCATAAGTTTTAAAGTAATAAAGATATTTAAAAATTTTAAAAAGCATTTGAAAGAAGACTCCTCAAGCTTTAATATGCATGATTTTCACGGTCATAGGTTAGCCGCGGCACTGTGCACAGTGTCGCCTTTTGACTGTTTCATAACAAACATTATAAACTTTAAAGTACATAATAAAGATGTTTTAAACATGTATAAAGCATTTCAAAAATAACCTCTTTCGCTGAAAAATAAGTAACCTGCATGTCCGTATGATCACAGGGTACTACGCACAGTGGCTTTCTCATCGCAAAAACCATAATTTTTTAAGTTACCAAGATATATCCAATAGTTAAAAATCACTTCCATTTTAAATCCTTTAGTTTCAAAATATGTAAGTGCTCCCGCATTTTGATAGGCATTGAGCACTTTTGACCTTTTTTGTCGCAAAATTCATATCTTTTGAAGTAATGATCTTTTTAAAATATAAAAAACATTTCAAACACAACTTTTGGTGCTTCAAATGCTATTCTCATAAGGAAGTCCAGAAAAAAAGTACCACTGCAATTTAACATGTTAGAGTAATATAATATTTTTTATTTTTACTATAAATACACATTTTTTAAATATTTTTAATATTAATGCTATATAATATATAACACAGTGCAACACGAAAAAAATAACCCTATACGGACACCACTAAATGATAAAAGACCAAAAAGAAAATAAGACCCGTGTGTCCCAGTTTTGCCCAAACTCATGCAGCCATTGTGCATGTTTTATTTCATTTTTGTAAATGGAATTTAGTTTTTCCAATTTTTTATGCAAAACATGTCAAAACAAAGTAACAAACACCTGTATTGAAACTATCAAGTGATGATCTTATTATTTATAAAGAATTTTGTTCTCTAATTTCATAACAACAAAAACATTGAATGCAGGCAGGAATGCTTAAAAGGGTGATTTTCAGTAAAATACGCACAAAAAATCATTTAGTGGTGTCCGTATATGGTTATTTTTCTATGAATTAAAGAATTACACACAGTGTAATATATAATGATATTAAGTTATTTACTATATTTTTTTCAAACTAGTATAATTTTTTTTATTAGTTAGTTTTCTTTAAAATAGTCATTAACATTAGGAGCGATATCTAATAGACTTAATATATCAGAGCTATAATTACGTTCTTGTAAATCCTTTTGAGATCTTACATGTCTTCGTCATGAAATTAGTGGATCTGATGAGGCGGCCAACATATTGAAAAGGTCCTCATTTTGTCTTATCCGCGAAATTTTGCAAGTATTTGTGTATCTGAAGTGTTTGTAATCTTTGTTTTTGCATTCTTGGGCTTCTTCTGATAACTCTCCAATTGGTAGGCATTGATATTCAATTAAATCTTTACCATGACCCACAATCTTATGGACCGTAGGAGTAAGTTTCTTTTCAGGGTACATTTGAACCAAAAGTTGAGCAGTTTTTGATGCATAGTCATGAAGCTTTGGGGCATTTATCATTTCTCAAGAGTTTATAACGTTTAGGATAACTGCAAACCTTTTTATAATATGATTGTCGACCCGAGTAATTCTGGCTGTTACCTCATCATTTTCAAAAAATGCTCTGGACATATTTCCATCGTTCGTATTGCCGTACCCCTGCTTTGGGCAGTCTATTGTCAGCCCAATGTTCTTAAGAAATTCATTTTGTATCCTTTTTTTTGCGAGCAGATAGTTTTTCTTTTGGTGTTGAGTTCTTATCAAAACATTCTCCATCTCGCGGAATTATATACGCTAGTTTTAAAATAAACTCCATGCACATAATTCTAGCATGTAATGGAGAAATTCCATATTCATAGTTGTGCTCATCACTTGAATCATCAAGATTTTGAAAGTCTTTCTGTGTCTTTTTGCAAATCGCACACTTCAAAGTTGACGAAGTATCTGTTATTACATTTAAGACTTTGCCATCAATCATTGTAAGACAAAATTCATAATCAATGTAAACTGTTTTTCCATTCTCCATTTCAAGCATTAAAGGGTTTAGTTCAGAAATTTGCTTTTTTATATCGTTTACTGTTGATTTGATTATTTCTGAAGACTCCTTCGTGTATTTAAAAAATATCGGACGGCAAAAATGAACTGATGATGGGCGGGGATTTTTCCAATGCTCAGAGATTTCACTTCTTAGTCTTAAAGGAACTACAGAAGCCATAAACATATTTGCATCTGTAATAGCTGTGTCATTTGTCGATATTGTTTGTTTGTAGGCACTTTGGCCGGATGATCCATCACATCCCACTTATTTACCAATGTAAGCCTATCTGGCAGTAATACTGCTTCATTTTCAGGCAAACTTTGAATAAGGCGTTTGGCTGTATGATCCATTAAGTCTTGCAGTTTAACCTCTGCCGATATTTCAGTAACCTTTACATTAGATGGCACTGCTTCTTTTTTGGCAGATGTAACCTTTTTGTATCCAGGAAGAATATTGACATTATGATTCTTTAAAGAGCTTCGTAAAATAGAATACTTTTCCTTTGACAATCCCAAGTCCATAAATAACGCTAAGGCTTCTTCTATTCTATACTTTCTGGGTAAAGCATTTGGAGGAGTTGGAATACTCTCTTTAATTCTCTGCAGTCGATTTGGGCTTGCAAGCTCCACAGCTTTTGTAATGTCTGACCTTGATTTGTCTTTAACATACTTAAAACATAATGCTTCTGAAAGATGCGATTTACATATATCTTTAGTGACATTTTGAAGTTTACGTTTTCTTGTGTACTCCGAACATTCGTTTATAGTTTTTGCAGGTCTTCCTCTTTTGCTGTCAGAAGATGTATGCGGTTCTTCTATGTTTTCAAAAGTTCTTACTCCATTCAGCCAGTCTGAGTTCTTTTCCATAAAGGTTTTTGTGGTTTTCACATCCTCTTCGTGGTATCCTGATAAATTGTGTAATTTTTGCACAATAGCAATTCTAAACTCATTTTCATTATGTGAGTTTCTGAATAACTCGAACAATTCCGAATTTTGAAATGACATTATAGCACATTGACTCTATCAAATTGTATAACTTAATGATCACTGCTTTTACAAAGTAAAAACTTAACTGGCTTGATTACACAATTGCAGCTTAATTTATACCCAAAAATAAAAAATGTTTAATCTACCTGCTTTGTAAAACAGAAATCCAGGCCTCAACTACCTGTAGTGTAAAACTGCATTTTCTATTTTACTCAGTATAAACAAAGTTTAAAACTACCTGCCTATTTTTATAATGCGAACAACGTTGCCGTTTTGGTTAAGTTTAATCAAAATTGGTTACTTTTTTCCATCTGTAGAATAAAAGACAAAAATTAAAGTACATACATACATACATATGTAAGTACCTGAAATTTTTGTTCTTATTTGGTAGTTTTTCCAACATTCTTGGTTATAAAATATATTGGTCATAGAAACGTTGAATGCGAATTTAAATTTAAATAAACAAATTGTTATAGTTATGCATACCTGATTCATACGGGACTCGCCCGATGGTTTTTTACCATGAATTTTCTAGAGTTTATTGTCGAACGGGACACAAAGCAACATAAAAGAAAATTTAAGAAATGCAGGGGAAAAAGTCATCGTGTCAATCTCGTATGAACGAGAGAAATTAAAATATGTAACAAATACGTGCTGCAGTGAAAACAGAATTATTGCCGTTTTCACTATGAGATTGTAACAGTTTTCCTCTTATATCAAGCAAAACGGCAACTTTTGGTGGCAAAGTTCAGTTAAATTATTTAAAGCATTGTATAGCAAATATGCTCCGAAAATTTGGCCGAGACCATTTTTGGCCATTTTTAGATATGCTCCATTTTATTTGTAAAAATTACCTAAATATAGGGTGCCTGAAAAGCGGTAGCTGCCGAAAAAGTAGGGCATTTGATGCACATTTTTTGCTTATTTCAATAAAAAAATAAACGTACCTTTAAAACGATACCAAAAAAGTAATGATCTAAAGTCAAGGTTTCTAGCATTTCAATTTTAAAATGTTATTTTTTTTTCAAAATCTCCTTTTTTGGGCTTCTTAAAAAAACTGCCAACTTTAAGCAGCTCCACCAGCTATAATTTTCAACTAATTAAGAAAAACGTTTTTGAACTGGCATCAGTAAGAAGTTCTTTGTACGATGTAATCATTCATTTTACAAAATTTTGTCATCAAATTTTGTATTTTTGCCACGGTATTTGGGAAAAGGCGCCACAGTGCGGCGAGTCGTGTGCGATCCTTTGAAGGGTTGAAGTTCTACATAATCGAACGTGGCGTGGCGGCCAACGGCATTAACAAATGATGAAAAAGCATTTACACAAAACATTATATTCACGGAAGTAATTTATTTCTAAGCTTTGAAATCTTTGTTATACTTCTTGCATTAGTCAGAACTTTTGAACAATTTATTTATGTGTACATTTTGGTATTATTATATATCAGTGGCTTAGTGCTAAAAGGGCCAATGTCAATATTTTGCTGTTTTGAGTTAATCATTGAATTAGGTTCTTACTCTCTTTTATTTTGCTGAAACAGCCAATGTCTAATGTAAGCCAGAACAGCTTCATAAGGATTTTGCTAGCCAATGTTGCTATGAACTCATATAGAAAACTTAAACGTAAATTGCCTTTTTCTCCAAAAGTGATTGTTTTGACATTGGCCCTTTTAGCACCAAACCACAGATATGTACTAGCAAATATGCTGCAAACTTTTATATCTGTGGACTTTAGACAAAAGTACTTAAGTCAACTCAAGAAAATTTCGAATTTTTATTAACATTAAATACAGATTTTTAAGGCGCATCTTTTGGTCTAATCGCCATGTTCCTATAATAGTTATTCTGCTATTCATGGGATCCGATACGGAATTGTATTGTTCCAATCTAATTCCAATTCTGAATGCGTTCATGAAAACGTAACGAGATTTCTTTGTTCAAAAACTGTTTATTTTCGTTCAAAATTTAAAATATCGTTTACTAAGTTGTTTATTTAGTAATAAGAGGCTAGGAAAAAAATTGTTCTATCTGAGAAATGAAAAAAAAAGAAAGGGTTTCTGAACTCCAATCCATGAATAATTAATTCCGTTTCTCAACGGAAATTTGGCAAATCCAATTATAAACGGAATTCATGAACGCAATCAGCTGGATTTGTTGAGAAAACTATACCAAACTAATCCGTATTGCATTCTGTGAACAGGCTGATTAATAAAAATGTTAATGTTTGAAAATTTTAGCTCATCCCGATTTTTCTTAATTTGCGACCGATCAGCAAAGAATTTAAAAATGCCAAAAAGGGGAAAAATTCAATAGGAAACTGTAATCAAAATCAATTAATGCGTTTTCTTTTCTATAAAAAATTTAAATTTATTACTTTTTACTAAAAAGTCGCACTTTGCCATTCCTCTAAAGCAAAAAGTTACCTTCGTAAGTACAATACAATAATTTCTAATAAATTCACTTCCTCGAAAAATTATTATATTGCAAATATTTATTGAAAAGTGCAAACAATGCAACATTTTTTTTTTGTAAAAAAGAAAACGCCATTAGTTTTACTTAACTTTCACTTTTCTTAAAGCGCATACACAAAATTTTTTGTTCATCACTTTAACGGTATTTTGGCTTTCCTGAAAATTTTTAAAATTACACTAAGTTGTTTTCTCAAAAGTCTACAGATATATGTGTACATTTTTATTGTTATCAATCTTTTTTTGCAATATTTAATTTTGTAAAACTTTTTTGGCGAAATGAATACAAAGAATAAAATGAAATATGAAAAGCCCTTTACTTATTGCTGTTCTTTTCTTTAATTTTACTAACATGAATTTAAAGAAAGAATTGCACTCCCGTTCATAATATAAAAAGAAGTACCGGCTAAATGGTCAAATTTCGACCACCGGGCGATCCTAATATCAATAATTTTTCCTCGGGGTCCGGTTTAGTAGCATATAATCTTAGAATTCGATTTGCTGTTTTAAGTAGGGACTCTAATTTCCCGGACTTTTTCCATTCCCGGGAAACGGGAAATAAAATTTCTTATTCCCGGGATTCCCGGGAATTTTTGAAATTTGGTGATTTGAATCAAACCAGCTCAAGGTAAGAAATACATTTTGTTTGTAAAAAATAAAAGCAAGGTTATTCGTTCTAAAAGCAAATACACACATACATATATAAAATCTAACTAAAATTTATTAAATTCATATGTATGTATGTTCTCTTTTTTCAATTGTCTAGATCACATCCTCAAAGTGGAATTTATTGGAGCAAAAACAGAATTTAAAAAATTGTATCTCTGTAAGTTATACATTTTATAATGTAGACCGTACTGGCACATATCGATCCTTTATTGGAACGTAGTTATATCTCGAAAACATTATACTTGGAAAAGTGCAAATGTTAGCAGATATATGGCCGATATTAGCCGTTTAATGGATAAAGCTTTGGTTTATATTAAAATACATGTTTGATTTTATGCTTTCATATAAAGAAGGCATTAAGGAATTCTTTTTCTTCAGTAACTTGAAATTTTTGTTTTTTTTTCGAGATATCTCTTCACTTTCACTTTGTACCAATATCTTATTAATGTCTGATATAAATTTTCTTGTTGTACTTTTTCCACAAAAGAATAAAAAATACAAAAAGCCATATAAAACATTTTAGAACGTGTGAAGTCGGAATCGCATTAGAAACCTATACAACATCAATTTCATTGCGGACTTATAATAAATGTCGCAGGAAGTCAATAGTACTTCCACCTTTGTAGGCCTTTTCGTACGAAGGGAATATTGGACGTAATCGTTGGTTCTACTAAAATATTTTCATACTACGGAGTGTGTAACTTGAGGTCTACACGTAACATAATATGTAAGATGAGATTGTCAAATTCAATCGCAGAGAGAATTATATTACGTGTAGACTTCAAATTAGTGTTATCTCAATGTTATAGGAATTTTATGAGAGCGTTGTTATAAGAATTCTTATAACAACAATCTTGTGAGATGAACTGTCAAAAAACACATGTACATGAAAATAAAATAGTGTGCATGTGTGAGTGTTTATTAAAATAAATGAAAAGCGATGTTTTTGATAAAATTTCTGTGTTAAATAAATGAATAAATGTGTTTAATTGATTCATAAATTTAAATTTGTGTGAAAAATTAAAAATAAAATAGCTAATTATGCAAAAGTGGTACATGTTAACTCGATGAGCATTTGCATAAAATGAAATCTTATCGTCTTCCCCCAGTGTGACATTAAGAGAAAATTCGACATTTTGTTTTTAGTATTCTGCCGACGTTTTTTCTCATGTTATCTCAAAGTTAATGTCTCGTGAAGACGCTGTGTAACGAACAGCAATGCTAAACATAAAATCCATTAAAGTTAAATTGAATTTCCAGAAAATTTTCGGATAAATTTTGCCGGGACTCGTTTCAAAAAAATTTACGGGATTTCCCAGGAATTTTTCCCGCGTAGAAACTCTAGTTGTAAGCCATCCAGAATGGTTGAGAGATCCAGGTTCAATATTAGCTAAATCTGAAGAAAAAACGCCAGCGCTAATAGCGGTCATAATATCGTAAATATACTTTTGGTCGCTACTCAAATCACTCCTTGTAATTTCAGGCAATATTATACGAATGGCGGTGAATTCGACTATTGGCATTGTTTCACATTTTTGTAATTGCGATCCAATGGCACCTGAGAAGCATTTAGGCCCTGTAGTTTTTCCGTTCATATGTAACTACAGATGACGCAATGGTAATTCATTGGAATGCAACTGGCAGATAAACCAATGCAATGGTTTATGAAGTTCTTTTTTGACCAAACGAATAATACCACCTTTAAAACCTGCGTTTACTACTGTTCCATCGCAACCAACAACAACTATTTCACTGCGATTTACCGATTTGGATTTCAAGTGTTATTATAGCATTTTTAATACCCCTACGGTAAATGGAACTGAGACAAAACAAGTCATGTGACCGGTCCCCTGGTGGTAGGGACCAGTCCGAGTTCTAACACTTCCTATGAAGCGGACCAGCCACTTTTACATGGGGATGGCCAGGATGGGGTTAATTGATACTTTGTATGCACCTTGTAAATTGTCTCTGAACTATCTTATGGAGTCCTAATCGGTGTAGAATAATATAGATTATATATAAATATTATTTCATAATTCAGCTGTAATTATAAATTAATTTATTTTTTTTATTGTTACAAATCCAAGTACCAATTGTATTTTATTTTTAAGCGGTTTCTTTGATAGGATTCGAACCGACAACCTCCGGCATGACAGGCTAGTATACTACCCATTCGAACACAGGGGAACTTATATTTCAATGTTATAAATACCATTTAAGCTGGAGTTAATATCTGAATATAGTTACGGAACAGGTTCCTGAGCGGCATGGCAGTCTCATTGAAGGGAGACAATTAATATTATATAGATACTATGTGATAGGCCTTAGATCCAGGTGCATGAAATTAGTTTAGTGCCGTTTACTACAATACTAGCCGTAGTACCAACTAAATTGACTGATGATGATTAATATGTGACCATTTACACAATATGTCTTTTTTCACCATCCACTACTCCTTATTTTTGGTACCAGTCTCATTTTCTCAAGTCATAGGACGAGTACTTTTGGATCATTTGTCACCAAATTTTCCGCAGGGACCTTTAGCATTTCCAAACTCACACGTTACATGCCCGAAATAGTCGCTTCCTGGCTCTGATAAAACCACATAATGGTTTTCTAGTACTCTTTTTTTGTAAAATTTACTACTAATCAAATACCAATACTAATTTAATACTAATCAAAGTTGTATCCTTTTTGAAATCAAAATGCATACCGCGTAGGATTTTCGTGCGATGCATCCTGCAAAGCTGCTCTCACTTTTGTTCTTTCACGGCGCAACTTTGAACAATCAATGAGACCACTTGGATCGGTTGATAAAATAATGCCAACATCTTTTAACACAGAAGAAGCTATAATGGCAGCGGCTCTGTCAGAGACTCCAGTACGATCGCAGGCAAGGGCTAATGATGGTAAATTTTATCTCTTTTTTTGGTGGCGGCGCAACTAATTGCTTTGGCGTTTGAAGATAAAAGCTAGAAGCTACGCTATCTCTTAAACTATTGATTTCGATTGTCGTCATCAGGTAAAGAACGAGAACAACACGGTTTGTCAAAATCAGTTATCTCCCTGTTACGCAATGAATTTTTTTTTCTTATTTTTTCTTAGTTGTTCTTTGCGCAAGTAAAAAATGTATCTCTTCATTTGGAACACGTCTCTCTTTTAAACAAGTACAATTTTGGATAAGTATCCAATTGCAACTGCAAATATCAAATAGTCTGTAGGACTCACCTGTAAATCTATTAATATTTTCTTGGTAATTCTTGTTTGTTTGACGGCCTTGATAAGGTTTCATTAAGCTTCTATATTTGTCATGGTAGGAACGAATAAGTTGTAGTGTTCTCTCAAGACTGACAGTTGGTAGCGATTTCTAAGACTTCCTGGCCCAATTTTTCGGATATGTCATGATGTGTCGGCTCTTTTGCTGTTTTATCATTCTTTATGTCATATTTAATGAAGAGGTAATTGAGATACTGGTAGTCTCTCTGGTAAACCGAACACAGGACAGGTCTTCGTTTGTCGTGTTTTGACTTGAGATATTTTACTGTAATAAAGAGAAATATATCTTTTTTTTCTTTTTTTGAAAGAGGTAACACAATCAGGCAATTAATGCCTACCAGTTAATTAATTAATGTGTTACCTTCTTTCTGAAATGGATAGTGTAGAGAGAACATGTGGTGAAATGGGAGAGAGATAGGAAGCTTAAATCATTTACAACCCTGCTATTGCTCGTTTTTTGTAGAGCAGGGTTACAAACCCCTCTGGTGTCAAGTAGAGGCATTGAGTTGTTTAAGCTGTGTAGACGTTTTATTAGTTCTTTTACTTCGCCGACCGTTCTACAATACCGACGAAGGAAGGTGCTGTGAGTGAAGGGCATTAGGATATGTTAGCATTAATCGCTGCCGGTACTGCCTAAGTGATCAGTGCTATCCGTTCATCACTTTAACAGTCCAACAACAACCAACACAATAACATAGCAATGCACATGAGAAAAATTCATGATGTTGTTGGCTTGCCTGAAAGTAGTCTTGAACTTAAGACCTCAGGGTTTGTAGTCAAACGCGCTAACTACTCAGCCAACAGCACAGCTAAAGTGTTACAATAAAATTACTTGAGTCGTGAAGAGGAAATTAAAAATACTATTTACATGAGTCTTATTTTTTGATCTCAGCCGTGAAATTAAAATTCAGCGAGTAGACTGATAACGTTCGAATATGGTTTGAAAAGAGTTTTGAAATCACCTCCGCAATGTCCCACAAATCCGCGTCTCAACAGGCACGTCTCAATATTAACTTTTTCTATCTTACACTAACAGGACAATGCTCAGAATTTCTTATGACGTGGACAATATATGTGATTTTTTTAGTAAATTCAAGAATTTTGCCAAACTTAATGATGTTGGGAGCACCTCTATATATATCATGTTACAAATGAAATTTTCTGTGTATGTTTGGGAGATAAGAGAGCAACTTTTTACAGGTATTAAAAAGCGATTGCTAAATATAAAAAAATCGCTCCCTACAAAAATATATGTAATTTTTTAACTAAATTGAAGAATTTTGCCAAACTTAATGATCTTGGGGGCACCTCTATATACATATATCATGTGCCAAATGAAATTTTCTATGTATATTTGGGAGTTAAAAGAGTAACTTTTTGCAGATATTAAAAAGCACTTGCTCAAAAAATCGCTCACCCTAATGTATATATTTACTTAGAGTATGTGAAAACAATCTTTGTAAAAGATGAAAAAATTAAAAACCTCGCAGAATGCATATTTCTGAGCTTTCAAAACTAAAAATAAAACTATGAAAATTGCAGATATATGTACATATGTAGATAAAAAAATATCTTAACAGTAATTGCATATTACATTGTACAACAGTCCGAAAATCCCGTAGGGTTTCATGACGATTTTTTGTTTTTTTGAGATCGCTGAATCCGAATCTGAAGTTATTTTTGTCGGGTCACGTCAGGTTTTTGTGCTACAGAGGGGCAAGTCCTAGCACACCACTGCACTATGGCCGGAAATCGCAGAGTTCGGCAAAATATATTTCCCCACTAGCTAGCGTCACCAAACTTGGTATGCAGACTTGCATTGCCAAAATGTATAATTTAAAAAAGAAAAAGGGGGTTGGTCACATCCCTTTTTTTGTAGTGGCGCGCCTATAAGATGGATCTGCACATAGTTAAACTGAATCGCCATAAGAAATCTTGTAAACCTTACGTTTGAGGTATTAAAAATGTTTAACACTTTTATGTAAAACACAGCAAGCAGCATTTTTGTAGAACATTTTATCCCTCTAACTCTAGGCTGTATGGCTCTTTTCATGCCTTTAAGAAAAAAGAGGCAAAAAAATCCCCTTCAGCAGTGATATAGCGGGCTAAAATGTTTTAGAAAAATATTTGTCATAAAATTCTACTATAGGTCTTTTAAGACACTCAAGCTCTAAACTCAACTGGAATGATTATTTAAAACTTAAACTGTGTTTAAGCGTTAACTTCGTATTTATAAAAGAAGTGAGCGTACAAAGTGTATTAATACAAGTACGCTCACTTCTTCTGGTTAACATCAGCTGATTTCTACTAAATTGTCAAATTATTTTTAATTCCTTTTTCCATTTTATACCCAGCAAACATAAAATACATTCTTTGAAACAAATTATTTTTAAATATATATTTTTATTTTATTATACATTCGGATAATATCCATTTAATTTATAATAACCTCGCCATATCTGGTAATTTTTCTCTTTATATATCGTCAAATTAAATGCAAACGGACGTAACAACTACAGTTTTATTTTTTTTTTTTTTTGCAGGAGAAGCAAAAGAGTAAAACTTTATGCTTAAGCCCCACACACTTGCAATTAAATTGTGCAATTTTTCATATTGTACAATAATATTGCGAATGTGTATTTCATATTAGAATGTGGCACAATATATTGCCCAAAATGAAGAGGCTTTTGATTTTTGTTGCAGAATCAAGAAAATTGTGTAGTGTTGGTAACATTTTTAAGTTCCGTTTTTCACTATCAGAAAAGTTGGGCAATATTTTGTTTGAAGTTATTGTGCCGTTTATTGCATAATATATGTCAAAACGACAATAATATGTTCAATAATATATTCAATAATACTGTATAATGGATGGGACACTTTATAACTATTTTATAAATGATGGGTTTTTTACAAACGTAAGAATTCGTAGCATAGTTCAAGGGCTACTAAATATTGGGTACATGTAAAACTTTTCGTTCATCTTTCACAAATTTGAAGCCTAGTACAGCTTTATGTACATATACCGTTTGCCTTAAATGCGTGGATAGTGTTGTGCTTTGAAAGAAGTGAAAGTGTAGCTTTTTAAAACTACTTATACTTTTTAAGTTCACATTTAAAAAATGTTCAAAAGAAATTAACATATTTGTTCCCAACTTGAGAAAACATTTGCTCTTCTTCTTCAGAAAGGTACAGAAGTATATTCGCAACTATTCTCAAGTCATCCTCACACGTTTCAAACTTGATAAAAAGTTTAACTTTAAATTACTCTATGTTATATATGAAACCCGCATGTTTGTTGGTTATATGGTGCTTATATGTGTGTGTATTTTTTCAGCAATTTAAATTGCTTATAACACCCAAGATATTGAACGGATTTTTGTATTTCTTGCGTAGTCCAATTCTGTCAATTAACATTAACCATCAGTATACTTTTAATAAAATCTGCAACATGTTTTACGGGTAAAAATTTTTACGGAAAAAATCACGAAATTAAAAAAGCGCCAAAAACAAAAAAATCGCCTAAAAGAAAGAAAAATACTTTAAACATAAAAAACTAAAATTTAACAAAATGAAAAAAGGGGCAAAAACGAAAAGGGATATACATATGTATGTGTGTTCGTACAGAGCCCTTCGTATGCCAGCCAAAGTCGCACTTTACTTAATTTATTTCGTGTTGACCTTGATTGTTATTATTGCCTCCACACAATCAATCGATATATTAACTTTCTCTTAAAAAAAGTGTTACCATATATTTTTAACAGCAAAAGTTCAATAAAAACAAACATTGATAATTTTTTAATATTAGAGATGACAAAAGATGTTTGATAACAACAAAAAAAAGATGACAGAAATAAGACATACATTTTATATATGACAGCGAGCTAAAATATAGAATTGTCCTCTAAAAAAGAGGACGTATGGTCAGTTTTTTTAAGAGAAGTAACACAATTAGGCAATTAATGCCTACCAGTTAATTAATTAATGTGTTACTCTCTTTGGGAAAGGGATAGTGTAGAGAGGACAGGTGGTGAAGTGGAAGAGAGATAGAAAGCTAATTCATTTCCAACCCTGCTATTGCGCGTTTTATGTAGAGCAGTGTAGCAAGCCCCTCTGGTGTCAAGTAGAGGCATCGAGTTGTTTAAGCTGTGTAGCCATTTTAGTTCTTTTACTTCGCCGACGGTTTTGTTACAATAGCGACGAAGGAGGCTGCTGTGAAGTGCATTAGGATATTTTATTTTTTCGGTTATATGTATTTATTTATTGTATCTTCAATAAAATTTAACTAACAATAAGTAATCAAATCTTAATTCTAAAATTTTAATTTTTAAGTCCAGCCAGTGCCAGACAAAAATATTTGTTTCAGCGGTTGGTTGTTTGGTTATTTACGTCTCTCGTGTTCGGCTGAGAGCAAGAGTGTCCCTCCTTCTCAGCCGAGTGTGGCCTCTAAAGTTAATGATGTTTCGGGCTAGGGGATTTGGGTGCAACTCAAGTCTTTTTATGTAGCTTGTCACGTGTTTAGAAAACACTGTCTTAACCGGCGGCACATCTAGGTCTTTATGAATTCGCTTGTTTCTGACATACCATGGGGCTGCTGTAATCGTACGGAGTATTTTATTTTGTTGCCTTTGAATTTTTTCTACATTTGATGATGAGGCAGTGCCCCATAACTGGATTCCGTAGGACCATATTGGTTTTAGAATGGAGTTGTATAGAAGAAGTTTACAATCTAGGCTTAGAGTAGAGTTCCTTCCAATGAGCCAATTCATTTGAGCTGCTTTTAGTTTCATTTGGGTCACCTTTGCATTTATGTGTGACTTCCATGTTAGACGACAATCAAGATGAACACCGAGATATTTTACTTCAGTGTGTTGAGGTATAGTTTGGTTATTTATTTGTATAGTTGGACAGGTTTCTTTGCACAATGTAAAAGTAATGTGTAGACATTTTTGTTCGTTAATTTTTATCCGCCATTGTTTTAGCCATTGTTCCAACTGGGGTATATAATCTAGCAAATTGCGGGTGGCTTCTTGATGGCTTTTGTGAACACTTAGAAAAGCTGTATCATCAGCGAATGTTGATATGTGTATGCTACTGCTTACCGGCAAGCCAGAGATATAATACAGGACCGAGGATGCTGCCTTGAGGAACTCCGGCTTCAATGGGTTACGGAGGGCTTTGAAAATTACCTTCTTTAACAACAAATTTTCGCTCAGTTAAGTAGCTTTCTAAAAGTTTAAGGATGTTTTCGGGTAGGTTTTGCTTTAGTTTCTGTATTAAACCTGCGTGCCATACTTTATCAAATGCCTGAGAAACATCGATGAAGAGCGCAGAACAATATTTCTTTTCTTCGAAGGTTTTTCTAACCACGTCACGAGTCTATGTGTTTGTTCAATCGTACTATGTTGTCTCCTAAGGCCGAATTGGTGGTCTGGAATGCATCCAGTACGATTCAGTATGGGTGTTACCTTACTCATAAGAAGCTTTTCAAATAGTTTTGACATGCTAGACAACAGGCTTATAGGCCTATAGGACTCCACCTTCGTATGATCTTTGCCTGGTTTAGGTATCATGGTAATCAGCGAAACCTTCCATTCTGCGGGATAGCATTTGAGGCGCAAAATACTGTTAAAAATAAATAGAATTACCCGTTTTTTTGATATTCTACTAGAGTTTTCAGCTGTTTAGTACATTCCTTCAGCCTAGATTTTAGCTGAGGGGATCTGTAGCGTTGCCATTCTCTACGAACTCTTCTTTTTTCGGATAAAAGCCGTTCTACATCTGCTGAAAAAATTTTATTGTATCTCACCTGACGATTTGTAGTAGTAGCATTTAGAGCAGCTTGCTTAAGGTTTGCCTCAAACATTCTAATAGAGTCATCTATGTCAGCAGGCGTTTTTAATGGAATATTGTCTGGGCAATGAGCACTCAAATATTTTTTGTATTTCAACCAATATTATACGTGTGGTTGTCATCGTTAAATCACAAGTGGGTTAATATATTGTATGTGAATATATAGTGACAATAGTTGGTGAGTGATCTGAAGACAAATCTAAAGATGCTTCAACTTGGATCATTTCGCTGGGCACACCCTTTACTACTCCAAAATCAATAACATCAGGTATTTTTCGGCGATCTGTTGTCCAGTAAGTTGGCTGCTCACTTGATATAATATTTAACCGCATTTTTGAAATTGTGTCAAACAAAACGCGACCCTTTGGCGTGATGAGGCGAGATCCCCAGAACGTGTGCTTAGCGTTGTAATCACCGGCGGCCAAAACGCGTGGGCCTAGTGAATTAAAAAATCTACTATACTGATTTTCTGTAATAGAGTACCTGAGAGGAGAGTAAATGGATGAAATCACCAGGTGTTGATGAAAAGCTTCAATGCAGATGTTAGTTGCTTGAAGATAGTCTTCACAATGATCACTCATTAAGTAATGTTTTAATCGCGATTTTATTAGTATACTCGAGCCACCACAAGCTCTACCTTGGGGGTCCTTAGTGTCGTAGAGAGTATATCCGTTGATTGCATTAGGATATGTTAGCATTACTCGCCGCCGGTACTGCCAAAGTGATCAGTGCTATGCCTTCATCACTTTAACAGTCCAACAACAACCAACACAATAACACACCAATGCATGATGTTGTTGGCTTGCCTGAAACTAGTCTCGAACTCAAGACCTCAGGGTTTGTAGTCAAAAGCGCTAACTACTCAGCCAACAACACCCCAAAGGCTTGTTGTTTACTATACAAAATTACAATGTAAGAGATTACTAATATTTAAAATTAATATTTATTTAGTTAATATTAACCCATTATTAATATTAGCCCAGTATAAAAAATTTGAAAGTAGTTTTTAAGGAACTACATTTTCATTGCTTCCAAAGAATTCAAAAATATGCAGATAATTGAAAGCAAAGGGGTACAAGTGCCAAAACTATAATAATTGAGTTATATACTGGAATCAACACTTAATACCAATATCTATCACTCTACAAAATTTTAAGCCTGTACAATGAGCTCAACAGACGGTATGTACTAAAAACTAAAAGTATTATGTGTCATACATAATACATACATAATGCATGGGAACAAAAAATTTTGAAGTTTATTAATGTGATTATTTTGAACGTATTTGCTTTGTGAGTCTAAATTGATTATTAGGCTAAGGTTCGTAACGTTATATTCAGAAAGAATTGGGCATGATTAATATTCCAAGGAACAAGGGAAAAATTAACATCAACTTAATTTTTCAACGTACACAGCAGAAGAGAGTAGCGCCACTTTCGGAAGCCGCTACACTTCCATCGTCAGTACTCACGTGTATTTGCTTATCACCACTTGTGGCTCCGTTGAATGTGATTTTATTTCTTATATATACAACTTTTTTGTTAAAATTGAATACGAGAATTAAATCACTCTCAAGCTGATATTAACTGCACTTTCCCAGCATTGCCATTGGTTTATTTTTCTTCATTCCCATTTTTCTGATTTTTGTTCTACTCAAGACAAACTTTTTTGGTTTGATTTTATACTTAAGTATATATGAACAAGTAAACATGTGTGCTACTCTGTTCTGCTGTGTACGTTGAAAAATTAAGTTGATATTAATTTTTCCCTTGTTCCTTGGAATATTAATCATACCCAATTCTTTCTGAACTTTAAAGCTTAATTAAGCAGAATTTTCTTTTCTGTACTTGTACCCCTTTGCTCTTAAGCCCCTCAATTAGTAGAAAAGCAATTAAAAATTTTTTAATTCCTTTTTTTTTAAATCGATTTTTAAAGGACATTTATAAACTAATATTCTTCTAAATAACTTAATAGATTAATTACACGCTGTTTCGGAATGGCATGTTTTTTTACTCGTGAAAAACGACTTAGTGAGGCTTGTAGGTCTAGTTGAGTAGATCATTTTGCCATTTCAAAATATTGAAATACACCCTCAAAATCGGAAGTTATCGATAAAAACGATTTTTTGGGACTTCACGGACAAAAACTATTTTCACTGCGCTGTTTCTGCGCCGATTTTTAATTCTTAAACGATGTCGAATAGAGGAGGACTTAAGCTTTCCGTGCATGTTTAAAAGATATTGTTTTGACTTATATATATCGTCAAAAGAAAAATTTGATTTTTTATTTTATTCCGATTTTTTTTAAATTTTGCGTATTTCCTTGCAACAATTTGCTTGAAAACCTACCCATTTTTATATTTTCATATAAAGCGTATTTTATAGCGAATACAATAAGTCTTGTGTGTGTCTTTTTTTTTGCTGATTAAAAAAACAACGAATTGAATTTGAATTCATGGTAAAATTAACAAAAAATAAATTATTTTTTTACAAAATAACAGCGCAAAATATTAATTTTTAAAATTGATATTAATAAGATTTAAAAAATAAGGAAATGAATTTAGTTCATGGTAAAATTAACAAAAAATAAATAGATTGTTAAAAAAATATCGCCGATAACGATGTATCGGAAAATCTGAAGTATCACCGATATATCGGTATCGGTTGCACCCTAATAAAAATACTCTCATGAGCTCTCTCTCTTGCCCAATTTTTATCATCTGGGACCACTGTTGCCAGAAATGAAGATTCATTTGCATTTTGCAGATTCTACCCCTCCAAAAAGGCGAAATTCAGATTTGAAGATTGAATTTGTTTTATGTTATTGTCGCTGTTTACGTTTTTTATGAAAAAATATTTATATTGGCACCTGCAAGTATTTAATTTTCTTGAATAAATTGTTAATTTGCTTAAATAATGCATAAAAATGGTATTAAAAATGGTTTTGAAGATTTATTGACGATTTTAAATATAAAATGCAGATTTTTTCCTATAAAATTTTAAATTTTGCAGATTTTATGCCTAAAAACTCTGGCAACACTATCTGGAAATATTTTCGGCCAAGTTTGTGTAGCTTTGGGTAAGTTCGGACGACTTCGTTCTTCATCTGGAACCAGAGTACGGATTTGCACACGAGTGTGCAGCACATGTACCTAAATTTCGCGCATGTGCACGTGCAAGTGCCTTATAATTTCTATCTAAAGGCACATGTACGTGTGCCAGTTTGATAGGCACACGTAAACGTGCCAAAAGTAGGCACACAAAAAAAATCCCACTTACTCGTGTGCGTGTGCCACATTTTTTGTGTGCTTATTTTGGGCACGTGTGCATTTGCGAATCAAACTAGCACTTGCACGTGTGCATGTATACAAATTTAGGCACATGTGCCGCACACTCATGACAAAAATCCACCATTCTGGCTAGTTTTATTTACTTTTTTTCAAAAAAGGAGGCTGTTATCAACTCTTGTGTATTTTTATATTTTTTTACTTCTTCATGTTTGTACACGCATAACTCCTTCATTTTTGCACCGATTTTCAAATTTCTTTTTTTGGTTGAAAGCCTTTGCTTTTAGTTTGCTCCAATAAGTTTTCCCTCAAAATCAGGAGGCAATATTTTTTTGCCTTTCTAATATGGGAAAGAATTATAGGAAAAATGTTCCCAAGCTAAAAGGTTGCCTAGAAACGAGATGGTATTGTACCTATCAAGAACTTGGTCCTTATTTTGATCTCAGTACTTTTTACGGCCGAAATTTTTGGATAGGAACTTGGCCTTATTTATGTTTTTGTGCGGATTTATTATAAACTTAAATCTGTTCTTGAATCAAGCGTTATGTACTTGGTTTAAGAATCCGATTTAATTACGGATTAGTTGATTTTCCTTTTGAGTGTATCGTTAATAATAAATTATATTTGCACGAAACAATTTTTTGCAAAAAGTCTTAAAAATTTTTCAAAACTGCTTACATATATCGTTAAAAACTAGAACTAATTTACTAACCATAACAACTTTTCTTATTTATTTTATTTTCTTATTAATTTTAAGTGCTTTCCCAAAGCCTTGAAAGATTTTCCATACCAAATAACGTAAAAATAATGTGTTTTTCTTAAAAATCCTATAACTTAGCCGCATTTTATGCTATTATATTGTACTTGGTGTCGATTTAATTGGAATAAAAAATCTTCAAAAGTGCTAATAGCGACGAAAATGTAACTTTTACTTGTAAGTTGGTACGGGTCACTGAATTTGACTTTTTCTAAAACTCCTTTTTTCTGTTATCTCCGAAATAATCCACTGTACAAAAAAAATGTTATGAAAGATTTGTTGGTAATGTAATTTCCTACAAAAATGTTATATAAACCAAATTGCTTAGATTAGTATTTCTTAAGATATCAGACTTTAACTTATAAGTATTATAAAGCTGTTACGCTTCATCGAATCAAAAATATAAAAAATAAATTTGAAGTCTAATATCTGAAGAAGTATGGGTGAGTTCCAAAACATCAAAATACATTGTAGTGATGCATCCTTACTTTGTTTACAAAAACAAAGCTACTAAGAATTTGCATCACTACAATGCATTTTGATGTTTTGGAATTCAACCTATTAATCGAAGCAATTTCACAAATACACCATTTTATTAGGAAATTACGTTTACAACAAATTTCTATTTATATTTTGTTGACACAGCTTATTATTTTAGAGATAACAGCAAAAAAACGAGAATTTTAGGCAAATTGAAATTCAGGTACCCTAACCAACACACCAGTACAAGTTACACTTGGTCGTGCTTTAAAAAAATTTTTATTCCACGTAAATCGTGACCAAGTATAATGTAGTAGCATAAAATGCGGTTTGAGAAAGTAATTAAAATTAGTATTGAGGGCTGTAACTTTCAGAGTAATTTTTTGTCGACATATCCAACCGAATTTCACGTTCATACATTCATATACTTACATATGTGGGATTTAGACGATTTGTTAGCTTTTCTTTAGCTTGATTTTTTGTAGATTATGGTCAAACGAGGTATAAAGGCGTTTAGAGGCCCAGCAAAAGAAATTTGCTTTCTTAGGCAATATCGTTTAACCGTATTTTTACCACGTCCGACCATCAACTCTGAAAAAATCAAGCTAAAAGGTCTTCCCCTAAATCCCTTATTAATCTTTTTTACCAGAAGAAAAAAACACAAGGCAAAGCACTTTCAGTACGAGATCTTCTATTAATTTCAAATGTCTAGAAATTGATATCGAGTTTCAAGCAATGTGATCATTTTAAATTTTGTAAAGGACTTTTTGGAAAAAAGGAAGATTGCGGTTTTACCTAGAGCTTTAGTGCAAACAAAATGTTTTCTTAGTGCTATAAAAATTGTTATTAAATATATTTTCGATTGAAATTTTGCAATACATACAAAGCAAGAAAAACATATTGGGAATCCCAAATTCCAAGAAAAAGTTTAAAATTTCCCGTACTTGAAGTTGAAACAGGCTTTTTATATAATGATTCCTCCCTTGCGCATGGAGAAACATGCCTTAAAGTTGATATTTGTATAATGAAAAATATGTCCAATTTTGTATGCTCTGATTACCGCAGTAACTAAACTTTGTAAACAAATTCTGTAATATGATACACAAGAGTTGGCCTAATTTAAGGCCTTGTGGCACCCTTCAAATTTCAAAGTTAGGCTTAACTACACTCTTTTAGAGACATGTGGTTATAGGCGGCCTATTTGGAGGCTGCTATATATCCATTTCTTATATAATTTTGTTCATTTGTGTTCCACTGTGCGCGGTTATGGCCAATACTACAAAAACTCCAAATTAAGGTCCAAACCAAGCAAAGCATTTAAACTTAATTTTACCGAACGCCAAGCATAGCTTTTTGCCGGCTTCGCAACGTTCGGTCAGTCACTAATTAATATAAAACCCCTCCCTTGTTTGGTTAAGGTGCTTAAAAATATATTCGACTTGCAAAACAGAAATTTTTTTAAAATTTTATTTGAAAGTTAATTTTATTTGGAACGATTTTCCGTCATCCCACGTCAAATTTGGTTTGAAAACAGACCGGTTTCGGCTATGTGCCATCTTCAGTGTTCTATTGAATACTTTTATTATTGCCGTATTATATTATTTTTCATACCGAAGCGATGATACCGGTATTGAAGGAAACGGTATTTGAATACAGGTATATATTTGAAGTTTGTTAATGTTTTGAACCATTTTTTCATTCAGCAGAATTGAATTTTTTATACTATTTGGGATAAATTTTTTTAGTAACAAATAGAAAAACTTCAAAAAACTGTTTAGAAAATTTATATTTTTAGCTCAAGTGTATTAAAAATGATTCTAAATCATATTTTCATTAATTAATACAAAATTAATTATATATAACAACTAAAAATTCTTTTTTTTGTTTTTTTTTTATTTTGATGTTTTGTGGCAAAACGAATGTTTAAATGCCAGTGCTAACAGATTTGGTAAATACATTCTCCACAAATGTTACTTTCTTCACAGTATAAGTCTACGTCTCCACCTAACTTGAAATGCTGTTGTAACTTGAAGTTATGACTGCGTTGTTAAAACAATTGTACTAACAACTATGTTATAACCTGAAAAAAGCATTAACTTGAGCGGTCTACACTTAACATTAACTTGAAGTTAATGTTAAGTTAAGTTAGGTGTAGACTGCAAATAAAGGTTTTTGTTGCCATTTTCATAGGTGTGTATATAAATAGATATTTTGGTTTTGGTTTGGTGTGGTTTAAGATGAATTTTGTGATTGTGGCAAGGCCAGATTCTTGAAGTATAAAATAAAGAGCGGACCACTTGTTTATTTCTGTATGTAGTTTTGTAGATGATGTTGTTATTAAAGTCATGGTAGAATAATATACAAGGTAGCCCTGGAACGCCAGCTGATTATTTTTTTATTTACTTTTTTCATGGTACGAACTGTCAAATGTTGTGTATATGTGAAATAACTACGTTGCACACACAATACCATACGTATGTTTGCTGCTTTTGATATACCAACACACACATACCCTCTCAATTAATGTTTGACATTTTCTATCCCAAAATGTACATTTGCATTAGTTATGCGGCTACCTGTTATATTATTCTACCATGATTAAAGTTGAATATTTGCGTTGTTTAAGAAGTAAATGAGATTTTTAAGTTCATTTACATATCTAACTTTAAGCAGTTCCAAAGCGAATTAATATCAAGTGGCCTTATCATCAAAACAACACACATACAAAGTAGGTGTAGGACTATTTTTATTTGTGCTTTGACAGTTCGGGTTAAAGTTTTTCTCTTTTCTTATATAGAGTTTGACTGATTGGGTGTAATCAGCTGATGATCATCTGTGATGATAGGGCTACCTGGTACTGAATTCGCCTTGAGCAGTTCCAGGAGACTGCTATACTTCTTGAAGATTGGAAAATTTTGTCTAATGGATGTATATTTACTGCAATTGAAGATAACATGATTATCAGTTTGCTGCACTCTACAAGTTTCACAGATATCCGATTGCTCGGCGTTTATCATTTTGAAATACACTTTGCCATATGAGTGACCAGTAATGAGCCTGTTGATAATTTTTATATCCTTACTGTCCATGCTGACATTCGAGAACCAAAACTGTTTGGGAGGTTGATTGAAGATTTGAAAAAACCAATTGCCTTTTATGCGGGATTTTTCAATGTACTCTGCAGCCCACTCCGACCAGAGATTATTAAAGATGTGTGTTCTTGCATCCTTTGGAGTTAATTGACAGTCGATCATATGACCTTGAGGTACAGCAAGTTTCGCGAGTTTATCAGCTTTTTCATTAAAATCTAGACCAATATGTGAAGGGCACCATATACTAACAATAGAGTCTATTTGGGAGTTTGCTATGGTATAGTAAATTTTTGATATCAGGAAGTTGTCATCTGTGTGTTTCTTTAGCAGAATACATGCCTTTTTGCTATCCGTAAAAATTACTGCCTTTGAGATTCTTTGTATTACAATTTCCTATATTGCTTTCAGAATAGCGTACAGTTCTCCAGTTAATGATGAAAGTTTTTCCTTTAAACGATAGAGCGACAAATTGCTTGAGGAGATGTTTACTACAGAGATCCCTGTAGCCACCCCAGTTACTGAGGCGTCTGTGGCATAAATAACATATCCTTCTCCACTATAAGAGTTTATAGCTTCTAGATAGAAAGGATTAAAATGCAGAAAACTGTAAGATTTTTTATTGAAAGGGCAAATATTTAAGATCACATTTAACGTCTGTGGTTTTGTAAGTTGTTGAGACGTGCCAATATTGTCAAAGATTTTTTTAAATTTGCAATAGGTGAAAACCCAGCTGGAAAATTTATTGTGATTTGAGGTCACTGTCTCATAGGCTTTGGATCTATAAATTTTCATCTTGATAAGCTCCTTGGCAGTAAGATATAGAGCCCTTTGCTTTGGTGGAAGCTGTACTGGTAGCGCATATATAGTGTGAACAGGTGTAGATGGTGTAAGTCCTAAGGAGCGTCTTAGAAGATTATTTTGAAATGTGGTTATTTTTGAGTTTATGTAAGATGGAGAATTTCCTGTAGTTGTACGAGCATATTCCATTTTAGAAAAAAACCAAGCTCTTGGAGAGGTTTATGGCTGCTTTAGGATTTAAACCAGCTTTTATTGGGGTCAGCATTTTAATGGCATTTGTTGCTCTTGTGGACTTTTTCACTTCACTGTAGTGCTCTTTAACTGACTTCTGTTCAACTGTCTCCCCAGAAAAACAACATTATTAACGTTTTCAATACTGGTGCTATTTATAGAAGTTTTCACCTCTTTTCGAGAGCTCTTAGCAATATACATAACATTAGTTTTTTCCAAGTTGAAATTAATTTTATGCTGAAGATTCTCAACCGCTGTGTCGAAAGAAGAGTGGGTGGAAATAATAATAAAATCATCTGCGAATTGAAACATATGAGTTCTTGAGTCCTGTAGATTGTGTAGGTCCATGGTGTATATATTGAACAGGGTAGGACTTAGACAGCTGCCTTGGGGTAACCCATTTGTAACTTCTATTTCCTCATTGTCCATTACAAGAATACGTCGTTTTAAGAAAGCTAGTATCCAAAGAGTTGACAATTAATATGAATAAGAATATCATACAGTCTTACAAGATTGACACAGTCGTATGCCTTACTGATATCTAGGGCACACAGTACAACTTTTGCATTTTTAGCTTTTGCACAGCCAATAGTATGTATTGTCTCATTTATGCAAGCACTGGCCGAAAAATGATTCCTATATGCAAAGGACCGGTCAGGTAGAATATTGTTACTATCCAAGTAATACGTCAGCATAGTTTTCACCATGATGTTTATGATTTTAACAAAGACTGAAATGAGCGCAATAGGTCGGAAATTGGTATAAATTTGAAGGTCTTTATTTATTTTTGGTATAGGAACTATTTTAATTCTTCTCCAAGCTTCTCTTATATCTAGGGAATCCCAGTTTTTATTTAAGGCCACTAGCAAATTTTTTATAGAAAAAGATGGAAGTGCTCTTAGCATTTCATACGTTATTTTGTCACAACCAGCGGCAGATGGTTTGGATTTGGCTTTAAGGACTGCATTGAGCTCATCAAGAGAAAAGAGTTGCAGATGAGTAGACGAGTTGCACTGTTGAAGCAAGAGTGGGCCAGCATTTGTCACTTGATCTTTTAAGTGAATAAGGTAATTTTTGTTATTCGTAGGGTTCCATTTGTGATGTATATTTTCTTGTCCAAGATGGAAAAGCTGTTTAGTGTTTGGCGCTGCGTTTAGTTCTCGGATTTGTAATACATTTTCTGAAGGTTATTTTACCATCATTAAGGCATCTAAAAACAGACTGATCAAAGAGTTGAGACAGAAGGTTTCCGCATTTCAAGAAATTTTAGGAGCTTAGTCATTTCATGTTTTAAACATTCATTTCTAACCGAGTGCGGAAAATAGACGGATACAATTGTAACATTTTGTGTAAGGTTTGTGGTTTCACATATAAGAATATCCAGTGGGGTGGGAAAATCCAGTTTTTTACATTTAGTATGCTTTTTGTAGAAAATGGCAACTCCACCGTAATTATCACCACTAGTTTTTGTTAGAGAGTGGTAGTTTAAAATATTGGTATAATATTGATTTTCGTCAAAAGCAAAATTTCACTTACCGCACATATATCAATGTTGTAGTTGTTGATAAAGAATTCAAAAGATGACTTGTTTGAACGAAGGCTTTGAATGTTGTAGTGACTGATTAACATTAGTAATAGTTGATTGAGAAGTGATTGAGCGGTCTTTTTTTAAATTTAATTTTCTATGTACTATCCATTTTGCTTACTTCATTATTTATGGCATTGCCAACAGCTAATAGAGAATTTTTGAAGGTTATCGGAATATTGTTATTTTCTGAAAAAGATTTATCATTTAATAATATATTAATTTGATCTGCCAAAGATTTTAAAGTTCTTTCGAGTTCTGAAACAGTAAAATATTGTGGATTTCTGAATACAGCTTGTGACCGGTTGTACTTGGGGGATTGGTTTGTAGTTGCTGGTCGCCGCTACTTTGCTGTATTTGATTTTGGTTATTCTTCTATTTATTTCATGATTGTGATCATGCATCACGGGTTTGTTTTTATCACTCAAGCGCGGGAAGTTCATATCAAATTCTTGATCTGCTAAAACAGCATAATAGTTCTCAGACATTGAATATTTGGAAACGACCTCCTTTCTAGACAGATTAGATAGGGCCATGACTTCCAGTATATCTTTCTCAATTTTCCACTTGGGACATTTTTCCTGTTCAGATGATGTATGTGATGTAGAGTTACAACTAAGGCATTTACTGATACCACAGTTTTCTTTACACACGGAGTACGACATACAATACTCACATTTATAACCTTCACAGTTTTCTGGACAGATTAGATTAGCGCCGCAAGCAAGGTATCTCTTTTTTCCTCTGCACCGAGCAGCAACATGGCCAAGGCGTCCGCAGTTTTTGCATTGCCTCAACGGTGGGACATAAATATCTACACCAACAAGGGTGCCAAACATCTTCAAAGTTTTTGGTAATGATGAGGTATTAAATACAATTTTAATTGTCAGGGAGGGAAAAAACTCTCCAGCCTGATCTCTTCGCGAAAACCTATGAACTGAGACTACTTCAAGTGAATTTTGATCCTTAATTTCAGCTGTAATATCCCGGTCAGAGAAAGACAGGGGTACATTTTTGATGATACCAAATTTTTGGGTGAAACGATCAGGAATGAAAGCCTCCAAACCCTCCGATTTCAGATTTTAATTCAAAACAGTTGTTGGCTGCTTCAGCATTTGGAAAAGTTGCTCTATAAAGACGCTCGCCAATGTTTTTCAAAAGTATTGTGTCATTTGCTTTAATTCTTTCAACTTTTCAAATAGAAACAGCTCGCAGTTTTTCCTACGAGGCGATAGGCGATCATTTGATCTAATTAGAACGAAGAAGGGTCCAAGATGATTACCATTATACCAGTTTATGATCTTTTCGTCAGGGCTGTTTGCAGGTTGAACCGGATTTGGATTATTTTGAGACTTACCAGAAACAGGTTCACCTTCATGATTATTTTCAGCTTCTACAGGGTTTAATTCAAGGTTATTAGATATTGGAGTTACGGACTCCGATGAATTAGAAGAGGTATCCCATTCTTCTGATGTTTCTCCAGCTTCTCCAGACTCAGATGCACCACCTCATTCCGCGTTTTTCTTTCTTTTTCCCATCTCAGGGGAAAAAGACTAACATCAAGTTATGATGTTATAGTTGAATTCACAAACTATTTTAAATTGAAAAAAGGCAACACTGCACAAGTATTTTTGCTTACAAATGACTTTATGCAACTAAAAATTCATGTTTAAAATATAAAAAAATTTTCAAATACTATTTGTACAACTATGTATGGTTTTGTTGATGTGGTGAAATTTTTATTTTACATCAATACTAATACAACATGTTCTACTAACACATTCTTAGACTTAGGTTTTTGAAGTTTTAGTTGACTAGCTACGTACCTATGCTTTGTAATATGTGAAGGTAGTTAAAAATGTTTTTTAAACAAAAAATAAATTTTGCAAATCGGTTTATAAATGACAAAATTATGCGTGGGTGAGGAACTTTCCCCACAAATTTTCAAAAAAAATTATAGGACCAAACTGCAAGCAAACCCTATAATTTTTTTTCGGTTATATTTATTTATTGTATCTTCAATAAAATTGAACTAACAATAAGTTAGTCTCAGCCGAGTGTGGGCTCTAAAGTTAATGATGTTTCGGGCTAGGGGATTTGGGTGCAACTCAAGTCTTTTTATGTAGCTTGTCACGTGTTTAGAAAACACTGTCTTAACCGGCGGCACATCTAGGTCTTTATGAATTCGCTTGTTTCTGACATACCATGGGGCTGCTGTCGAGGCAAGTGCCCCATAACTGGATTCCGTAGGACCATATTGGTTTTAGAATGGAATTGTATAGAAGAAGTTTACAATCTAGGCTTAGAGTAGAGTTCCTTCCAATGAGCCAATTCATTGGAGCTGCTTTTAATTTCATTTGGGTCACCTTTGCATTTATGTGTGACTTCTATGTTAGACGACGATCAAGATGAACACCGAAATATTTTACTTCAGTGTGTTGAGGTATAGTTTGGTTATTTATTTCTATATGTGGGCAGGTTTCTTTGCACAATGTAAAAGTAATGTGTAGACATTTTTGTTCGTTAATTTTTATCCGCCATTGTTCCAACTGGGGTATATAATCTAGCAAATTGCGGGTGGCTTCTTGATGGCTTTTGTGAACACTTAGAAAAGCAGTATCATCAGCGAATGTTGATATGTGTATGTTACTGCTTACCGGCAAGTCAGAGGCATATATCAGATATAATACAGGACCGAGGATGCTGCCTTGAGGAACTCCGGTTTCAATGGGTTGTGGAGGGCTTTGAAAATTACCTTCTTTAACAACAAATTTTCGCTCTAAAAGTTTAAGGATGTTTTCGGGTAGGTTTTGCTTTAGTTTATGTGTTAAACCTTCGTGCCATACTTTATCAAATGCGTGAGAAACATCGATGAAGAGCGCAGAACAATATTTCTTTTCTTCGAAGGTTTTTCTAACCACGTTCACGAGTCTATGTGTTTGTTCAATCGTACTATGTTGTCACCTAAAACCGAATTGGTGGTCTGGAATGCATCCAGTACGATTCAGTATGGGTGTTAGCTTACTCATAAGTAGATTTTCAAATAGTTTTGACATGTTAGACAACGGGCTTATAGGCCTGTTCGTATGATCTTTGCCGGGTTTAGGTATTATGGTAATCAGCGAAACCTTCCATTCTGCGGAATATCATTTGAGGCGCAAAATACTGTTAAAAATAAATAGAATTATCCGTTTTGCAGTATAGGGTAGTTCTAAGAGCATTTTATTGCTTATTTTCTCAGCGCCTGGAGCTTTTTTCGAGTTTAAGCCCGCAATATAGTGTTCAATCTCACGAATGTTGAACCTCAAAGTAACATCTGGTATAGCGAGGACAGGCGGCAGCTCAACTATAGTATCAGACGTATTTGGATTAAATACTCTCTGCAAGTGGTTTACAAACAGAGTACCTTTTTCAGCATCAGTTCTTGCCCAGTCTCCATTCGTAGCTCGCAATGGAGGCTTATATATCACTGATATTTTGAGGCCTCGGGCTGCTCTCCATAGCGAATAGTCTGTTTGAGGTGTTGCGTCGAGCCCATTCAGAAAGTTTTGAAGAGAAGCGGTTTTTTGATGTTCTAGTAGAGTTTTCAGTTGTTTAGTACATTCCTTCAGCCTAGATTTTAGCTGAGGGGATCTGTAGCGTTGGCATTATTTACGAACTCTTCTTTTTTCGGATAAAAGCCGTTCTACATCTGCTGAAAAAATTCTATTATATCTCACCTGAAGATTTGTAGTAGTGCATTTAGAGCAGCTTGCTTAAGGTTTGCCTCAAACATTCTAATAGAGTCATCTATGTTAGCAGGCGTTTTTAATGGAATATTGTCTGGGCAATGAGCACTCAAATATTTTTTGTATTTCAACCAATTTATACGTGTGGTTGTCATCGTTAAATAACAAGTGGGTGAATATGTTGTATGTGAATATATAGTGACAATAGTTGGTGAGTGATCTGAAGACAAATCTAAAGATGCTTCAACTTGGATCATTTCGCTGGGCACACCCTTTACCACTCCAAAATCAATAACATCAGGTATTTTTTGGCGATCTGTTGGGCAGTAAGTTGGCTGCCCTTTGTTATAACATTTAACCGCATTTTTGAAATTGTGTCAAACAAAACGCGACCCTTTGGCGTGATGAGGCGAGATCCCCAGAACGTGTTCTGAACGTTGTAATCACCGGCGGCCAAAAAGCGTGGGCATAGTGAATTAAAAAATCTACTATATTGATTTTCTGTAATAGAGTACCTGGGAGGAGAGTAAATTGATGAAATCACCAGGTTTTGATGAAAAGCTTCAATGCAGATGTTAGTTGCTTGAAGATAGTCTTCACAATGATCACTCATTAAGTGGTGTTTTAATCGCGATTTTATTAGTATACCCGAGCCACCACAAGCTCTACCTTGGAGGTCCTTTGTGTCGTAGAGAGTATATCCGTTGATTTTAAAAAACTTCTAGTAGTCAAGTGCGTCTCAGAGATAAGCATAAATACCAAAAACCCTTTAAAATACCAAAAGAATTTTGAAATTCGGTGCATATATGAAGAAGTTATCCGATAATCAATTTTTTTCTTGGCGGGGGGGGGGGGGGGGGGAACTTCCCCCTCAATGTTGGGAAAAATTAACGGGAACAAACTGCAAGCAAAGCCTTACAAACAAAAAGAATCTTGACAATCGGTGCATAGATGTAAGAGTTATGCGATAATAAATATATGTAAGGGGGGAACAAGTTTGCCTACCGATTTTGGGGAAAAAAAATGTATGGGACCAAACTGCCAGGAAAGGCTTTCAAACAAAAAAGAATTTTGGAAATCGGTGCATAAATGACAGAGTTATGCGATAACCACTATTTTGGGTTTGTCCCCTGATTTTGAGGAAAAACTTATTGGACCAAACTAACAGCAAAGGCTTTTTTGTGAATCGGTTGACAAATGACAGAGTTATGCAGGGGGGAGCGAATTTCCCCCTCAGATTATCGAAACAAAATAATGTAACAAAATAAATATTTAATTACTCAAGTCAAAAACTGGCGGTAAATGATGAAACAGAACTGGGGTAGACGAGTTTTTCCATACAAATTGTCATTAATCATACGCCGTGAAAAGCAGTCATGGGATAGAATCAGGGCTACCGTTGGAAATTTTCAAAAGGTCGCACAAAAGGTCGTTTTACAAAAATAAAGTCGCTCAAAAAGTCGTTTCAAGAAAAGAAAAGTCGTACGCATTTTTTTAAGGTTTTTATTTGTGGAAAACATAAAGAAAAACAAAAACCAAACACAAATTATACAAAGCGTTTAAACTACGGATGTAACCGAAACCGATATATCGGCGATACTGCAGATTTTCCGATACATCGGTATCGGCGATATTTTACTGACGATACTTTTAAAATTTTTTCAGAGCTTTTTTAACGAATTATTTATTTTTTGCTAATTTTACCATAAACTAAATTCATTTCGTTATTTTTTAAATCTTATTAATATCAATTTAAAAAATTAATAATATTTTGCGCTGTTATTTTGTAAAAAAATAATTTAATTTTTGTCAATTTTACCATGAATTCAAATTTAATTCGTTGTTTTTTAAATCTTATTCCCAGCAAAAAAAAGACACAAGACTTATTGTAATCGCTATAAAATACGCTTTATATGAAAATATAAAAATGGCTAGATTTTCAAGGCAATTGTTGCAAAAAATACGAAAATTTTAAAAAATCGGAATAAAATGAAAAATTTTAATTTTCAATTCATAAAATTTCAGACTTAGACATACCTATTCAGTTCAAAAATAAAATTACGTAAAAATAATTAAATTTTTATTTTGACGATATTTATATGAAATATAAGTCAAAACAACATTTTTTTAAATATGCACGGAAAGCTTAAGTCCTCCTCTATTCGATACTGTTTAAAAATTGAAGATCGGTGGAGAAACAACGCAGTGAAAATTGTTTTGTCCGTGAAGTCGCAAAAAAAATCGTTTTTTATTGATAACTGCCGATGTTGAGGGTGTATTGCAATTTTTTAAAATGGCAAAACGATCTACTCAACTAGACCTCCAAGCCTCACTAAGGCGTTTTCACGAGTAAAAAAACATGCCATTTAGTAACAGCTAGTTTATAAATGTCCTTTAAAAATTCGATTTTTTAAAAAGCATTGCGAGCATTTTTTTAATTATAAAGGAATTACAAATTTTTACTTGCTTTTCTACTAATTATCTGGAAGCAATGAAAATGTAGTTCCTTAAAAATTACTTCCAATTTTTTATACTGGGTTAATATTAATTTTAAATATTAATAAGCTCTTACACTATAATTTTGTATAATACAAAAATTGCCCTTCTTGAGTTTTGTTAACCTAAACTTGAACTCAATTTCAATATTCGTATCGGTATCGGCGATATTTGTTTTTAAATATCGTGTTGAAAATGTAAATTAATAATTAAACATGTATTTGGCAGCATTTTTCTATCTTATTAATTTCAACTCTGTATTCTAAATTATCTAATGTTTTTTTTTATCTATGTATTTTTTTCAATATACGTTTACTACTAAAAAGAAGTTTCTTAAACAAGCCACGCGCGTTTTCATTTTGCTCTGCAATTTTTTTTGTTAATTTTTAAGGCGATATTTCATCAGGTTATGGGCCCAGACTCGTAAGATGGAGCGGCTCATAGAAATAGAAAAATTAACGGGGAGAGACAACTACCACAGTTGGCGGTTTGCAACAGAACATGCCTTGAAACTTCAAGGGTATTGGAAGTCAGTCCTTGGCACTGAAACCAATGAGGACGTCAAGGAAAAGGCAATGTCGAGACTAGTTCACTATATATCACCAAGCTTGTATATCCACATTCAGGGGATAGCTACGGCAAAGGAAGTTTGGGATAAGCTGAAAACTACATACGATGATTCCGGTCTAAATCGACGCTGTGGCTTGCTGCGAAAATTGAAAACAACTCATCTCGTGAGTTGCAACAATATTGGTGAGTATGTGGATACCATCATATCAACTGCTCAGAAGTTGAACGAGATAGGAATGAGTGTGAGCGATGAATGGGTTGGCAGCCTGTTACTCAGCGGATTGCCCGAACCTTTCGCACCCATGATAATGGCTATAGAAAGTAGTGGGGTTGTAATTACGGCTGATACTATTAAAACTAAGCTCATACAAGACTTCAACAATTACAACAATTCATCAGTTTCTAACTCGTCAGTCGATGCTGTAACTGGGGGTCTACATTAGCCATGAACTTGGTATGAACATCATGTCAGACATCGCATATGGCTAATGTAGACCGCTCATGTCCATGTTTCGTCCATGCTCTGACATCGATGCCCGAACATATGCCTGAGCATCAACGTTCGCCATGAAATTCGCCGTCAACATCCATTTTTAATAGAAAGAAAAGGGACAGAAATAAATTGTTAAATATGCAATTTCTATTGCACTACCACCAAATACATTGATAAGGCAGAACATGGACATCGCACGTATTCACCACAACAAAGAACTTGATGAATTTTTTGCAGTTGCTCTGCCGGCGTCATGTTCATGTTATGTTGAAGTCGATGGCTCGTGAAGACGTAGGGTAATGTATAGCAAACAGAAGACAAATTTTAGCTCAAGCAATAATAACAACAACAGAAACAACATCAGCAACAACAAAAAGAGAAGTATTGTTTGCTATAGATGCAAAAAAGAGGGCCACATGGCAAGAAATGGCAAAAATAGAAGTTACAACCAACATACACACAGCAATGTAACTACTTTAACAGCGGCATTAAATTCTCAGTATATCTACGATGGAGACCACTGGTTAATTGATTCGGGAGCTATGGCTCACATGACGAATACGAAAGATCTATTCAGTAATTTTATTAATTTTGAATCAAATGAAACCGTAATGGTGGCAAATAAAACAAGTTTAAAAGCTATTGGTAAAGGCAACATTTCAATGAAATTGAGTGTAAATGGTGAATTGGTGAAGGCCACTATTGAGAATGTGTTGTACGTACCGCAAATTTGTACAAACCTAATATCAGTAAGTCAACTTGCTATGCAGGGGTATGATATCCGATTTTCAAATGATAAGTGTACAATTAAAAATGGTTTAATAGTAGTAGCCTGTGCAAGTTTATATGGAGAAGTTTATAAACTAGATTTACACTCACAGAAAAATTTTGCTGGTATTTCAAAGGAACTTCTACATAAACGTTTTGGTCATGCTGCAAACATGGATGAAAAATTGTTAGTCGACTGCCATGAACAGAGTTTAGAGGGCAAAAGATGCATTCCATGTTTACTTGGTAAGCAGAAAAATTTGCGCTATAAATTATCAACAACAAAATCAGAAGGTGTACTTGATTTAATACACGCGGATGTATGTGGTCCCATGGAAAAAAACATCGATAGGTGGTGGTGCATATTTTTTATTATTCTTAGATGATTTTTCCAACAAGGTATTTGTATACATTTTGAAAAATAAATCTGAAGTTCCAGAGAAATTTAGAATTTTCAAGGCAATGGTCGAGAATCAGACTAGTAGAAGGATAACAATTTTGCGTTCAGATAATGGCCTAGAATTTTGCAACAAACAGATGAAGAGAATTTGTGAGAACAGCGGTATTATATATCAGACGTCAGCACCTTACACCCCGCAACAAAACCGAAAGGCTGAACGAATGAACTGGACTATCGTTGAGAAGGCACGCACTATGATGATAGATGCATATCTGAACAAAAGTTATTGGGCTGAAACAATAGCTACTGCAACACATTTATTGAACAGAACGCCTCATAAAAAACTCCACGGAAAATCGCCTGAAGAAGTATGGCACGGACGTGAAGTAAATATATCCTACTTAAGAGTTTTTGGGTGCATAGCAATGGTGATGACACCAAAACAATTCAGGAAGAAATGGGATTCGAGATCCAGGAAATGTATAATGCTGGGGTATTGCGAAAACTCCAAGGCTTATAGACTGTTTGATCCTATTTTGAAAAAGATGCACGTAAGTAGGAATGTAGTATTCATAGAGGAAAAAATGTATTTTTCAGGTAAAGAAAACTGTGGTTCAATTGAAAACTATAAACTAGTCGAGAAACCTGTTTCTGTAGATGGTGAGAATTTAGTGAGGATAACGATTGAGGAAAATTCCAGTCATTGTGAACTTGGTCACGATCAGGAAAATGACGACAATAATGTAGAAAGTCTATCCAGTTATGAATCAGCAGACAATGACGATGAATTGTTAGGTTTTACGTCCAGAGAAAATTCACCAGATAGTGAGGAAATTAATCAGGTTCAAGTTCTTCGTCGTTCAGCAAGAAATCCCCGGCCGACTAATATCGAGGATTATGTAACGTATTCAGTAATCAGTAATAAAATGGAACCACAAAGTTATTTTCAGGCCATCAACAGTAATGAATAGGAATTTTGGAAGAAGGCGATAAATGAAGAAATCGAAAATAACACCTGGAATATCATAACTTGTAGTGGAAACGAGAAGAAACTTTCTCCGAAGTGGGTTTTCAAGCTCAAATATAACGAGTATGGCGAAGTTAATCGTTACAAAGCACGACTGGTACCCAGAGGGTGTGCTCAACGATCACAAATAGATTACAATGAAACTTATTCGCCGGTCATGAGATATTCATCATTGCGTTATTTGTTGTCGGTAGCAGTTCAATTGAACCTAAATATAAATCATTTAGATGTCTGCACCGCATTTTTACAGGGTGATCTAAATGAAACCATTTTTATTGGCGCACCTGATGGCTATGAAGTTCCTGAAGGAAAAATATTGAAATTAAACAGACCTATATATGGATTGAAACAATCATCGCGAATGTGGAATATAAAACTAAGCGAGAGTCTAAAAAGCCTTGGTCTCATACAGCTAAAAAGTGATCAGTGTATCTACTCGAAGATTGATAATGAAAAGATTTTGATACTGGCCGTTCATGTCGATGATATTTTAATATTCTGGAATAATGAAAAACAAAAGGCGTCTTTAATAAGGGACTTCAAGAAAAAATTCATACTCAAAGATCTAGGAAATGCTAAGTCATTTCTTGGAATAAAAATAGAATGATCGAAAGAGGGTTTGACAATAGATCAGTCTGCTTACATTCAGAAGATGCTAGAACGTTTTGAGATGACAACTTGAAATCCAATATCCAGTCTAGTAGACGTGAATGTAAAACTCAGCACTATGCAGAGCCCAAAAGATGAAGCTGAAAAGTCTAGAATGTTAAGTTACCCCTTCCAAGAACTTATTGGCAGCCTTTTATTTGCAGCACAGCTTACAAGGCCAGATATATGCAGTTAACTTTCTGAGTCGTTTTAACAGCAATTTTGGCACACAACACTGGGTTGCAGCGAAACGTATCCTACGTTATTTAAAAGGTACTATAAATTATAAATTGTATTTCAAGAAAGCTGGATGCTCTAAATTAGAAGGATACTGTGATGCTGACTATGCAGGTGACGTGGACCAAAGGAAGTCTGTAGGCGATTTTGTATTTATGAGGCAAGGATCTGCAATCTCATGGGCATCGAAGAAACAGGCAACTACGGCATTATCAACTTGTGAGGCTGAGTACATGTCGATGTGTGCGGCGGTACAAGAATGTTTATGGCTTAAAAGTTTCGAAGAAGAGCTATTTGGAAAGAAGACCGAACCTATACAATTATTTTGCGATAATCATGCAGCAGTACAACTGGCAATGAATGGTTCGTACCACTCCAGAACTAAACATATAGATGTTCGTCATCATTTTATAAGGGACTGCCTGACTGATGAAAAGGTGTTGTTAGAACCGATTCCTTCTAATGATATGATAGCCGATGCACTCACAAAGCCGTTGGTGAACCAAAAACTATCTTGCTGTCTAAAGGGCATGTGAATAGTTTAATATTAATTTTAGTGAGGATATTGAAAATGTAAATTAATAATTAAACATGTATTTGGCAGCATTTTTCTATCGTATTAATTTCAACTCTGTATTCTAAATTATCTAATGTTTTTTATTATCTATGTTTTTTTTCAATATACGTTTACTACTAAAAAGAAGTTTCTTGAACAAGCCACGCGCGTTTTGATTTTTCATTTTGCTCTGCAAGTTTTTTTTTGGTTAATTTTTAAGACGATATTTCATCATATCGGTATCGGTATTTAAGAACTAAAGTTCTTAAAAATTTACATAAGTTGCAAAAAACTTTATAAAACAGTACAAGTGGTAGTAGCAACGTTGTTTTTTATGATGTCACCGGGCTGTACAACAGAAGTTAAAATCGCGATTTTTATCGATTGGTTTCCCTCACTTAATTGTGAATAAAATCAAAAGTTGTTGTTTAAGTTTAATGATATATGGCTCGATTTGTTTGGAACATATTTCCCTATATGCTTACAGAAAAAGAATAGAATTTTTTTAATTTTTATGAATTTCTTAAAAACAAAAAATGAACAATTTTTTAGCCACGATTTCCACCATATCTCTGAAACTACTGAGCTGATTAAAAAACAATGTTGCTTTCGCACTAGCAAAGTTTTCTTTGCAAAGCTTTAATTCAGCCGATTGAAAGACAGAAAGGGGAATACTTCATCTCTTCGTGTTTCTACCGGCTGAATTAAAACTTTGCAAAATACACAGAAAAAATTATCATAGGTTTTTATTTTAACACATATGTGTTTGACTTTGTTTTTAAATTTTATTATTTTTTTCTTTGGTTGTTGAAAATTTTTATAGAAAAAAATTTGATTTTTTTCTTATTAAATATTTACGAATTTTAGTGTTTGATTTTACGAATTTTGTGATAGGTCCCATTTCCGTAAACTAAATATTTGAATTTATGAATTTAGTAATAGAATACGAATTAGTTTTTTCTGTGTAAACTTTGCTATTGTCAAAGCGGTGTTTTCATGGCTGAAAGATAATGTTGTTGCCGAGTTTCGGATTCTTTATTTAACTTAATAGGACAAACCGTTCTCCAGTTAACATTTGTCGTGCAACTGCTTCCTTTTTGAGATAACGGTATATCTCGAAAACAAGAACTAATTTGAAGAAACCGAGTAATTCAAATTCAGCGCCCCAAATAACAAAAACACACTTTCCGTTGCTTCAGTCCAAAAATTGACCTGAATTTGTAATCGGTAATTTTAAAAGTGATAGATTTTCAAAATTTTTTTAGCAGATGTACTGTTGTTTTCACTTGTTGATCAGAGAAGTTTTAATTATTTTTTTAATTGAACTCAATGTTTCCATAGTATTTTATTTAGGAACTTCATTAATATTACTTTTTGTAGTATATAAAATTTTCTCCAAGTTTTTTCTTGTAGAATATCAATTCCATTAGAGTAGAATGTTCACGTGCTTCTAATGAATCGATTTTACCAATTTATCATTATATAACCATTCTGCAGACAAAACTACAAAATTGCTTAAGCATTTGTGAATAAGTTCTTGATTTTATTAAAAATGTCACTACTATTAAGTTATTTTATCAGGATGTACATTAAAATTCTCGCAATAAATACCTGGGATTGAAAATGTTGCATAGTTTCCGAGAATGTATGCAAGACTTAACTATTTTTTTAGTTAACTTCAAAAAAGGGTAAAATATCGCAAAAAATTACAAAAGTCGCAATATAAGACGAGTTTGAAAAAGTCGCACAAAAGCTCGCTGGCCGTCAAAAAGGTGGCAAAATGCGACTTTAGTGGACAAACGGTAACGCTGGATAGAATCTATTTTATTTTGTGTACGTTTTTTCTTATGCTCTCAGTTTTACCCACTCATTCTCTCAACAATGTTGCCGTGTTTTAATAAAATTTCATACATTTTTCATACGAAATATTAGAACAAAAGAAAATAAACAATAATATGAGAGCATTTTGAAGCTACTGCCGCCGATTTAGTTTTGGGCCTCTTTATTTGGCAGCGTTTTTGCCTGAAGTTGCAGACTTAGTTCTGTTTCATCATTAAAGTTTTTGTTATCTTTATTTGCCAAATTTGTTTTTCCATGCTTGCAAATAATAAAAGTTTCATGAAGAAAATTTCATGAAATATTTCATCATGTAAATTAAGTCTAAAATAGCTAAAAAACCAAATGTTTTTTAAAAAAGCTAAAAAAAAGTGCTAAAAGATAAATGTAATAGTTCAAGTTAAATAGAAAAATATTAAGCTAAATTTAGCTCGAAAAAAGCTAACCTGCCCTCTTATTCCGTAATTCGCTAAAAATCGATAAATCGACCTTATAGATTTTTAGCGATGGAGATTTAGCTTTAGCGAGTTACAGAGTAAGGAGCCTGGTCACACTACTGCAATGTGCAAGGCCAGCTGATCAGAGATGCCATATTTTATTATTCCGTATGGCAATTTTCAAAGGTTTAAGCCATAGAATAACATAGAAGCCTGACTGGTTGCAAATAGTTGTCAGAAACCTAAGTCGGTTGTCAAAAAAACCTAAATCTAAGAATGTATTAGTAGAACATTTTCTATCAGTATTGGTTTAAGTAAAAATTTCCACACAGCACCAAATCATAATTAGTTGTACAAAAAGTATTTTACAAAATTTATATTTTTTAGACACGCATTTTTAGTTATTATATACAATTAATTTTACATTAATTAATGAAAATATTAATTTAGAATAATTTTTAATACATTTCAGCTCAAAAAATTTTTATTTCCTAAACATTTTTTTTCAATTGTTCTGTTTAGTACTAAAAATATTCATCCCAAATAGTAACAAAAATGCAATACTGTTAAATAAAAAAAAAGGGTTGAAAACTTCTATAAATTTCAACACACAAATGTCAACAAAATTAAAAAAAAAATAATTTAAAATTACAGCAAGAAGAAACATAAAATTTATACTAAAACAAATAAAAAAATTAAATAATATGAAAAAAGTGTTTGTGTGTGCAAAAAAGATACATTTTACCGCGTTTTTAAGTGCAAAAATTACTCTCTGTGATATATTGAATTGCCTCTCTCAAGTTTGTTGAATACACGAGATCATAGTTGCCAGTTGAAATAGGGATAAATTCGTCAAATTTCGAGGAAAAATCGTCAAAAACGTCAAAATAATTTTCCCAAATCGTCAATATTTAAAAAACACTTTCGGGGTTAATAACACAAATTTTGTATGGAAATCTACTTTATAAGCAGAATAATAATGTATTATGAATAACACAACCAATAAATTCAGTTTTTACATAAAATAAAAGAAATTCTTATTAATAAAGAGATCAACTGTTGTTTTAACTGATTAAACAGTATAATCACACGTTTAGTGTACACATTAATTAAAATACTTTTGAGAGGCTTAGTGCAATAACTCCTAAAGCCACAAAAAGAAAATATCGAATAAATCGACTTTTAAGTTTAAACAAAAGTATTTGCAAATACTAGAATTTATCAAAAATTTTCTCTAGAATGCAATGCTATGGTACCTAGCAACTGAATGAGCACATAAAACCAATTTTTGATGTCATGTGGCTTACCGATTTAAAAAACTATTCAAAAACAAATCTTATAATCTAAACCAAAGTTATAACTGCTAAAAAGCTAATAACAGCTAACATTTTTACAATTTTAAATACATTTCGCCAAGCTTCGCTTTTTTGAGATATGAGATACCAATATATTTGAAAAACTTAGAATAGTGGAGTTCAGTGTTTTTATGAAATACAACAGCAAAATGCAAAAGAATTCATAAAAAAGCTATGATAATTTGCATTTGCGCTTTCGCAAGACTATTTGTATCAAACACTGAACTCCGTTAATTTCTTTGTAAATATTTGAGCATTGCCTTCTACATAGTGTATAACATTTTCTATATATGATATACATCCATATAATATGTATGTATGCAGCAGTTGATAAATTATGGAGAGGAAGGGGTTTAATTAAACTCTGTAATACTAAAAATATCAACAAAAAAATAGTTAAGTATGACATAACTATCCCTTTTACCCTTTACTTTTCTTACATATTGTAGCAACTTATAATTCTTAAAAATCGTCAAATTTAAGGTAAAAATCGTCCAGTCGTCAAAATGCCATTTTTGACACCCTAAATCGTCAAAATGACGATAAATCGTCAAATCTGGCAACAGTGCACGAGACCTATACGTGTAAGAGAGTTGTCAATTTTTATAGACAGGCCGAGAGTTGGAAATCTACGTATTTATCTATGGTTTAAGCCATTGATAAACAGTTTAAGCTTCCACTTGAAAACGGCAAACAGAACTAGCACTCAATTAATTAATTTATTTATTTTCAGATTAATTGATTATAGTTTAAAACTAAGATTAAGCTCTTTCTTAAAAATTAACTCTAATGGCTAATAAATCAGTAAACGTTTTAGCGCTTTAACTTTTTACTTAAAAAGTAAAATATTAATTTGGGAAAAAGCTCGTTACTAAATTAATGTAATTAATTAATTCCCAAAAAAAGAACTTTTTATAAATATGCGAGTGCCCGCATACATGTTGGCATCACAGCTCATTGCGAAAACAATTTGTAGCTGTTGTTGCTTTTATTTATTTTCAACTGCCTTTACAACTACAATTTAGAGTTGGAAAAACCAAGCTGTTATAGTACGCAAGTAGAGAAAATAAAAAACGACTGATTATGGAGCTCATGTTTCAACTTTGATATTATAAACTTCTTATTCTTATGATTAGGAGTTTAATATATCTTTAGCTTTTCTATGAGATTTTTGGGTAAAGATTCCCTGACGATTTGCATTAGCCCTAATGAAATGGCCATAGGAACTAGCTAATACCCCTCCATAATCAATTTCAATGTATTTTAATGAAAATTTAATATTTTACTTAGAAAGTAAAATATTAAGTTGGAAAAAAGCACGTTAAAAATTAAAATTAATGTAATTTAATAATTCCCAAAACAGAGAACTGTTTATAAATATGCGAGCGCCCGCGCAAAAAAATACATGTTGGCATCACGGCTCATTGCGAAAACAATTTGTAGCTGTTGTTGCTTTTATTTATTTTCAACTGCCTTTACAACTACAATTTAGAGTTGGAAAAAACCAAGCTGTTGTAGTACGCAAGTAAAGAAAATAAAAAACATGATTGATTATGGAGCTCATGTTTCAACTTTGATATTATAAGCTTCTTATTCTTATGATTAGGAGTTTAATAGAATATCTTTAGTTATTCTATGAGATTTTTGGGTAAAGGTTCCCTGACGATTTGCATTAGCCCCAATGAAATGGCCATAGGAACTAGCTAGTACCCCTCCATAATCAACTTCAATGTATTTTAATAAAAATTTAACATTTTACTTAGAAAGTAAAATATTAAGTTGGGAAAAAGCACGTTAAAAATTTTATTGATTATAGAGTTCATGTTTTAACTTTGTTATTATAAACTTCTTATTAGTATGATTAGGAGATTAATATATCTTTAGTTTTTCTATGAGATTTTTGGGTAAAGGTTACCTGACGATTTGCTTTAGTCCCAATGAAATGCGCATAGGAACTAGCTAATATCCCTCCATAATCAATTTCAATGTTTTTTAATAAAACTTTAATATTTTAATTAAAAAGTTAAATATTAATTTGGGAAAAAGCACGTTACAAAATTAAAAATTATGTTTAAGCGCTAGTTTAGTTAAACTAAACTAAATGTAGTTCATACTCAACAGCATGAATCACTTCCCCATGTATTATGCCTAGTTTAAACTGTAATAATGTGGCAGCACCACGATAAATGTGAAAAATAAATTGATCTGCGACGGGATATCGATAAAAAGATATGTTTTGTATTGGAAGTTTAAACGCTCAATCTTATGCGTTTAATATATTGTTTATATGTTTACTGATTTATAGATAGTTTAACTTGCACTGATTTATCAGTGAATAATTGCATAGCGAAACTCCTAGACAAAATAATTGCTAACCGCTTGTGGTGGTTAGTCACGTCAAAAAAACTTATTAGTACACATCAGATAGGGTTCAGACAAGGCAAGTCAGTATCGGATGCGCATATTTATATAGACCACTTAATCACAAAGGCTCTAAATTACAAAAAACATTTATCATTAATATCATTGGACTTTTCAAAAGCATTCGAAAAAATCGGACTACACACGATTATTCACCAGCTAATTGAATGGGGCATAGGACCCGTTATCACAAGATACATCAACAATTTCCTAACAAATAGAAAAATTAGAATAAAAATCAACAACGCCTACTCTAGCACTTATCCGTTATTTAATGGTATACCTCAAGGGTCACCCCTATCAGTGATCCTTTTCTTAATTTCTTACAACAAATTAAGTAAATACCTAACCGAACTAAATGATTTCAAATTCTGCGCATATGCTGATGATTTTTATATAATCAAGGAACTCAATCAGGATAAATCACAAACTATTGACGTACAATCATTGATCGCTTTTATAACCCACTGGGGTAATTACTCAGGAGCTAAATTATCTTTGGCTAAATGTAAACATCTACACATTTGTAGGAAAAGAAATTTGTAGGAAAGAAACTATAGTATCAGCTGGTTCTTTCACCATAGAAAGCAGCGACTCTCTTAAAATACTAGGCCTAATTTTCAACAGCAAATATAACTGGAAAGATCATATAAATTACATGGAGCATAATCTAACCAAAAGATTAAATATAATAAAATGTATTGCCAATAAAAAATACAACTGCAATATATATTCCATAATTTCAGCAACCAAAGCAATAATGTTAGCTAAAATTGACTTCGGCCTCTATTTATACGGCTGGTCAGCCAAATCATCCCTCAGAAAAATAAAAACAATTGCTAATTCGGCAATTAGAATATCATTGGGAGCTTTCAGAACGACACCCATACACAACATGTTATATGAAGCTAATATCCCAACCCTCGAAATGAGAAGAAACTTTTTGACTTTTAGACTTGTACGCAACATTATAAACTGTACTAACTCACCTATTTTCGAAATTCACAACAATTTAACCAGTATGAACCCTAACCTGAAGGATTCTATACTAAGCAAAATCATCAACTATTCTAAACAAAATCTCCTCCCAATAGATCCCATTAATAACTTTCCTACCGCCAATAAACCACCCTGGCACCTCAAAACAGACAGTCTTAACACTTCATTAAGCCAACATCTAAAAACCAATACTCCACCGGACATTTATAACCAACTATTTCTACAAACAACCCAACTTTACCCTAATTACACCATAATTTATACGGATGGCTCCAAAAATGAACAAAACATATCTTACAGTGTAACAACCAATAACACTATAATAAAAACCGCGTTACTTCCACAATACACCTCTGTATACTCCGCGGAGCTAATTGCCATATTTGAAGCCATAAACCACGCATTAAATTCATCCGACAAAATAATAATCTGCACCGACTCGCTTTCGTCCATCAACGCTATAAAGAATATCCATAACCGAAATTATTATGTAAGCTTTATTAGGAATTGCTTAATAAACAATTACCCACAAATTATAATTCTATGGGTCCCAGGCCATTGCTCTATACTAGGTAACGAATTCGCTGATGCTACGGCAAAAGCAACCCTCAACTCTCCAGCCTATTTAACCGAAAACTTCAACACAAAGGACATAACCAAACATATTAACAAAGTTTTCTCGCAGGCAGAAGACTCATGGACTACTTCATCCGATTGGTATAAGGAAATCAACCACAACAGAATTAATATAGACAATTACTTAAAGACCAATATAGGCAATACACTTAGTGCTAGAGACTGTCAAAATTTTATAAGACTAAGACTTGGTCATACGCTAATCACTAAAAAAATGCTATTGAATCCAGACGCTTCCAATCTCTGCCCTTACTGTGAAACAGATCCAATTTCAATTAATCATATCCTGATATATTGCTCAAAATTTAATAACAACCGAAACAATCTATTTCAAATGAATCCTATTTCCTACCTTTCCAACCCTTCAATAAACAATATACTCACCGTAATAAAATTCTTAAAAAGAAACCACATATTCCAAGATATTTAAAAAAAAAATTTTTTTAGTTACAAACATATGTAAATCAAAGATATATTATAAAAATAAACAATAATTTTTTTTTCCTACAACTGCTAATAACATGTAAATAAAATTAGTTAGTAAGTAAAACTATTGTAATACCATCTAGCTGAAGGCCCCAGTTGCCATTGCTATAGATATATAAGGTATCCTAAGTATTTTATGGTATCTTATAAATATAAATAAATAAATAAATAATCAGCACTAAATCGAATAAAAAATTATATTTTTAATGAAATAAATTCAAAAATAAACTTCCATCCATGTTACAGTAATTGTATCATGCTTCCTTCCATCATACAAAAATAACGCTTTTTACATTTTATGTAATTGTAAACTTATTAAAAAAGTACATTGCTGTGGTTTTTATGCTCACAACCAGGTATGTTTGCAATAAATTAGTGGTGCATTAAATGCAATATTCAGCATATTCAGTAATCAGTATGTTCCCGTACGTGCACGAAGTTACCCAAACTTAACCAAAAGATTTTTTAAATACAAATTTTGTATTGATGCGATATCGGCAAAGTTTAGGCAACTTCGAACACATACAGGAACAGATTAATGTGCTGTTTCCACAATGCAAACATAAATCTTAGACAAACAATGCTTGTTTGCATTGTGGAATCAACACATAAGTATATATGAAATTAATTAAACGAAACTTTTTTATTCCAAAATACGATTTGTAAATTGAATATAAAATTAATAGCAATTGAGCGAACGCAAAACTAATTCTGGTAACACAGATATGTATGTTGGCGCACATAACACCACGTTTTCACGAGATATAATTTCGTTTTACCATTTGTCAAACTTCATACATAAAATCATTAGAAAAATGTTAGTGCTATATTTTCATATCGACTTTGACTTTTGCCAAGACAAATCAATGGCTCGTGAAGACGCTATGTAATGATGTGATGCAAAATTTATGGGTTGATTATGGATGGCAACCGAACTTCAGTTGGGTTGCCAGTTGCTACAAATCATATTACCGATGGCAACTGAGAGCTGTCCATTTCGGTTGGTTTTTAGTGCTTTTCTGGCAACAACGAATTTTCAGTTGCCAGCTGGCAACGCAACTGAAGTTCGATTGCTTTCCATAATAGTCCCAATAATTCACGTGGACAAACTCTATATTAACAAAACTTTAGCTTCATTTTTGTTGTTTTAGGAACGTTACGTATGGTAAGAGAAATGCGAGTTCCTCTTTTTAAGCAATCACCCATTTTATAACAGTTTTCACAGTTTTCATAATTGTAAATGCGATCGCAAAGAACATCTTGATCCACTTCGCTAATAGAATGCAAGTAGCTTTTATAAAGAGTGTCCTTCAATATCAATAGACTACGTGGCTCCAGAAGTAGTTTAAAGAAACCCTTTTTCGTGGTTACTTCATTTTTATTCGATTTAATATCCGAGTCTTCGGATAAAGTTTCTCTTTGTGTAAATTCTAGGACCGTATGGGACCCACAAGAAATCGTAGATATGGTGGGATAAAAGAGTGGACCGTCTGTGTGAGGCATTATTCCTTGACCTGGACGATATTCATTGACTAAAATATGATTAGCCTTTTGCGTTTCGAAAATGCTAAGGTTATTGATTTTTTCAACGTATGTCTGCAGCCATTCGGGGATTTCTTCGGCAAGCATTCCGTTTGGGTGTGGAATGCCACCATAATTGATAAGACGACGATTTAGCAACTGAGTCCACTTTGGCTTAGGCGTTCTCTCAATATAAGAAAGGATACGCTGTTCTTCTTCAGATGTTATAAAGTTTGGAATATACATAACTGTCGGAGGGCACTAAAAAGTGAATGTTTCAAACATTAAACTACAGAAAAGAACTACTTAAAGACACAAGCCTACCTTTCGCACAAGGAAATCACTAAAGTCCATCTTAGATTTTTTCAACTAATGTTAGTTTTACAAATTTTTAGTTTAACATTACTCATTCGCAAACAAACATGCCGGAATAAAAACAAAAATTTGAGATTTTATTATTTTATTGGAATGGCCTTGAAATGTCAAATTTACGGAGTAATTCACAATAGGATCATTAGGTGGTGGCCAGACTCTCAATAGCATGTACCAAGGTGTATATATATACAGGTGATATCATAAGCACAGCTGTTCTACTTTTTTCCGCATATTAGATATATCATAAGCACAGCTGTTCTACTTTTTTTCCGCAAATTAGATGCTCGGATGTCAAAATTTGTATACGTTGACATATGGGCTGAGATGTCAAATGTTATTGTAATGTTGTAGTTGTTTTAGAATCAGCAACACCTGATAAAATTAATTCACCTTGGGCTGTACCAAGGCATATTCATTACAGGTACCGCCATAACTAAAACATATACAACACCAAAAAACACATGTACTTTGTTGGTAGAAATACCCCAGAAATATGTCAAATCCATTATCTGTGAGTTGCACACATTCATAAGCTCTCACAAATTTACTAACACATGCCTGTTGTTGATAGAAAAATCTCAGACATGTGTCAAAATCTATTGGCTGTGTGACGCAACCATTCTCAAATTTACTAAACCAGCTGTTCTTGTAGTGGTACCTGTTCAATATACCTTGGGATGTACACACGTACACTGTGTGTGGGAAACACAGCCTGTAATGTCAAATCAGTGCTTTTCGAACCGTTTTTAGTGCTTTTTCAACTTTTCGACGCGAAAAATTTTAGAACTAGTGCTCGGTGCTTTTTTAGTATAATTTTTGGTTCTTTTTTAATTGCTTTTATGATTGCCGTCTACCTCGCTCGTTTACAGCTGAGTGAAACAGTGCCCTACACCTCCTTCCCAACCAAGCGTACCCACTACAAATTATCATGTAACGGGCTATTGGGTATTATAAAAGTACCTTTTCAAAAGAGGACCATCTGTTCAAATCATATATATATATATATATATATATATATATATATATATATATATATATATATATATATATTATATATATATATATATATATATATATATATATATATATATATATATATATATATATATATATATATATATATATATATATATATATATATATATATATATATATATATATATATATATATATATATATATATATATATATATATATATATATATATATATATATATATATATATATATATATATATATATATATATATATATATATATATATATATATATATATATATATATATATATATATATATATATATATATATATATATATATATATATATATATATATATATATATATATATATATATATATATATATATGTATATATATATATATATTTATAAAGAGTACATTTAAAAAAGCTACTTTCCGAAAAAATGTGCATTCTCCAAAAGTACATATTCAAAAGCTTTTGAGTAGTGTGCGCCATTACAAGGGCTACCATTATATGGATAAAAACAATAAGAAGAAGTAAACAAATAAAATTTATTGTAGATGGGCAACTCTATATGCACGAAACTACGTAAGTCGAAACGAAAAGTAAAGCTGAAAGTCCATAACACGCGTTTCGTGCGTTACGCGTTTTGTGTGTTTCATTCTTTAGACGCCTTTCTAAATTCAAGTTACATGCAACGCTTTTTGTGCGCCAATGTTTATGTTTTGATCAGCTGTAGTGTAAATATTTTTATCAAATAAAATAATTTTTGCAAAAATGTTAATTGAAATTGAAATGTTAAAAGAATTTGTGGAATTTATTGAGTTTATATATATAATATTTTGCGCAAGAAGGGCTCCAAAATAAAGCGAAACGGTTTTGGGTGCGTCCCTTGTATTTGGAACGGGAAGTGGGTGGTTTTTTGAACTCAGCGAGAGATATTCCAACAGATTGTCGGCTCTTCTTGACTTTAATGTAAATTTAATTGTGTCAGTACAATATTGAATAAAGTATAAAGATAAATTGATAAAATTAATAAACATAACAGAGATGAAACTTATTACATAAAATTAATCGATAAATAAAATGCAAATTTTGTTGATGAAAGAATTGTGTTAACAAATAAATTTTAATGTATTTTATTCTTGAAAACATTAGTAAACTCTATTGCGATAGGGTTTTTTTATTAAAGACTTCTTTTTTGTAAAAAAAAAAATTAAAAAAATAAACCACTATACAAACATATTCACCGATAACATGGAAAATATAATATAATTTGTCATCCCTGGCTATCAAAAACAGCTGTCATTTTTTCATGGCGTATGCGACGCATACAAAAGTAGAAAGTAAACCTACTTTTCGCGTCAATCGTTTTACGCTTTGTGCTATGTAACTCGTCACATACATTTACACTGATTCTACTTTTTTGACAGCCGCTTATAACGCGTTACCGTGTGTAACGCGTGTTATGGACTTTCAGCTTAAGTACTCTGTGCAAATTTGCGAAAAATGTTGATTAACATTAGTTTTTTCATAAGAAAAATGTGACAAGTAACCAATTATAATAGCCCTTGAAAGTATGCTGAAATTGTGTACGCATTTAAGAAACCTAATGTGTTTGTTGTAAATTCCACACGAAAAAAGTGGTGCTTATATTATTTCGCATGAAGACTCAAAATGTTGTAGATACATTTCATATGTTTTTCACAAAATAAACAGAGCACTACGTCTGCAACAATTTTTCATGAGAAATTTGTGAAAATTTTTTTTATATGAACTTTTGACAGCAGTTCGCACGAAATGATGAACACAGTACCATCCTTAAATTGGTAATTTTGACAGACATGCACAATTACTGATGGATCGTCTAGCTGACAAACCCACTGTAAAAACACAGTTTGTAAAAGTAGCTTAGACAAACAACGTGTTTGTGTATCACTTGTTACACATGGAATACGACAGGTAAAAAAAGAATTTCACCGAATCTATTAATTTTATATCATCTTGCAGTAATTTATATATTTTTAGGTTAATACAAATATGTACATACTTGTGCAGTACGATTTATTTTAAATCTAATAAAGATGGATTTTGACACCAATAATTATGCAATTTTAATTCCAAATTTCTTGTGTACATATATATTTTCTTGGTTGGCTCAATTGTTCCTCCAGGTCGCGTTCCAAACAATAGTGACATACATATATGCAAATTTTATTTCACATTTTTAATAACCGCACAGAAATTAGCAATACTGACTGGCCGTATTTTTCTCACTTGTACAATCTCATTTGCTCTCAAGATCCAATAATACAGGTCTGTGCAGCAGTACAACAAAAACGTCTTCCTACTGTGATTGTCAAAATAACTCTATATATAAAAAATATTGTTTATGTTGTTTTTATATTAAGTTTGACAAACATAGCATGAAAGCAAAGGGAGCAGCTGATCGTCAGCTGATGTCTTGCACAGACCTGTATTATTGGATCAATTTTGCTCCGCTAACGAGACAGCGAGACAAAATATGGTTTTTGTGGGAAGGCATGGTTTTTTTAATGAATTCATGGTTTTTTTTTAATTTCTATATATCGATATTTTTTCCAAATATATCGACAGTATCAAACTCGATATTTTTTTAGCTTTGGTTTTCTTTTTCGTGAAATTTTTAAAAACATTTCGGCACAGTCTTCATCAAATAAAATATTACTAACAAAATCTTTTATTTTATTTATAATATTTTGTCTATTCGAAAAAGTATCATTCTTTGAGTGTAATTTTGTTGATGTATGCTATATATATATATATATATATATATATATATATATATATATATATATATATATATATATATATATATATATATATATATATATATATATATATATATATATATATATATATATATATATATATATATATATATATATATATATATATATATATATATATTTATATATATATATATATATATATATATATATATATATATATATATATATATATATATATATATATATATATATATATATATATATATATATATATATATATATGTATATATATATATATATATATATATATATATATATATATATATATATATATATATATATATATATATATATATATATATATATATATATATATATATATATATATATAACGAGTGATTTTTTTGCTATTATCTTTTTGGCAACACTAGTTTTGACAGCTCACGCACGTTTTGTATCTTGTGTCACTGTCAAACATCTTCAGTTTGGTCTATAATTTAATCATGAATCGTCTTACAAACGAACAACGCTTGCAAATTATTGAATTTTATTACCAAAATGGGCTCTTGAAAAGTTAGATGAAGATCCACTTTTTTATCGATGAATTGTGTTCAGCGACGAGGCTCATTTCTGGTTGAATGGATACGTGAACAAGCAAAACTGCCGTATTTGGAGTGAAGAGCAGCCAGAAGCATTGCAAGAGCTACCAATGCATCCACAAAAAACAACCGTTTGGTGCGGATTATGGGCTGGCGGCATCATTGGGCCGTATTTCTTCAAAGATGATGCGAATCACAACGTTACTGTGAATGGTGAGCGCTACCGTGCGATGATAACAAACTTTTTTCTGCCCAAAATGGAAGAGCTTGACTTGCATGACATGTGGTTTCAACAAGACGGTGCCACATGCCACACAGCACGCGAAACAATGGACCAATTGAGAGGCGAGTTCGGTGAACAGTTTATTTCACGCTTGGGACCAGTCAATTGGCCGCCCAGATCGTGCGATTTAACGCCTCTAGACTATTTTTTGTGGGGCTATGTTAAGGCTAATGTCTATAACGACAAGCCCGCTTCGATTGACGCACTGGAAGCCAACATTGCCAACATTATTCGTGAGATACCGGCCGAAATGTTGGAAAGAGTATGCCAAAATTGGACTAAGCGGATGGACCATTTGAGGCGCAGCCGCGGCCAACATTTGCATGAAATAATCTTCAAACATTAAATTATATCGACCCAACTATCGATCCAAATAAATATTTCATGCATTTTTCTGAATTTTATGTGTTTTTTTTTTGTTTACTTTCCGATAGTTCTTATAAAATCACCCATTATATATATATATTGTTACGTTTTTAGTCATTTACATAAAAACGGGTTTTTTTATTTTCACAGGATTCGTTGAATTGCAATAAAATAAAACACGGATATTTATTTTACAAATAAATTCCCAGCAACACTTTATTTATTACTCTAAAAACACGTACAACTAAACGCGATGTACACACTAACTATTCTTGGCGATGTTTACTCGTCTAAGTTTAAAAACACACTTTTTTTCCATGTCGTCTGGCAGCCTCCCCTTATATAGTCGATTATAAAACGTTCTGGTAACTTCGCTAACTTTCTGGAATGTAGTTGTCTCTTTTTATCTTTAAGTATACGGCATGATCATTTGGTCTTTCTATGGTGTAGTGTATGTGCGTGTGTAGATGCATGAGATTTTTCTTCTGTTTGTTTATCTTCGCACACACACATACTCTAATGTTTGCAACTTAAACAAATTACGCTGTTATCAAGTTTACATCTCTTGCAGCTGATGTTGCTTAAGTTTAATGTCACCGTTTGTAATTGCAATTAAGCAGTCTCGAATAATCTTGTAGGTTCTAGCTACCGTTTCTTGAAGATTCCGGAAACTTCCATTTTGCGTTATTTTTGAATTCTATTGACAGTTGTCGAGTGATGCCAAGTTTAATTGTGGTACTTGGCTGCCAGGTTTTGATTTCATTGACATTACATAGGCAGTGTTGTATTTAGTGGTACCAAATACAGATTATCATCACAGCTGTTATTTTTATGTCGTTATATTTGAATCTGCTTTTTTCATTTCGTAACACTGCCGCCCACTTAAGCCTGTTCGTCCCGAATAGGCACACAATTACCTTTTCTATAGTTGTCTTGGCGCTGCCAGTGGTTTAATTTGTGTCTTCCGTCCAATGTACTGCTCTATCATGTGCACGACGTCATTCATCCTTTCGATGATACCACGGATCTCAGCTTCCAACTTGTAGTTTTCCCATGACGATCTCTTTTCCGTGCTATAAGCCTGTGTACCACATCCACTGGGTACTGCTCGATAATAATTATTAGCTGAGTACATGTGACTATTCCTGTTGTAACCTGTTCCTTTGCCGGTAGATGAACTGAAGACTTCTTTACTTGTACCGGGCGAAGTGTAGCTGTAACTACTTCCTTTACGCGCATATCTTGCAGAGGCTGGAGGGGCATCATTACTACAGCACTCATAGGCACCACGTTGTCTTATACCTTTTATGAAACCATCACGCGCCGCAGAAATTTGCATTTGTTGACGCTTAATTTCTCGAAGCTCTATTTCTAGATTTTCACGCTCTAATCTTTGGCGATCACGGTCCAGGCGTAATGATTCAGCTTCTCGTTGCAAACGTTTTCGTTCCACAGCCAATTTCGTACGCTCCTCAGCTAGTCGGGCTTCCTCCAGGCGCAGACGCTCTCCTATTTCTTCATGCCGTCTGTCCTTGTTACGTGCTTCAGGTTGATGACACTGCTCCCGTTGCCACTCTTGATGACAGCCATCACAACGAGACTTTTGATGGCTCTTCCATTTATTATTCCATGATGGCGAGACAGATTTAGTTTTCTTTCTTGTTGCGTTGCAGTTGCGCTGGATATGGCCTTTCTCTCCGCAGCTATAGCATTTTATTCGCACTTTGTTTTTATTTAAAGCCAAAGCTTGCACTACTGCCTCTTTGATGTCCTTTTCCCAATTAGCTTCTTTCTCGGTAATCACCTCCAGATTTCGGACCATATACGCTTGCGGCTTAGAAATTATCCTTGCGGTCTCCTGTGCTAAAGCATATGCCACAGTTTCTATAAAAGTAGGTTTCGGTGTCGCATATACTGCATACCTCACGTCAGGATCACTAATGCCACGCAATAAGGAATCAATTTTCAGCTGCTCCATCAATGGGTGATTTTCGCCAGGATAAGATAGTTGCACCAACCGCTCGATTTCCATTGCGAAATCTTGTAGGGACTCATTGGGCTTCTGTCTTCTACATCGCAATTCCATACGGTATATATCTCGCTTATGTTCGCCACCATATTTCCGCTGCAGTGCCGCCATTATGTCATCAAAATTGTTTCTGCAGCTCCCTGGTACGGTTTCGAGTACTTCCGCTGCGGCTCCTTTTAAGGCCAAAATCAACTCTATGGCCTTTTCTTCACTGTTCCAACCATTTTTGCTGGCAACTGTTTCGAACTGGAACTTGAAGATGTTCAAAGGTGCGCTGCCATCGAAACAAGGAGTCTTAATTCTGCTGGAAACCTCTGGAATAACTCTCACTGGCCCTCCTTGACGCTGAAGATTAACAATTTTTGCTTCCAGGTCATGTAATTTCTCGTCCACATCTTTTACATGCACTTCGATGCCGCCAATTTCTAAGCTATGGAGTTTGTTCTCTAGTTCTGAGAGTTTCTCGTCAAATTTGCTGACTTGTACTTCAATGCCATCTACTCTTCTATTTATGGCCTTAGAAATTTCTTGAAGTTTCTCATTTGTGGTCTTAGATGTTTCTTGAAGTTTCTCATTTGTGGCTAGCACCCTCGCGTTGTTAGCTCTAGATGTTTCTTGAACTTCAGCTAGCATTATCTTATTGTTAGCTCTAGATGTTTCTTGAACTTCAGCCAGCATTCTCTCATTGTTAGCTCTAGATGTTTCTTGAACTTCAGCCAGCATTTTCTCATTGTTACCTCTAGATGTTTCTTTAACTTCTTGAAATTTTTCCATCATAGCGGCGAACATTGTACTTAAATCCATTTTGCTTGTCGTGGCACGAGTACATACCCCTATTTCCTCTTTATCCTCAAATTCGTATGTCCCGATGTCGATGCCACGCTGCTTGAACTCATCTATCAGTCTCTTCTGAAGTTCCACTTTATTGCCTATTGTTGGCAGTTCCAGCTTACTCAGCTCCTTCTTTAGCTGCTCAACTCTTAGCTCTTCAAACTTCATGGCTTCTATTTATTATTTTTTTTAATGTCCTTTTTTATTAATTAATAATGTCCTTTTTTATTTTATTAATTAATAATGTCCTTTTTATTTTATTTTGCAATTTTACTTCTGACACCAATTGTTACGTTTTTATTCCTTTACATAAAAACGGGTTTTTTTATTTTCACAGGATTCGTTGAATTGCAATAAAATAAAACACGGATATTTATTTTACAAATAAATTCCCAGCAACACTTTATTTATTACTCTAAAAACACGTACAACTAAACGCGATGTACACACTAACTATTCTTGGCGATGTTTACTCGTCTAAGTTTAAAAACACACTTTTTTTCCATGTCGTCTGGCAGCCTCCCCTTATATAGTCGATTATAAAACGTTCTGGTAACTTCGCTAACTTTCTGGAATGTAGTTGTCTCTTTTTATCTTTAAGTATACGGCATGATCATTTGGTCTTTCTATGGTGTAGTGTATGTGCGTGTGTAGATGCATGAGATTTTTCTTCTGTTTGTTTATCTTCGCACACACACATACTCTAATGTTTGCAACTTAAACAAATTACGCTGTTATCAAGTTTACATCTCTTGCAGCTGATGTTGCTTAAGTTTAATGTCACCGTTTGTAATTGCAATTAAGCAGTCTCGAATAATCTTGTAGGTTCTAGCTACCGTTTCTTGAAGATTCCGGAAACTTCCATTTTGCGTTATTTTTGAATTCTATTGACAGTTGTCGAGTGATGCCAAGTTTAATTGTGGTACTTGGCTGCCAGGTTTTGATTTCATTGACATTACATAGGCAGTGTTGTATTTAGTGGTACCAAATACAGATTATCATCACAGCTGTTATTTTTATGTCGTTATATTTGAATCTGCTTTTTTCATTTCGTAACACTGCCGCCCACTTAAGCCTGTTCGTCCCGAATAGGCACACAATTACCTTTTCTATAGTTGTCTTGGCGCTGCCAGTGGTTTAATTTGTGTCTTCCGTCCAATGTACTGCTCTATCATGTGCACGACGTCATTCATCCTTTCGATGATACCACGGATCTCAGCTTCCAACTTGTAGTTTTCCCATGACGATCTCTTTTCCGTGCTATAAGCCTGTGTACCACATCCACTGGGTACTGCTCGATAATAATTATTAGCTGAGTACATGTGACTATTCCTGTTGTAACCTGTTCCTTTGCCGGTAGATGAACTGAAGACTTCTTTACTTGTACCGGGCGAAGTGTAGCTGTAACTACTTCCTTTACGCGCATATCTTGCAGAGGCTGGAGGGGCATCATTACTACAGCACTCATAGGCACCACGTTGTCTTATACCTTTTATGAAACCATCACGCGCCGCAGAAATTTGCATTTGTTGACGCTTAATTTCTCGAAGCTCTATTTCTAGATTTTCACGCTCTAATCTTTGGCGATCACGGTCCAGGCGTAATGATTCAGCTTCTCGTTGCAAACGTTTTCGTTCCACAGCCAATTTCGTACGCTCCTCAGCTAGTCGGGCTTCCTCCAGGCGCAGACGCTCTCCTATTTCTTCATGCCGTCTGTCCTTGTTACGTGCTTCAGGTTGATGACACTGCTCCCGTTGCCACTCTTGATGACAGCCATCACAACGAGACTTTTGATGGCTCTTCCATTTATTATTCCATGATGGCGAGACAGATTTAGTTTTCTTTCTTGTTGCGTTGCAGTTGCGCTGGATATGGCCTTTCTCTCCGCAGCTATAGCATTTTATTCGCACTTTGTTTTTATTTAAAGCCAAAGCTTGCACTACTGCCTCTTTGATGTCCTTTTCCCAATTAGCTTCTTTCTCGGTAATCACCTCCAGATTTCGGACCATATACGCTTGCGGCTTAGAAATTATCCTTGCGGTCTCCTGTGCTAAAGCATATGCCACAGTTTCTATAAAAGTAGGTTTCGGTGTCGCATATACTGCATACCTCACGTCAGGATCACTAATGCCACGCAATAAGGAATCAATTTTCAGCTGCTCCATCAATGGGTGATTTTCGCCAGGATAAGATAGTTGCACCAACCGCTCGATTTCCATTGCGAAATCTTGTAGGGACTCATTGGGCTTCTGTCTTCTACATCGCAATTCCATACGGTATATATCTCGCTTATGTTCGCCACCATATTTCCGCTGCAGTGCCGCCATTATGTCATCAAAATTGTTTCTGCAGCTCCCTGGTACGGTTTCGAGTACTTCCGCTGCGGCTCCTTTTAAGGCCAAAATCAACTCTATGGCCTTTTCTTCACTGTTCCAACCATTTTTGCTGGCAACTGTTTCGAACTGGAACTTGAAGATGTTCAAAGGTGCGCTGCCATCGAAACAAGGAGTCTTAATTCTGCTGGAAACCTCTGGAATAACTCTCACTGGCCCTCCTTGACGCTGAAGATTAACAATTTTTGCTTCCAGGTCATGTAATTTCTCGTCCACATCTTTTACATGCACTTCGATGCCGCCAATTTCTAAGCTATGGAGTTTGTTCTCTAGTTCTGAGAGTTTCTCGTCAAATTTGCTGACTTGTACTTCAATGCCATCTACTCTTCTATTTATGGCCTTAGAAATTTCTTGAAGTTTCTCATTTGTGGTCTTAGATGTTTCTTGAAGTTTCTCATTTGTGGCTAGCACCCTCGCGTTGTTAGCTCTAGATGTTTCTTGAACTTCAGCTAGCATTATCTTATTGTTAGCTCTAGATGTTTCTTGAACTTCAGCCAGCATTCTCTCATTGTTAGCTCTAGATGTTTCTTGAACTTCAGCCAGCATTTTCTCATTGTTACCTCTAGATGTTTCTTTAACTTCTTGAAATTTTTCCATCATAGCGGCGAACATTGTACTTAAATCCATTTTGCTTGTCGTGGCACGAGTACATACCCCTATTTCCTCTTTATCCTCAAATTCGTATGTCCCGATGTCGATGCCACGCTGCTTGAACTCATCTATCAGTCTCTTCTGAAGTTCCACTTTATTGCCTATTGTTGGCAGTTCCAGCTTACTCAGCTCCTTCTTTAGCTGCTCAACTCTTAGCTCTTCAAACTTCATGGCTTCTATTTATTATTTTTTTTAATGTCCTTTTTATTAATTAATAATGTCCTTTTTTATTTTAATAATTAATAATGTCCTTTTTATTTTATTTTGCAATTTTACTTCTGACACCAATTGTTACGTTTTTAGTCCTTTACATAAAAACGGGTTTTTTTATTTTCACAGGATTCGTTGAATTGCAATAAAATAAAACACGGATATTTATTTTACAAATAAATTCCCAGCAACACTTTATTTATTACTCTAAAAACACGTACAACTAAACGCGATGTACACACTAACTATTCTTGGCGATGTTTACTCGTCTAAGTTTAAAAACACACTTTTTTTCCATGTCGTCTGGCAGCCTCCCCTTATATAGTCGATTATAAAACGTTCTGGTAACTTCGCTAACTTTCTGGAATGTAGTTGTCTCTTTTTATCTTTAAGTATACGGCATGATCATTTGGTCTTTCTATGGTGTAGTGTATGTGCGTGTGTAGATGCATGAGATTTTTCTTCTGTTTGTTTATCTTCGCACACACACATACTCTAATGTTTGCAACTTAAACAAATTACGCTGTTATCAAGTTTACATCTCTTGCAGCTGATGTTGCTTAAGTTTAATGTCACCGTTTGTAATTGCAATTAAGCAGTCTCGAATAATCTTGTAGGTTCTAGCTACCGTTTCTTGAAGATTCCGGAAACTTCCATTTTGCGTTATTTTTGAATTCTATTGACAGTTGTCGAGTGATGCCAAGTTTAATTGTGGTACTTGGTTGCCAGGTTTTGATTTCATTGACATTACATAGGCAGTGTTGTATTTAGTGGTACCAAATACAGATTATCATCACAGCTGTTAGTTTTATGTCGTTATATTTGAATCTGCTTTTTTCATTTCGTAACAATATATATATATATATATATATATATATATATATATATATATATATATATATATATATATATATATATATATATATATATATATATATATATATATATATATATATATATATATATATATATATATATATATATATATATATATATATATATATATATATATATATATATATATATATATATATATATATATATATATATATATATATATATATATATATATATATATATATATATATATATATATATATATATATATATATATATATATATATATATATATATATATATATAATGGGTGATTTTATAAGAACTATCGGAAAGTAAAAATAAAAAACACATAAAATTCAGAAAAATGCATGAAATATTTATTTGGATCGATAGTTGGGTCGATATAATTTAATGTTTGAAGATTATTTCATGCAAATGTTGGCCGCGGCTGCGCCTCAAATGGTCCATCCGCTTAGTCCAATTTTGGCATACTCTTTCCAACATTTCGGCCGGTATCTAACGAATAATGTTGGCAATGTTGGCTTCCAGTGCGTCAATCGAAGCGGGCTTGTCGCTATAGACATTAGCCTTAACATAGCCCCACAAAAAATAGTCTAGAGGCGTTAAATCGCACGATCTGGGCGGCCAATTGACTGGTCCCAAGCGTGAAATAAACTGGTCACCGAACTCGCCTCTCAATTGGTCCATTGTTTCGCGTGCTGTGTGGCATGTGGCACCGTCTTGTTGAAACCACATGTCATGCAAGTCAAGCTCTTCCATTTTGGGCAGAAAAAAGTTTGTTATCATCGCACGGTAGCGCTCACCATTCACAGTAACGTTGTGATTCGCATCATCTTTGAAGAAATACGGCCCAATGATGCCGCCAGCCCATAATCCGCACCAAACGGTTGTTTTTTGTGGATGCATTGGTAGCTCTTGCAATGCTTCTGGCTGCTATTCACTCTAAATACGGCAGTTTTGCTTGTTCACGTATCCATTCAACCAGAAATGAGCCTCGTCGCTGAACATGGAAGAAGCGCGCGATGAACTTTCTTAACAGAGCACGCATTTTGGTAATAAAATTCAATAATTTGCAAGCGTTGTTCGTTTGTAAGACGATTCATGATTAAATTATAGACCAAACTGAAGATGTTTGACAGTGACACAAGATACAAAACGTGCGTGAGCTGTCAAAACTAGTGTTGCCAAAAAGATAATAGCAAAAAAATCACTCGTTATATATATATATATATATATATATATATATATATATATATATATTTATATATATATATATATATATATATATATATATATATATATATATATATATATATATATATATATATATATATATATATATATATATATATATATATATTGGGTGTTTTTTATTGAGGTATAGAACTTTAAGTTGGCATCACTTTTTTAACTGGCGGCCATTTTGTCAGCTGTCAAGTGATTAATATTTAGTTTGGTTTGCCATTTCATCATGAACAGGTTGACAAAAGAACAACGCTTGCAAATCGTGCAAATTTATTTCGAAAATAATGGTTCAGTTCGCGAAGTTTACCACAAGCTCCGTCCATTTTATGGTCGACATAATCGTCCATCAGAGCAATTAATTCGGTTAACCATGGATCGTTTTCGCACTACGTTTACTCTATGTGATAATACGCATCCGCAGAGACGTCGAACAGTGCGCACCGAAGAAACAATTGCCGCTGTAGAGCAAAGTGTTGAAGAGGACCCGAATGAATCGATTCGCCACAGTGCACAGCAATTGGAGCTTTGGAGACCGGTATAGAGCCACGATAACCGACTATTTTGTTCCCGAATTGGATGGCATGAATGTGGATGAGTTGTGGTTCCAACAAGACGGCGCTACATGCCACACAGCGCACGTCACAATCGATTTATTGAAGGAAACATTCGATGAGCGCATAATTTCGTGGAATGGACCTGTCAATTGGCCACCAAGATCGTGTGATTTGACACCATTGGATTATTTTCTTTGGGGATATGTGAAGTCGCTCGTCTACGCCAACAAACCAGAAACGTTAGGGGACTTGGAAGCCAACATTCGTGGCGTTATTGCCAACATACGGCCCCATATGCTCGAAAAAGTGGTTGAAAATTGGACCTGTAGAATTGGCTTTATTCGAGCCAGCCGCGGCGGCCACATGCCCGAAATCATATTTAAACATTAATGGCATAAAATTATCCTTCCAATAAAGCCAAATTGATGGACATTAAAACGATTTTCTTGTGTTTTATTTCAATTCGAAGTTCTATACCTCTAAAAAAACAACCCTGTATATATATATATATATATATATATATATATATATTATATATATATACTGCGGACACCCCAAATAAGCGGATCATTATTTTTTATGCACCCTATGATATGGGTATCAAATGGAAAGATTTTCTGCGAAGAGAACTCAAAATAAAATGGAACTACTTAAATGGCAATATGGCGGACACACCAAATGTATCAATAATGATGATATGCGCCCCAATAATATGGGTATCAACTGAAATATATTTCTGCGAAGGGAATGATATGGGATTCAAATGAAAACGATTTTTGAGAAGGCAACTCAAAAGAAAGTGGAACTATCCTAAAAACCATATGGCGGACACCCCAAAATGGCAATCCACTAATTTGTATGCGCCCTGTTATTGTGGGTATCAAATGAAAGGGTTTTCTGGGAAGAGAACTCAAAATAAAATGGAGCTACTTAAAGGACAATATGGCGGCCACACCAAAATGGCGGATCAATATCTTTTATCTGCCGCAATAATATGGGTATCAAATGAAAAAGATTTCGGAGAAGGGAATGATAACATGGGTATCAAACGAAAATTTTTTCTTAAAAACAGTCAAAAGAAAGCGTAACTGCCCTAAAAATAATATGGCGGACAACCCAAAATGGCAGTCCACTAATTTTTATGCGCCCAATTTATATAGGTATCAAATGAAAGGGGTTTCTAAAATTAAAACTCTAGATAAACTTATAGTTTACAAACAAGAAATATCGGGAGGTTTTTAAATAAAAAACTTATTGCTCCAAACTGCGGACGAACCAAATTGGCGGGTCATTATTTGTGTATGCCCCCATGATATGGGATCAAATAAAAGGAATTTTTGAGAAGAGAACTCAAAACAAAATAGAGTTACTCTAAACACAATATGGCGGACATTCCATAACGAAAGACCACTATATTGGATACACCCCCATGATATGGGTATCAAATGTAAGGGATTTCTGACAAGAGAACTCAAAATAAAATAGAATTACTCTAAATACAATATGGTCCCGTTATAAGTGTATCAAATGAAATAAAATTGAAACTTCATATAAACTTTAAGCTCACAAACAACAAATATCGGAACTTTTTTAATTAAAAACTTACATCTTCAAAACTGCGGACTTCCCTAATCGTCCGATTGTTGCGGGTATCAATTGAAAGGTATTTCTGAGAAGAGAACGCAAAATAATTATAGACCAAACATAATATGGCGGACCACAATTTTTTATAGGTCTGCATGATATGTGCGTCCAATGAAAAGTATTTTTAAAAATAAAACTGTAAACCAACTTAAAGCTCACACAAAACAAAATTCCACAATTTAAGTTTACAACTTACTGCCACAAAAATTCAGACATGCTCTCCAATGAAATGGGTGTCAAATGAAAGGAATTAAAGAGTTTTCTACAATTAAAACTCCAAATAAACTTAAAGTGCTCAAACAATACCTATGATTTTTATAATTTTAACTGATACATTTAGCGGTGCTGCAAATATGTAATATTATTTACAATGAAAATTTTTGATAAAACAACGTTAACTTTGAACAGTGTTGAATACATATAATTATATTGGTTAAGCCCTTATGACACTACATTTTTCTTGCATTGTTGTGCTATAGGATTGAAAGAAAGAAATAGCAAATGATAGAAAGAAACAACTATACAAAATGTAAACAAAACGTAATGGCTTCTTTAAGTGCTGCCTACTTTTTATTTATAATAAAACGACAAAAGAAAAAGAAGTTGAAAAAAAGAAGAGCTAAGTCGCTGAATTCGTGAATAAACCGCTAACTTGGCAACACTTTAATGTTTCAAGCTTGAAATGTCAATTTTAAGTTGAACATTTTAACATTTTTTTTGACAGGCCCCCATTTTTATCGATAACATTAGTAAAAGCTTTGACAATTTGGTATTTATCTTAATATAGCTGAACTCTTTGCACCTAGTAAAATTTCCTATTATATTCTATTTGCACTGTTCTCCAAAATTTGAAAAATGAAGAAAAAATGTAGTGTCATAAGGGCTTTACTCAGATGGCGCTGCAAACGGTCAATATTTTCACAATAATAAAAATGTCATATAATCAAGAATACTTGCACTAAAAATATTAATATATCGAGCATTTGCTGCAACAGAGTCATAACTAAAGAACTCCGAGTAAGGCTCGGTCTACCAGATATTTATTTATAAGAAAGGTATTTTTTGTTTTATTTTTAAAAAAATTTTGCGGACTACGTATGAACTATCATTGTTGAAAATATATCGATCTTCTGATATATCGATATTTTTTATTCGATATATATCGATGCCGATCGATACATTTATTTAAAAATATATCGATATATTTTTTTCACTTGCCCATCCTGTGTAGTGAATGTTAGCACACTTTGAACTAAAATTTATTGTGATTCAATGAATTGATTAATTCATTGCATGACTTTAATTGGGACTATAGAAGATCGTTTTCGTCGACAATTATGTTATATGCGGAAACGATCCTTAACTAAACGATTTTTATAGTTACATCCTAGCTAAGGAAAAAAATCTTAACATGTACTTTACTTTTTTTTCAAAAAAAGTCAATATATAAATGCTTTTTATAGCTGTTTTACACTATCTCACAAGAAAATGTAGAAAATGCAGCCCTGATCTAATAAGTTTATGGAAAGTTTTAAAAAAGCAATAACAACACGTTATATCAGGGAAGCATTTTGTGCAGAAGCCGAACAGGTTGTATAACAGTCTAAAAACAGCTTTACTGATATTTTTCGTCAAAAAATAAATTATTTCGGCCAAAAATAAAAGTTAAAATTTAATTTTTATTTTTTCGGCTTAAAATAAAAGTTTAGATTTCATCGCTATTTATCTGGTTGTTGTCACTGTCTCATTCTTTCCTGAAACGAATATATATATACTAGCGGAAATAAAGAGCAGAACTCTGCAGAAGAGCACTTATATGTTTAAAAAACTAGACTTCTTTCACTACAATGTTGCTACGAAGAAATGTATACTGAAAATCATCTATTGAACTCCTTTAACCCACGAAAAAATAAATGAATTTTCGAGATTTTTTCATGCAGTGGAAAGTACATATGTATTTAAAAAGAAAAGTCAGACGACCAAAAAATTATTACAACCAAAATTTTTGAAAAAGTTACCAAATGTGGAAAAAATAACCAATTTTAAAATTCATTGTTTTAATTGAAAAAAAAAATAACATTCGGAGTTTGATGCAAATGGTCTTGCGAAAGTGCAAGTGCAAAATATCACAGCTTTATTTTGTGAAATACAAAAACAAAATGCATAAGATTTTATAAAAAAAAGCTACGATAATTTGCATTTTCGCAAGACTATTTGCAAAAAACAGTGAACTCTGCTATTAAACTTTATTTTATGTTGCATTGTAATCAAGGTAGGAAAAGGAATCGAATAACGGTATTGTTATTGATACCGGTATAATAATTTTTTAAATTTCGGTATAGTGAACGGTAACGGTATTTTTTATTTCGGTATCGGTATTACCGGTACATAACATTTGTTACAGAGTCTAAAATACCAGTATTACTGTTAATATTTTTAATTCATACAGTGTGAATAGCAAAAAATAGTATTTTTACATAAAGTAAACTTTAACATATAAACAAAAAAAATATTTAAGTTTTATATCTTTTAAAAAGATTATTTCCATATAAACTTATATGTTTGTATATATATGTACATACTTATATTACAAAATGATTTATTATTTATAAAAAAGTAAATTAAAGAAACTGCAGTTTTTGTAATGCATACTTATAAAGTATACTTTTTGGTTAATTAAAAATATAAAAGATTCGACGATACCGATATACAGTTTATACTGTGTATATTATACACAAGGTACATGTAGAAATGTATGTATATAAAAAACTTATTATCTATACTTTAAATAACTCCGAAATTGCTCGGATGACAACAACCGCATTTAGACTATCAGCTTCAAGTCAATTACGATATTTGAATCGCTAACGGTATTTTTACGATACTGTTTGCCAACCTTCATTGCAATACATACAAAGGCTATTTGCACTTTATAGCAGTGTGCAAACAAACAAAACTTTTCGCAAACGTTTCATGCGAAGATACAATCTTTAAAAAAACTTAAAAAACCCAAAACAATCGGCTTTTCACTCATCTGCTTGCTTTAATATCGCGTTTCAATCGTAAAATTGCAAATAAAACAAAAGCAAAAATGTATTTCGTTGAATGGTTCATTGTATTTAGCATAAATACACTAACACATTCTCTACTATGATGAGCAAATCAATAGGGAAACGTTTGCAAATGTATTTTCTTAAAACTTTTCAATTTTGTTCTTGTTCTTTTCTACCTGTGTAAATTTAGTTTAATGTAGATTTTGTGTCACAAGCACAAACAGTAAATAATTAAATAGGACTATCATTCTCGTTGTTATTGTTTTGTTTCTGTTTTACACATTGAAAAATACAAAACGAAAGCAAACGTTTAGTTTATTTTATTTTCCTACTCTGCTTTATAGTTAGATAATAATTACACGCTGTTTACATTGGGAAACATTTGTCGTCGAACATTTTCTTTTGCGTGAGAGTGATGAAATAGAAATATATACCATTTGTATTCATATCTCGCTCTTTTGCACTGAAAAATAAAGTTTTCGGGAAACAATGTTTCCCAGTGTAAATCAGCACTTACAAAACAAGAAATGTAATTCTTTTACATTTAAAAAGTTCTTACTCGTGAGGGCAGAAACCAGGACTGTCTCAATTCTTTGCAAGTCTGACGCAAGTGTATTTAATTGTATTGCCAGAGACATTTAGGTTTTGGACTTTCTCAATTTGGAATTCTTATTTTTAACTGAATTTAAATCCTGATAAATGCTTTTCTTAAGGTCTGGAAGCGCACCCTAGTATTGTTCTCGCTTTGTTTAGGAATATTAATTGTCGAATCTATCACTGCAGTTTGGTTTCTTAGTAACAAATGCAGATACTCCTCGTTTTCCTTTACGTTAGCTATGGTTTGAGCCATTTGTTCTTCATAATTTGAGTCCAACGGTCCAAATTAGGGATGTGACCTCGAGTCGGAAAAATCGATTGCTCAATAATAGATTTGTTTTGTGTAGAGATAAATAGATTTAAAAAAATAATAGATTTTTTAATCGATTTTTTGAGAGTAAATTTTTCAGTTTACTCAGTAATTATGTACTCATTTTCTGCATTTTACTGTAAAAGTAAACAAACGGACCTATTGTAGAGACGTTTTGTGAGATAGCCTCATTGGAACAATTTTAAGCCGAACTTTGTTTTCAATACTTCGCAAAATTTAAATTTAATTCAGATAAAAGTGGCATATGAACGAGCAGACGAAAAGGATAAAATATTTCATCACAATAAAAGAATAATGAGGTTTTCTGAAAAAAATTAAATATTATTAATTGTACTAAATAAGCCATTGGTGTACCATTGTACTTTTAAAATCCGAAGTGTACCAAAAATGGTCAATTGTACCAACTTTCCCATTCCTGTTTTGGTCTGCTGTTTTTGACAGATTAGGTTTTTCAAAATGGCTGAACTGCATATTGTCAAGGCGAATTAATACCTGGTGAACTCATCAGCGCATATGATCATCAGCTGTTCGTAGGCGAATTGGGCTGCTTACACCCAATCTGTCAAAATCTATTTGTTTTTTACTATTGTTTGCTTACATTTTACTGAGCGCCATCTTTTTCCTTTGTATTTTGGTCCAGGGATGGTAAATGAAATTTTATAATTGTACCAATTGTTCTCTAAAGTTGTACTTTTTTGGGGATAATTGTAGCAAAACAAATATTTGAAATCAGAAAAATTGTTTAATACAGAAAATGCATCACTTTTGTGTACATATATCTGTGGCGAATTTCCAATCTAAAATAGCTCACATTATGTCCGTTCGAGTACATGAGTAGGTAGAGAAAAAAATCACATTTTCAGTTTTTAGTGATTTTTTTTCATATATTTCTTTAGTTCTATCTAAATTTCCTCTCATTGTCAATCTCTTATGTAATTGTGTTAGGTTTTTGTTGTTGCGAAAGGAGCAAAAAACAAATTTTGAGAGTAATTTATAAAAAAGACATGCAACTAAAAATCATCGTATGAATGCAAAAGCTTTTTGAAAGCAATTTTAAAGAGAATTAAAAATAAAACAGGATTTTTAAATCAGCGTATGAATTGCGTGATAATAGTCCAATTTAGTTTTGTATTGTTTGTGCTTGTGTACACTAAATGTACATTAACTTAAATGTACGCAGCTAGAAAAGTAAAGAATGAGAATAAAATTTAATAGTTTTAAGAAAATACATTTGGAAACGTTTCCCGATTGATTCGTTCATCATAGTAGGGAATGTGTTAGTTTATTTATGCTAAATACAATGAACCATTCAACAAAATACATTTCTGCTTTTGTTTCGTTTGCAGTTGTATGCTTGAAACGGGATATTAAAGCAAGCAGATGAGTGAAAAGCCAATTGTATTGTTTGCAATCTTTGTCATTGCAAAAGTATTTGTTTTGGTTTTGCTCATGTACGAAACGATTAAAAATATTTTGAAAGTTTGTGTCTTCGGATGAAACGTTTGCGAAAAGTTTTATTTGTTTGCACACTCGTCGAGTTCCCTAAAAGTTTTTCCAATTTTTTAATGAACTTTACTGCATTTCAGTGATGCATTTTGCACTTTTTTGTTTTGGGCCAAATTAATGATTTCAAAGAGCCAAAATACGTTCAATGGGGCCAAAAATTGTTTTTTGGAATATATTTGATTACAAGATTTTTATTTATATAAAACAAAAGTAATAGTAATATAGTACATGTGTTTTATATTATTTAGAACAAAAACAAAAATTAGCGACAAAAATTTACATTGTTTAAAAGTATTTTTTGTTAGTTATACTAAATTAAATACATATTATAAAATATGTACATATAAATGTAGCTTAAAAAACTAAAATTTTAGTCCCCAAGTTCTTAGTCCAACTGTTTCTCAACTGTTTTTAACATATTTGTGTGTTATAAGTTTTAAAATATCATTATCATAACAATTACTAGAATCAGATTTCATTAAATCTATGGATTTTTTAAAGATGACACGGCATTTGCATGAAGACGAATCCTTATATTGGTTTTAATCATATTTTTGAAGAAAATATTCTTTCTATACATGCTGAGGAAATCAAATTTTTAGAAACCATTTGCTTTGTTTTGTTTGTATTACTTTAAATTGTTCGTGTTGTGAAAGTGCTAAGTACTTGGCTACTTACTACTGCACTTGTTTATGAGGTATTCAGTAGCAAAAACAAATAATAATTTACTTTTGAATAAATTTAACTAGACACAAATTAAAAAAATAAAATAAAGTGTAAAAACAAATGGAAAAGATTACATACAATTATTTTTTTATATTTTCTTAAAATTTGCGTGTTATAAGTAGTATTGTATCGATTACCAATAAGAAAGTTGAGTGGTCAAAACTGTAAATGTTTTTCAGCAATATACTTATTTGCCATCAGATATTTCCTTAATCTTACGAATTTTTACTATTTTTCCGTTCGCGTACTTTTTTGGGCAATAGCATTTTTGAGAGTAAATTTTGCAGTTTACTCAGTAATTACTCACTTACTGCATTTTACTGTAAAAGTAAACAAACGAACCTATTATAGAGACATTTTGTGAGCTAGCCTTATATGAGCACTTTTAAGCCGAACTTTGTTTACAATACTTCAGATAATAGTGGCATATGTACGAGCGGACGAAAAGAATATATTTTATCACAATAAATAAACCGCAATAATGAGGTTTGCTAAAAAAAGTAGGAAAATTATTAATTGTACTAAATAAGCCATTGGTGTACCATTGTACTTTTAAGATTCGAAGTGTACCAAAAATTGGTAACTGTACTAACTTTTCCATCCCTGTTTTGGCCTGTTGTTTTTGACAGATTAGGTTTTTCAAAATGGCCGAACTGCATGTTGTTTTTGTATTGTTGTACTTGTTTTAATGACGAGTTTACCTGGTACTGAATTCGCCTTGGTTTTGTATTGTTGTACTTGTTTTAATGAAGAGTTTACCCAAGACGAATTAATTTTACAAGGTGGTGTTATAAAAACAGTTGACTACTTTTTTTTCGAAAATTTGTTTGTAAACAACAATAATCAGTGTGACCGTTGGCCGAATAAAGTGGGCATTCGTCACTGCCTTGCCACTTTTTTAAATTATGTAATGGCGTTTAATTTTTTTAAATAAAAGTATTTTTTTACTTTATATTAAAAAATCGCAATGTAGAATTCCCCTACTCTATGTCTCCACCTAACTTAAATTGCTGTTGTAACTTGAAGTTATGACTGCGTTGTTAAAACAATTGCTCTAATAACTATGTTATAACCAAAAAAAAGCATTAACTTGAGCGGTCTACACTTAACATTAACTTGAAGTTAATGTTAAGTTAAGTTAGTTGTAGACTGCAAATTAACGCAAAAACTTACCTTTGTAAGGGATGATACAATCATTTCTAAGAACTTCACTTCCTCGAAAAATTATTACATTGCAGATTTTCCTTGAAAAGTGGAAACAACGCAACATTTTTTTAGAAAAGAAACCGTTATAAATCTGCCATCTTTTGATAAATTGTGCTCCTTCTTTTATTTTTTATGAAGTGGTATTTTATGTTACATATTATGAGAGCTTTCTATAATGTTTTTAGCCGTATATCTTCAGCTTTTTGTGTAATTTTACATAAGACATATCTTAATACAAACTAGCCTTGTAAAATCCGGTTTTGTATGATGTTTTAGAACAAATTGTAAATAGATTCGAAATTAACCTCTAAGCACGTTTTAATTTTTGTATGATTTCTGGTGTTTAAATTGAGTTTCGAGCTTTGGTGTCTTTGAAGCCTTACATATAGTAGAATTTTCTGATAAATATATTTTAAATACATTTCAGCCCGCTGCGCAGAGGAAAAAAAGCCAATATATCGGCGGAAAAATAAGACAAAAATATTGAATATAAAAAAGTTTAAACGCAGCATCAAAGCGTTCTTTATCACTAAGTTACCTGGTTCAGAAAATATGGCATTTTAAACATTGAGAAGAATTGGGTCGTAGTTCTTTATTGATTTTAATATCTTATATGTTGGCGTATTGAACGGCAACGATGGACGTTTTCGAACAAAGTAACTTTTTTTTGATAAAGTGCTATATCAGCTACTCCAAACGGCTTTACGTAAATACAGAAAAATCTTGCTTTGAAAACTGTTCTAAATCTTTATAGAAATACAAAAAAAGTATACCCTAGCATACCTGGAATCTTAATATAGATATTATGGAGTAATGTTGTTAAAAAAATTAGCTGCGGAAACTTGCGTATGCGACTTTACATCGGTTTTTCTAACTATGTATACACTTTTTTAAAAATTTTCTACTTGTGTTTATTTCTAAATGATTTTGTTGTAATTTGCTTCCGGAACAACTTGTTATTAAATTAAAACACAAATAAAGTAGCCGTTTTCAAATTCAGGATAAATTTTTAATGCATTTTGAAATTTGAATGCGCTTGGATTTTTTTATGAATTTTTAAAATTGGTCGTATATAATAACATATAGCGCGCACTAATAGCTGCCTAATTTTTACAAACTTTATACCCTACAGCCTTTTCTTTAATTCATGTACACGTATTTTGTGGATCAGATTTAGTTTGGAAGATATATGTAAGCTTTCCGATGACTAAATAGTTTTATCGGTAAAATTGGTCTTATATAACAAAATATAGCCCATGGTGCTAAAAATAGCTGTCTAATTTTTACAGAATTTATAACGTATATCCTTGGCTATAACTTATTTATACAATTTTGGGGATCAGACTATTAGTTTTTAAGATAAGGGGTTTTCGAAAACTTAAGAATTTTATAGGTAAAATTGGTCTTATGAAACAACATATAACGCCGACTGTGTAAAAAATAGCTACCCAACTTTTAACATACCTTGTAGACTACATCCTTCCCTACAATTCATCCGTACATTTTTTGTGGATCAGACTATTAGTTAGGAAGATATTTTTCCGCTACTAGATTGGCCTTTTTTGCGCAGTGTGCGCTGTATCGCCGTTTAAGTCGAAGAGTTAGATGTTTGTTTGATCCAATAATACAGGTCGTGTTGAAAGCACATTTGAGTATTTCGCCGCGTTGGCTGTATCTCTCAATTGTTTTTTAATCGTGTGTTTTTAAATGATTAGCAAGGCATAGACACTTTTATGTGGCAATAAACAAAAGAAGGTATTTATTTTAGGCATATGAATTGTAGTCACAGTTGTTAAAAGTACATTTTAAATAAATTTTCGTCTTCTGTTTTTGACATGTACGGCCAACCAGGCGAGTTGATATTGTGTTTGTTGTATTATTACCACCACCTGTAAAATTAATTCGCCTTGGTTATATGGCTAAAATGTAACCAAAAAGTAAAGCTTACAAGATTTATTACCCCGATTCACTATAACAATGTGCAAAAAGAAGGGGACGATTTTCAATCCTCCTTATATAAAGGGCAGATGTAAATTTTCAAAACGCCGACACATATCTATTTTTGTATATCTTCTACCACAATCATTCGCTAGAAATATGTAATTTTTAAAATTTAGATTTTGTTTTGCAGTGTTCTTTTTAGTCCACGTCATTAAAAGAAGAAGGTTATCAACACGCTTGTATTTTTTATGTTTGTTCCTTCAGAGCATCGCCATTTATCGACTGATTTGCAAAATATTTACTTTATATAAAAGGGAACACAGCTACTATATTGGCAATATTTTTTTTAGTTTTTGTCCACCTGTACATATTTTTGTATGAATTGTTCATATATTACAACTTATGTGCCAATGTTTAAGTAATTTGTGAAATTTTAGAAAGCAAAAATATCAAAATTGGTTAATTTTGTCCAAAAAATTTTTAATGCCTACGAAATAAATAAAAATGCAATTTGGTTTAGTTAATTCGTTTTAAAATATGTCTCCCCTTAGTTTGATAAATATCTCCTTGGTGGCACTTTTTTCTGCAAAATCCGTTATTTCTGTCATCTTTCGAAAGTTTTCAACGGTCACACTGACAACAATTTCTCATGGTGTTTCGCCTTGCTTTTGACGTAAAGAGCTTCGAATACAAAAACAAAATCCCATGAAGGCGAACTGAATTCGCCTATGACACCACCTTGTAAAATTAGTTCGCCTTGAGTTTACCTGGTTCTGAATTCGCCTTGACAACTAATTATATATTAGTCCGTACAGATGGTGCTGATTTTTTTTTATCGACTTGTACAGTAAACTTAACTTTTTATCAATCGCACAGATGGCACTATTTACAAAAATCTACTAGAAATGGGTAATTCTTATAATCGATTTATTAAAAATCGATGTTTACCTTTAATAAAATCGATTACAAAAAATCAAGAATGAAAAAAAATCGATTAAAATAAAAATCGATTATTTATTCACTTCCCTACTCCGAATAGAGCATGGGCCATATTTCCAACAATATCTAGTGAAGCTCTCCGGTTTCTTCTTGAAATTAAAAGGTCTGATTCTTGCATAGGGTTGTCCCAAGTATGCCGAAGTTGTAGGAAGAGCGTCTCACACGATTCAATAGCTATCGATTGCTTACAGGGCTTTGAGATTGATGTTATTCCAGCTTCCAGGACCTTATTCCTGTCCCAAATTGTTGTGAGATCGTAATATATAATGAACTTCCAGTTAGCGGTCACCAACTTTGCCGACCCTATGCCTTCGAAATACAATCCTGGACTGGAAGAAAACTCTGTAACATTAATCGGAGAGGCTAATATTATCGGCAGCAGAAGGAGGTAAATGACGATTGTGCTGATGACTCCCACTGAAGCATTTGACACTGCTATTCGTTTTGGCTGTACAGTATCACCTTCTGATGAGTGTTCCCTTTTCTGCGAGGTCGACTGGCCATATCCGGAATGTTTTATATGGGAATCGTTGAACAGCGGCGCCAATCTATGTATTGGTCTTTTGAAAGTTCCCTTTGCTGTTTTGACGTCGGAAACCCTAATAAGTCCATCATCTCCCTTGTAAATACGGCTGATTCTACCCAGTGGCCATTGTAGCACTGGTGTATTATCTTCTTTGAGGATAACAAGCATGCCTTCAATGACGTTCGGTCAATGTGACTTCCATTTTCCCCTTTGTTGTAGCTCATGTAAATATTTTTGTATCCATTCCTTCCAGAATTTGTGTTTGATTTCTGAAGTTATTTTCCACCGTGCATCTAACAGTATTCTTGGCGATCCACGGTTGATGTCAAGGGCTCACCTACCAGAAAGTGACCTGGTGTGAGAGCTTGAAGATTATAGTAGTTTGATGAGAGAGGAATCAACGGTATCGAATTTAAGATTGCTTCTATTTTCACCACTATTGTTTCTAATTACTTATAGGTAAGTGATGCATCCAATACGCTTCTCAGTAAGAGATGTTTGACGGCTTTGACTGCCGCTTCCCAAAGCCCACCGAAGTGTGGGGCTCTTGGTGGAATGAATTTGGAGTTTAAGACATGCTTCGTCATTTTTTCAAATTTTCCGATTTCGTAAAGAATTCGTAACGACTGTTCGGTAAAATCTTCTGATTTCGGAACCGAAATCGTAACGATTTTTGTATGAAAGGGTTGACACGACTTCGTAACGATATGTAGTTACGAAATCGTAACAATATGTCGGTACAAATTTGCAACGATGTGTAGGTACGAAATCGATACGACATGTCGGTACGCAATCGTAACGATATCTAGGTACGATTTCTTAACGAATTCGTTTAGTAATTTATTTAAAAATTATTTTCAATTATTTTATTTGTTCACTTCAATATTATATGATCTAACTTAATTTAATATAACATAATAAAACTATAATTTAAATTGAGAGATTACAGTCGTAAGTCTTTTTAATGACTTTTGCTGTCGGTCCTTTGCGGTGTTACAATATTTCTTCCTTTTCATCTACTTTTTCTTATCTTGTATTGCTATAATTAATTGTTAATGCACGAATCTGCAGAAATGTAGAAAATTTAGTATATCTTATTTTCTTTTATTATATGTTGCAACGTACCTTTAAGATTATATTTAAAATTTTTCACGGCGATGTGTAGAGATTTTCTTCGTAGCCGGCCTTTGGCCGGGCTTAAGAGTTTTCTCCTCTATGTATGTCGAATAGTGGTTTCACTGAGTAAAGATTGCCTCCTTATGCCAGCCATACACTACACAAGTTCAGTGCTCAAGTCTGGCACTGCGTAAACGAAACTTGTGATACACACTATGCAAGTAAACTGTGCAGTTTTTTATTTTAAAGCTACAGCGAAGAAGACAACATGTGTTAATACAGCGCTATTTTATTACTTGCTATACAAATAAAAATAAAACAAAGACAAAAAATTCACTTTTTTAAATTAATTTTTCGTAGACTTCGACTTTTATGATTTTCTTGCTGCAATAGGTGCTTTCAACATGCCATAATGCAAACGATTCTCCGTATAATTCTACAAACTTTGTCCAGAACATATTTTCTGCGCTATTTTTTGTTTTTAACTCTTCAAAAAACGCGACACAACAGCGTTTGCAACATACACTACACAAGTTCACTGTACAGTTTTAGAAACTTGAGCAAATATCAAAATAGTTTTGATTTCTACTCAGTTCACTGCGTAAATAGCACAACCACCGCCATACACTACACAAACGCACTGTACAGTGCCAGACTTGTGCAGTGAACTTGTGTAGTGTATGGCCGGCATTAGACGGTCTTCGGCCGCCCTTAAAGGTTTTCTTCTCTATGTATGTCGAATAGTGGATTCGCCGAGTAAAAATTTCCTGCATAGACTCTTTCCATGAAAATTTAGATTCAAAACTGTAATTTGCGAATAAATATTTATTTTAAATTTTCTCTTTATTTATTATATTTCTTTAAAACGATCTGAAAACTTTTCACCGGTTTTTACTTACTTATAAATCAAATTTTTATTGTTTTTTTTTTAAGTTTTATTTGCACAAACTTACATTAAATAAATGTATCCGAAAGAAATTTGTTCAGACAAACTACCGAAATGTCTTAACGAATTCGTTACGACAAACTACCGAAATATCTTAACGAATTCGTTACGACAAGTCTGATTTTAGACAAACTACCGAAATTTCTTAACGAACTCGTTACGACAAGTCTGACTTCAGAAAAAGTCGAAACCTTTGGTTTGGTGGGTTAGTAGACCCACTAAGACTCATCAAGCAATCATCAGAGTTAATTTTTGTTTGAAATACTTTGTTTATTTTTTCTGGTCTTTTATACAGTTTAATTTCTTACGTCTAAACTAAAAATGATAATAATAGGCATTTTCAACATAAATAATAAATTCCTTATGTTGCAATTATTGTAACATTAAACTTTTCTAAAGATAAGTGACTGCATTTATTGTAAACTAGATGTGCTCGCCCGCTTCGCGCGCTTTAAGTCCGCTTTATGACTATAAGGTGTCATTGAAATATAATAATATTGCGTTCTTTATATATGTTTAAAGTTCCAGTTATACAAAATAAACAGTGCTACCAACGTTAAAAAAAAAAAATTTTCTTTTATAGAAAATGGTTTTGTATTGCTTGTGGATATCTTGTCATACACTATGTATGAGTTTTGCACACCCAAATCCATTAAATCAAAAAGCAGACGAAGATAAAATCTAATCTTCGATTTACGATCATGTTCATAATAAGACTGAAAATAAATAAATTTTTCTAACTAAAGAAGTTAATTAGAAGTAACATAACGCTATACCTTTTTTTGGTCCACAATATTAACGCCTCCCATTCCTGCGTTATAATGGAAAATCATTTTTGGACATGTCACATCAATTTTATTTGCAGATCCAGCCTGGCGTCTTTTGACATTTACGGTGTCGATTGGATTTATGAAATTGGATCCCATATGCACTGCACGGTTATCCATCCATTTCACAATCGAAATTCCATTTGACACAAAGCTTTGGAAGTCTCCACGTTTAAAAGATTTATCGACATCAAATTTTGGCATTTGTGCACGATTTTTTTGCAAAGTGCCACATGCTGGTATTCCATTGGTCATAAGTTTATATAATAGCATTGGACTGTTGAAAAAGTTATCGAAATATAGTTCTATTCCCATATCTTCCAGCCCTGCTGCCATATCTAGAATAACGGATTCGCCAATACCAACCTCTCTCTGTTCCCTTTTGCCTGTATATATATATCAGTTTTATATAGATATCCACTCTTAGCATCGCAACGGCACCACAATTTAAACCCCCAGCTTATGGGTTTGTCTTTCATATACTGCTTGCGGCCCTTAAATTTTACCATATGCTCGTCTATAGACTGGCATTTGCCTTCGCTCAAGGTTTTTCCAAATGCCGAGTTGAAATGATTTATTACTGGTCGTATTTTAAAAGCTCGATCGTATGATATGTCGTCACGGCTTAGCTGTTCAGCATTGTTAGCAAAATGTAAGCTGGAAATAATTTTTTCAAAGCGGTCTCGAGTCATAACCTTGGAAATAAACGGTACTGAGTATATTTCCATCGTAGACCAGTACAATCTTATTTCTGGCAATCTGTGGATACTCATTGCTATAATCATCCCAAAAAACGCGTTCAACTCTTCTTTAATTATAGAAAATATTACACCTTTCTGCTCACAATAAAGTTTCGTTTAGTGAATTATGTGCTCTGCTAGTGTGTCGAACTCACAAACTGTATTGAACACTTCTAAAACAGATGGGACTTCCTCATTAGTGCTTACCTTTGGGTTTAAAACCTGTCCGTATATGTAATCAGGGTTGGTATAAACTGGCGAAATGTAATTTTGATTGGCTTTTTTCCACTGAAATTTAACAAAAAGCTCTTTGGCTGCTTTAGGTTTGGGAACACCTTTTGCAATTGACGCATCAGTCTTAGAATTTTTGCTCATTGATGGCTTTTCGGTCTGCAGAATATCTTCGATTTCGGTTCCGATCGCTAAATCCGTAAAATTATCCAGAACACTTCTATCATCGGTGTCTAATTCCAACACATTTTCTTCATCTTCACTATCCGATGCGTTCAAAAGCTGTACAATTTCACTCTCAGTTTTATAAAACCGACGTAATCTGTTCATTTTCAAAAATAGCTTATCTTAATATATAATTTATAACACTTATGTAGGTGGAAAAGACGTTTTCAAAGCGCAATTAAAAACACAAATTTACGCACAAATCGCGGCATGCAAACCGTTGGACAGTTGATTAGAAACTAATAGCTTGAATCGTTTTTGTGTGCTTTTCAATGTAAATAAAACAACAAACATAATCATACAAACTATTGTACAAACGATCAACAACTCATAGTTAGAATCATGGTAGAATTATACTACAGGTAGTAGCGAAGCTACAACAACCCAACAACAGCAAAAACAACACGGCTTTTGATTGTTGTTTATGTTCGAAGTTGTCAAAAAGCACAAAAGAAAATTTGAAAAAAAATTTATATGTTCACATGTGTGTGTTTACTTCGCCATGTTTTTTTCAGTAATGTGGGTGTGTGTTGGTATAACATAAACAACTTTTGACAGAGTCGAACCCAAAAAAAAAAGTTCGTTAACGCTTCACCACTACCTGTATTATTCTACCATGGTTAGAATGGTTTTTGTTGATTTTGCAATGTAAATAAAGCAATACGTTAGTGCATGCGTTGTCATGTTCATTTTTTGCAACGAAAAACTAATTTTAAATGATCAAGCATTTGTTCCCAAATTTTTACCTTTAACGACGAATGGGACACATATGTCCCATGATTTTTCTCTTAGAAGGAGTAACAATTTTTAAATTTTGAAATGTTGCGTTTCCGAGTAAGAATCCTAAATAAAATTTTAAAAATTTCCAGCGGAAAATTCTTCGTCGTCAAAGGGTTAAGCATGTTTATAATCGTCAAAAAAGGCATGGATAAAAAGTCTGTAATGTAAATGTGTGTGACTTTTCGTAGGGGACTTAAATTGTCAAAAAAAGCCAGGCTAAAAGGCATAGTGTGAAAAGGCGCTTACAGTTTTATTTTTAAAAACACGTTTCATTGGCCGCACATATCATGCAGGCCTATAAAAAATAGTGGTCCGCCATATTATGTGTAGGATAATCTTATTTTGTGTTCTCTTTTCAGAAATACCTTTCGATTGATACCCGCAGCAATCAGACGCTTTGGGATGTCCGCAGTTTAAAGGCTGTAAGTTTTTGATTAATTAAGTTCTTGTCACAAATCCCTTTCATTTGATACCCATATCATGAGGGTGTATACAAAATATTGGTCCTTCATTTTGGAATGTCCACCATATTGTGCTTAGAGTAACTCCATTTTGTTTGAGTTCTCTTCTCAAGGATTCATTTTATTTGATAACTATATCATGTGGGCATACAATAATAATGACCCGTCAATAAGTTTTTATTTAAAAACCTCCCAATATTTCTCGTTTGTAAACTTTAAGTTTATCTAGAGTTTTAATTTTAGAAAACCCTTTCATTTGATACCCATATCAATGGGGCGCATAATAATTAGTGGACTGCCATTTTGAGGTGTCCGCCATATTGCTTTTAGGGTACTTCCATTTTCTTTTGAGTGGCCTTCTTAGAAATAGTTTTCATTTGATAGCCATATTATTGTGACGCATAAAAGATATTGATCCGCCATTTTGGTGTGTCCGCCAGATTGTCTTTTAAGTAGTTCCATTTTATTTTGACTTCTCTTCCCAGAAACCCCTTTTATTTGATACCCATATCATAGGGGTGCATAACAAATAATGATCCGCTGATTTGCGGTGCCCGCAGTTTTTGGGCGGCCGCCATTTTGAATTTATAATAGGTCTGTTAAATTTTGATCTCTCTTCGTAAAAAATCCTTTCGTTTGATACCCATATTGTGTGGCTGCTAAAAAATTGTTAAACACGCGGATACGGATATATGTGAAATGGGTGAAAACCCGGTGAAAACGGATTTTCCCGGAAACGAGACCAAGCTAGATCGATTTTTCGTCCCTGAAAACCCCTAGACGCTAAACATAAGCCCCCGATCTCTTTATACAAGTACCATTGACGCTTCATCGATAACCCTGGTCACGGAATTATAATTGGTTTGTCATCGAAACTGGTATTGTTACTCAGATGTATGTTTTCATTTTTGATGGCTGAATTTGCAAACAGTTTACATTGAACTGGTGACTGAGCAAAAAATACAAAGTGATGATACTTCGATATTCCAATTAAAGTTTTATATTTAGTGGAGAAGTATTCGCCCCATTTTCTCCACTCAACAACAGGCTCACTTGAGTTTGGAAGTCGAATAGGTACAGGAACATTAAATCCATTACGAGATGATTTTCTAACACAATCAACTACATCCATGAAGCAGTCGACATTAGTTTGGGCATATTATGATTTGAAAACTCCGAATAAACGATCAGGTGAAAACTTTGTATGTCCGCTTAACAAAAAGCTCAATTCAACTGACTCACATCTGGAAGTATCGACAAGGTGTTGTAAATATCGTATAATCGCCTTGTTTTTATTTTGTGAAACACAGTTATCAGCGAATATCACTAATTTTTTAGTTGAATGCACTTCTCGTAGGTAGTAATCAAGCATTGATATTACTGAATTCGGACCTTTTCCAATGGAATCGCTTTCGTCAATAAAGAAGATGTGTTGAACATTTTGACGTTCGTTTGTAATTCCGAAAATTACTGTTTTGCGACCTGATTTAAAGTATGCAGTTCCTATTTGCTGTGGACCCGATGGAAAGCTAACATTTTGAGCATAATCCATAGATATTACTAGATAATCCTCCTCTGGAATACCTGGATACATGGCATTTGAATCAGGCTTGACTAATGTTCTCAAGTCGTTATAGAACTCTCGCTGAGTGCTGGCAGATTGCAAATGATCAGAATACACCTTCAATGCTGCTTCTTTTTCAACTTCAGTAACGTTTACTGTATTAACAGCATCTTTTGCAAGATTTCCATACAATTCGCACAAATCGTATGCCGGCTTCATAGTGACGATGTAGGGACAATATTTCTTCCACAGCGTTAGGAAAGTGCGAAGTTTTACAATTTTACCACGATTTAAAAGAATTATAAATGAGTATTTATTATAATTCACAATTAATAATTTCAGAAAATAAACCGGTATTCGAAAAAACGCGAGCAAAATTGATATCAAACTCACGGAAACAGCGCGCTAGGTAGAAACCAGTAAAAACCAACTACACAAAACAAGAGGTAGGGACGACCTACGCGCGTTTTCAAGGTTGACCAACACGTTCTTGACGTCATGAGATGTGTCGCTTTCAAATGAGACCAATACCAACACGCTCAGTGATGGTACACCAAAGATACACGTATTTAACCCCCATATGCAAAACAAATAAAGTCTCTTTGAAATGTATGTTAAAACAAAATTTCCATAGAAAAACCGGTTTTAACATACATTTCAAACACACTTTGTTTTTTTTTTGCATATGGGGGTAAGTCTTTAAAATGGCTCTCCTGAACAAAACCGGTTTTTACCCTTAGGCCCCTTTCTATTTTGCGCGTCACATATGTTATTGTACATATTATTGTCGTTCTGACCTTTACTATGCAATAAATGTCACAATATTTTCAAAAAAAATATTGCCCAATTCCCCTGCCAGTGAAAAAGTAAATATAGCACTGAACAATGTTACCACCATATTACACAATTTTCCTCATTGTACAATAAAAATCAAAGGCGTTTTGATTTTGCCAATATATTGTGCCATCTTCGAATATTACATACACATTGGCGATGTTATTGTACAATACGAAAAATTGCACAATTATATTGCAAGTGGGTGGGCCGCTTTAGGCCCCGATTAGCGTTCACAACACTAATTATTTTAATGTTGTATTTTGTAAACTGCGATTACGATTTACAATTCTTATCGGCAGTATTGTACTTTTAGTTGTCTATGTTAATTTATTGTGATTATGGTTTAACATGAATTTTTATTTGCTGTCAAAAACTTACAAATGCTCATTAACTGTTGTCTTGTTTCCGTGGCAAGATGAAAAACTAAAATGGTATACATTGAAAGTATGTATATAGATTTTTCTTTGCAAACCGTTAATAACATACACAACAGCTAGATGTTGCAAATCATAATCGAAAAACAACTTTTGTTGTGTTGTGGTCGAGACAACACAACATTTGTGTGTTGTAGACGGTAATAGGGGCCTTAGTTCTAAGTTATGAAACTTAGTATTTCAGACAGTACTTTACCTTATAATATTTTCTGGGAAAGCACTCTTATTTAATTTTACATACTTCTTTCCTATGACTATGGCATCTTTCCAAAATGTTACGAACATACCAAAGGTGTCTTTGGTAAGTTAGACTTATTTTCATAATTCGATTAAATGTCAGAACGTTAATATGGCGACGAAAAGAGAGAATTGGACTACCTGCTATTATTGCATCATGGTGTGTACGTAGCATTATTTTGTGTCATCCTTTGACCCCTTTTACAAGCCTGAAATTGAAAGAAAGGCAGACGAAGTATGATGGCGAGGGGTTGATGAGGTAGAGTATATTTAAGATGTGCAAACATTGTTTCTGAATCTGCAGTTTCAGCAATATCGTAAAAGTTTGAGCCAAAAAATAAAGCTTTTTAACATTTTTGGTTTTAAAACTTCATAAGAAATAAAAAAATCAACAATGAGCCAGGTGTTTGTCTAGTAGCATGTAACTTAATATACTACTAAATAAATGAGCTCTTTTTTATTGAAATTGTTGCACAACTCTAGATTTGACTTACAATTCAGTGAGAGAACAGAATTGATAAACATTTTAATTTTCATACAACAGCAATTTTTTACTTTTTGTTTATGTTTCCTATTGTTGTATGGAAATTGAAATTTTTATTAATTCAGTTCACCCACTAGCTTGTGAATAATTTCAAAAGTTGTTCTCCAATTTCAATGAAAAAAGGCTTAATTCCTTTGGAATATATTTAGCTCCATGCTGCCGTACAAGAAACCAGCTTGTTGTTTTTTCGTTTTTATGAAATCCTAAAAAGAAATATGTTACAAATTTTTATACATTTTTAATTGTTTTTGCTCACAAATTTACGATATCTCTGAAACTACTAAGAAGATTTAGAAACAATGTTTGCACTTCCTATATATATATATATATATATATATATATATATATATATATATATATATATATATATATATATATATATATATATATATATATATATATATATATATATATATATATATATATATATATATATATATATATATATATATATATATATATATATATATATATATATATATATATATATATATATATATATATATATATATATATATATATATATATATATATATATATATATATATATATATATATATATATATATATATATATATATATATATATATATATATATATATATATATATATATATATATATATATATATATATATATATATATATATATATATATATATATATATACAGTGCACTCGGGAAAACGTCAACGCTCGTTTACGTCACCATCCCAAAACGTCAACGCTTTTTTTTTACATTGCCTACTCTAAAACGTCAACCCAACCACAAAGCTCTAAAACGTCAACTCTGAATAAAACAAAAGTTTGAATTTAGCAGCAGTTAAAATACACAAATTTGTACACACACATTTATTTTATGAAATCACATCTGAAATTGGGGATTCCCCTTATAAGTAGAGTAGAAAAGTAGTTGCAACTGCACGTACATACATATTATATTTTTATTTATGTTCAGTTGCTTTTTTGTTCTCGTAAGTATCACATTACTAAAATGAGCTCAAAACAACCGAAAGTGCTAAAATTACAAGAAAAGGCAATTATTTTGGACTTATTAGAAAAGGGTACAAGTGCGGTAGCTTTAGCGAAGCAATATGGTGTATAAAAGTCAACAATTAGCAAGATAAAAATGAAAAAAAAGAAGATTTTGGACTGTGTTAATAACACATTTTCCGGTCCAGGAAAAAGAAAGACATTAAGAGCATCAGAGTTGCCGAAAATGGAGAAACGTCTGTACAAGTGGTTTGTTAAGCAGAGAGAAAGGAATTATCCGGTAAATGCATTAGCGCTCAAAGAAAAAGCCAAAGAGATCCATCTTAAACTGAAAGAAAAAGAATGCTCGTTCAACGCAAGTGATGGATGGTTGCAGGGATTTAAAAAAAGATTTGGAGTTCGTCTGCTTAAAATAACTGGGGAAAAGCTATCTTCGCAACATTCGCTTGTCGAACCATTTAAAGTCAAGCTGAAGCAAAAAATTGAAGAAATGGGTCTATCCCATGATCAGCTATACAATGCTGATGAATCGGGATTGTTTTGGAAAATTTTGCCAGAAAAGTCTTACGTATCAAGTGCCGAAAAGACTGCTCCGGGCGTAAAAACTGAAAAACAACGAGTCACTTTTTATGTTGTGCTAATGCTTCCGGAAGTCATAAACTTAAATTGTTGGTGATTGGGAAGGCAAAAAATCCACGAGTTTTCAAAAATTTCAACTGCCCTACTGAGTACAAAAGTTCCAAGTCCTCATGGATGACATCAGCCATTTTTAGCGATTGGTTTCACAAAACATTTGTGCCGCAGGTTAATATTTTTTGTGCTGCAGAGAAAATATCATTTTCAGTAGCTAAGATTTTATAATTTTAGGTAACAGATTTTCTTTTATAAAAAAGAACTTGCCAGTTAAAGCGCTCCTCCTAATCCAGTACAATCTTATTTCTGGCAATCTGTGGATACTCATTGCTATAATCATCCCAAAAAACGCGTTCAACTCTTCTTTAATTATAGAAAATATTACACCTTTCTGCTCACAATAAAGTTTCGTTTAGTGAATTATGTGCTCTGCTAGTGTGTCGAACTCACAAACTGTATTGAACACTTCTAAAACAGATGGGACTTCCTCATTAGTGCTTACCTTTGGGTTTAAAACCTGTCCGTATATGTAATCAGGGTTGGTATAAACTGGCGAAATGTAATTTTGATTGGCTTTTTTCCACTGAAATTTAACAAAAAGCTCTTTGGCTGCTTTAGGTTTGGGAACACCTTTTGCAATTGACGCATCAGTCTTAGAATTTTTGCTCATTGATGGCTTTTCGGTCTGCAGAATATCTTCGATTTCGGTTCCGATCGCTAAATCCGTAAAATTATCCAGAACACTTCTATCATCGGTGTCTAATTCCAACACATTTTCTTCATCTTCACTATCCGATGCGTTCAAAAGCTGTACAATTTCACTCTCAGTTTTATAAAACCGACGTAATCTGTTCATTTTCAAAAATAGCTTATCTTAATATATAATTTATAACACTTATGTAGGTGGAAAAGACGTTTTCAAAGCGCAATTAAAAACACAAATTTACGCACAAATCGCGGCATGCAAACCGTTGGACAGTTGATTAGAAACTAATAGCTTGAATCGTTTTTGTGTGCTTTTCAATGTAAATAAAACAACAAACATAATCATACAAACTATTGTACAAACGATCAACAACTCATAGTTAGAATCATGGTAGAATTATACTACAGGTAGTAGCGAAGCTACAACAACCCAACAACAGCAAAAACAACACGGCTTTTGATTGTTGTTTATGTTCGAAGTTGTCAAAAAGCACAAAAGAAAATTTGAAAAAAAATTTATATGTTCACATGTGTGTGTTTACTTCGCCATGTTTTTTTCAGTAATGTGGGTGTGTGTTGGTATAACATAAACAACTTTTGACAGAGTCGAACCCAAAAAAAAAGTTCGTTAACGCTTCACCACTACCTGTATTATTCTACCATGGTTAGAATGGTTTTTGTTGATTTTGCAATGTAAATAAAGCAATACGTTAGTGCATGCGTTGTCATGTTCATTTTTTGCAACGAAAAACTAATTTTAAATGATCAAGCATTTGTTCCCAAATTTTTACCTTTAACGACGAATGGGACACATATGTCCCATGATTTTTCTCTTAGAAGGAGTAACAATTTTTAAATTTTGAAATGTTGCGTTTCCGAGTAAGAATCCTAAATAAAATTTTAAAAATTTCCAGCGGAAAATTCTTCGTCGTCAAAGGGTTAAGCATGTTTATAATCGTCAAAAAAGGCATGGATAAAAAGTCTGTAATGTAAATGTGTGTGACTTTTCGTAGGGGACTTAAATTGTCAAAAAAAGCCAGGCTAAAAGGCATAGTGTGAAAAGGCGCTTACAGTTTTATTTTTAAAAACACGTTTCATTGGCCGCACATATCATGCAGGCCTATAAAAAATAGTGGTCCGCCATATTATGTGTAGGATAATCTTATTTTGTGTTCTCTTTTCAGAAATACCTTTCGATTGATACCCGCAGCAATCAGACGCTTTGGGATGTCCGCAGTTTAAAGGCTGTAAGTTTTTGATTAATTAAGTTCTTGTCACAAATCCCTTTCATTTGATACCCATATCATGAGGGTGTATACAAAATATTGGTCCTTCATTTTGGAATGTCCACCATATTGTGCTTAGAGTAACTCCATTTTGTTTGAGTTCTCTTCTCAAGGATTCATTTTATTTGATAACTATATCATGTGGGCATACAATAATAATGACCCGTCAATAAGTTTTTATTTAAAAACCTCCCAATATTTCTCGTTTGTAAACTTTAAGTTTATCTAGAGTTTTAATTTTAGAAAACCCTTTCATTTGATACCCATATCAATGGGGCGCATAATAATTAGTGGACTGCCATTTTGAGGTGTCCGCCATATTGCTTTTAGGGTACTTCCATTTTCTTTTGAGTGGCCTTCTTAGAAATAGTTTTCATTTGATAGCCATATTATTGTGACGCATAAAAGATATTGATCCGCCATTTTGGTGTGTCCGCCAGATTGTCTTTTAAGTAGTTCCATTTTATTTTGACTTCTCTTCCCAGAAACCCCTTTTATTTGATACCCATATCATAGGGGTGCATAACAAATAATGATCCGCTGATTTGCGGTGCCCGCAGTTTTTTGGGCGGTCGCCATTTTGAATTTATAATAGGTCTGTTAAATTTTGATCTCTCTTCGTAAAAAATCCTTTCGTTTGATACCCATATTGTGTGGCTGCTAAAAAATTGTTAAACACGCGGATACGGAAATATGTGAAATGGGTGAAAACCCGGTGAAAACGGATTTTCCCGGAAACGAGACCAAGCTAGATCGATTTTTCGTCCCTGAAAACCCCTAGACGCTAAACATAAGCCCCCGATCTCTTTATACAAGTACCATTGACGCTTCATCGATAACCCTGGTCACGGAATTATAATTGGTTTGTCATCGAAACTGGTATTGTTACTCAGATGTATGTTTTCATTTTTGATGGCTGAATTTGCAAACAGTTTACATTGAACTGGTGACTGAGCAAAAAATACAAAGTGATGATACTTCGATATTCCAATTAAAGTTTTATATTTAGTGGAGAAGTATTCGCCCCATTTTCTCCACTCAACAACAGGCTCACTTGAGTTTGGAAGTCGAATAGGTACAGGAACATTAAATCCATTACGAGATGATTTTCTAACACAATCAACTACATCCATGAAGCAGTCGACATTAGTTTGGGCATATTATGATTTGAAAACTCCGAATAAACGATCAGGTGAAAACTTTGTATGTCCGCTTAACAAAAAGCTCAATTCAACTGACTCACATCTGGAAGTATCGACAAGGTGTTGTAAATATCGTATAATCGCCTTGTTTTTATTTTGTGAAACACAGTTATCAGCGAATATCACTAATTTTTTAGTTGAATGCACTTCTCGTAGGTAGTAATCAAGCATTGATATTACTGAATTCGGACCTTTTCCAATGGAATCGCTTTCGTCAATAAAGAAGATGTGTTGAACATTTTGACGTTCGTTTGTAATTCCGAAAATTACTGTTTTGCGACCTGATTTAAAGTATGCAGTTCCTATTTGCTGTGGACCCGATGGAAAGCTAACATTTTGAGCATAATCCATAGATATTACTAGATAATCCTCCTCTGGAATACCTGGATACATGGCATTTGAATCAGGCTTGACTAATGTTCTCAAGTCGTTATAGAACTCTCGCTGAGTGCTGGCAGATTGCAAATGATCAGAATACACCTTCAATGCTGCTTCTTTTTCAACTTCAGTAACGTTTACTGTATTAACAGCATCTTTTGCAAGATTTCCATACAATTCGCACAAATCGTATGCCGGCTTCATAGTGACGATGTAGGGACAATATTTCTTCCACAGCGTTAGGAAAGTGCGAAGTTTTACAATTTTACCACGATTTAAAAGAATTATAAATGAGTATTTATTATAATTCACAATTAATAATTTCAGAAAATAAACCGGTATTCGAAAAAACGCGAGCAAAATTGATATCAAACTCATGGAAACAGCGCGCTAGGTAGAAACCAGTAAAAACCAACTACACAAAACAAGAGGTAGGGACGACCTACGCGCGTTTTCAAGGTTGACCAACACGTTCTTGACGTCATGAGATGTGTCGCTTTCAAATGAGACCAATACCAACACGCTCAGTGATGGTACACCAAAGATACACGTATTTAACCCCCATATGCAAAACAAATAAAGTCTCTTTGAAATGTATGTTAAAACAAAATTTCCATAGAAAAACCGGTTTTAACATACATTTCAAACACACTTTGTTTTTTTTTTGCATATGGGGGTAAGTCTTTAAAATGGCTCTCCTGAACAAAACCGGTTTTTACCCTTAGGCCCCTTTCTATTTTGCGCGTCACATATGTTATTGTACATATTATTGTCGTTCTGACCTTTACTATGCAATAAATGTCACAATATTTTCAAAAAAAATATTGCCCAATTCCCCTGCCAGTGAAAAAGTAAATATAGCACTGAACAATGTTACCACCATATTACACAATTTTCCTCATTGTACAATAAAAATCAAAGGCGTTTTGATTTTGCCAATATATTGTGCCATCTTCGAATATTACATACACATTGGCGATGTTATTGTACAATACGAAAAATTGCACAATTATATTGCAAGTGGGTGGGCCGCTTTAGGCCCCGATTAGCGTTCACAACACTAATTATTTTAATGTTGTATTTTGTAAACTGCGATTACGATTTACAATTCTTATCGGCAGTATTGTACTTTTAGTTGTCTATGTTAATTTATTGTGATTATGGTTTAACATGAATTTTTATTTGCTGTCAAAAACTTACAAATGCTCATTAACTGTTGTCTTGTTTCCGTGGCAAGATGAAAAACTAAAATGGTATACATTGAAAGTATGTATATAGATTTTTCTTTGCAAACCGTTAATAACATACACAACAGCTAGATGTTGCAAATCATAATCGAAAAACAACTTTTGTTGTGTTGTGGTCGAGACAACACAACATTTGTGTGTTGTAGACGGTAATAGGGGCCTTAGTTCTAAGTTATGAAACTTAGTATTTCAGACAGTACTTTACCTTATAATATTTTCTGGGAAAGCACTCTTATTTAATTTTACATACTTCTTTCCTATGACTATGGCATCTTTCCAAAATGTTACGAACATACCAAAGGTGTCTTTGGTAAGTTAGACTTATTTTCATAATTCGATTAAATGTCAGAACGTTAATATGGCGACGAAAAGAGAGAATTGGACTACCTGCTATTATTGCATCATGGTGTGTACGTAGCATTATTTTGTGTCATCCTTTGACCCCTTTTACAAGCCTGAAATTGAAAGAAAGGCAGACGAAGTATGATGGCGAGGGGTTGATGAGGTAGAGTATATTTAAGATGTGCAAACATTGTTTCTGAATCTGCAGTTTCAGCAATATCGTAAAAGTTTGAGCCAAAAAATAAAGCTTTTTAACATTTTTGGTTTTAAAACTTCATAAGAAATAAAAAAATCAACAATGAGCCAGGTGTTTGTCTAGTAGCATGTAACTTAATATACTACTAAATAAATGAGCTCTTTTTTATTGAAATTGTTGCACAACTCTAGATTTGACTTACAATTCAGTGAGAGAACAGAATTGATAAACATTTTAATTTTCATACAACAGCAATTTTTTACTTTTTGTTTATGTTTCCTATTGTTGTATGGAAATTGAAATTTTTATTAATTCAGTTCACCCACTAGCTTGTGAATAATTTCAAAAGTTGTTCTCCAATTTCAATGAAAAAAGGCTTAATTCCTTTGGAATATATTTAGCTCCATGCTGCCGTACAAGAAACCAGCTTGTTGTTTTTTCGTTTTTATGAAATCCTAAAAAGAAATATGTTACAAATTTTTATACATTTTTAATTGTTTTTGCTCACAAATTTACGATATCTCTGAAACTACTAAGAAGATTTAGAAACAATGTTTGCACTTCCTATATATATATATATATATATATATATATATATATATATATATATATATATATATATATATATATATATATATATATATATATATATATATATATATATATATATATATATATATATATATATATATATATATATATATATATATATATATATATATATATATATATATATATATATATATATATATATATATATATATATATATATATATATATATATATATATATATATATATATATATATATATATATATATATATATATATATATATATATATATTTATATATATATATATATATATATATATATATATATATATATATATATATATATATATATATATATATATATATATATATATATATATATATACAGTGCACTCGGGAAAACGTCAACGCTCGTTTACGTCACCATCCCAAAACGTCAACGCTTTTTTTTTACATTGCCTACTCTAAAACGTCAACCCAACCACAAAGCTCTAAAACGTCAACTCTGAATAAAACAAAAGTTTGAATTTAGCAGCAGTTAAAATACACAAATTTGTACACACACATTTATTTTATGAAATCACATCTGAAATTGGGGATTCCCCTTATAAGTAGAGTAGAAAAGTAGTTGCAACTGCACGTACATACATATTATATTTTTATTTATGTTCAGTTGCTTTTTTGTTCTCGTAAGTATCACATTACTAAAATGAGCTCAAAACAACCGAAAGTGCTAAAATTACAAGAAAAGGCAATTATTTTGGACTTATTAGAAAAGGGTACAAGTGCGGTAGCTTTAGCGAAGCAATATGGTGTATAAAAGTCAACAATTAGCAAGATAAAAATGAAAAAAAAGAAGATTTTGGACTGTGTTAATAACACATTTTCCGGTCCAGGAAAAAGAAAGACATTAAGAGCATCAGAGTTGCCGAAAATGGAGAAACGTCTGTACAAGTGGTTTGTTAAGCAGAGAGAAAGGAATTATCCGGTAAATGCATTAGCGCTCAAAGAAAAAGCCAAAGAGATCCATCTTAAACTGAAAGAAAAAGAATGCTCGTTCAACGCAAGTGATGGATGGTTGCAGGGATTTAAAAAAAGATTTGGAGTTCGTCTGCTTAAAATAACTGGGGAAAAGCTATCTTCGCAACCTTCGCTTGTCGAACCATTTAAAGTCAAGCTGAAGCAAAAAATTGAAGAAATGGGTCTATCCCATGATCAGCTATACAATGCTGATGAATCGGGATTGTTTTGGAAAATTTTGCCAGAAAAGTCTTACGTATCAAGTGCCGAAAAGACTGCTCCGGGCGTAAAAACTGAAAAACAACGAGTCACTTTTTATGTTGTGCTAATGCTTCCGGAAGTCATAAACTTAAATTGTTGGTGATTGGGAAGGCAAAAAATCCACGAGTTTTCAAAAATTTCAACTGCCCTACTGAGTACAAAAGTTCCAAGTCCTCATGGATGACATCAGCCATTTTTAGCGATTGGTTTCACAAAACATTTGTGCCGCAGGTTAATATTTTTTGTGCTGCAGAGAAAATATCATTTTCAGTAGCTAAGATTTTATAATTTTAGGTAACAGATTTTCTTTTATAAAAAAGAACTTGCCAGTTAAAGCGCTCCTCCTAATCGACAATGCTCCGTCTCATCCAAGTCAAATGGAGCTTAAAACCGAAGATGGAAACATAATTGCGATGTTTTTTCCTCCAAATGTTACCCCACTTATCCAACCAATGGATCAGAACGCAATCAAAATAACGAAGCTGTACTACAGAAACAGCCTCTTAGCCATGGTAGCGGCAAAAAATTTAGATCTAGTAGAGTCAATGAAAAGTGTTACATTAAGGGATGCTGTTAAAATTCTAGAATCCGCATGGAATAAAGTAAGCAAAGATACAATGGTAAAATGCTGGCAAAATGTTTTACGTTTCACGGAAAATGAGACAGATCCGGAGGAAGATATTCCGTTAAGCATACTGAAAGAAAATATGAACTCAGACGTTCAGCAACAAATGGAGCTTGCAGTTGATCTGCTTAATGAACTAAACCCTCAGGTTTGTCGATTTTTACAATTGTTTCAACAACACGACAGGTAATTTTTGATTTTTTTCTTTAGGTTGACTATACAGTTTCATACATTCAGGAGTGGAATGAAGATATTTTGCTGGATAATGTTTCTAATTCGTGTGAAATTGAGGAGTTAGAAGTGCTCGATGATGAGGAGAACGATTTAGATACAAATGTGCAGACAATAAAACCAAGCGAACCCGTCGAAATATTAAACAGGGCTTTGGATTGGGCTCAATGCGAGAATGTTGAGCAAAATGACTTAAATGTATTAAGACGTTTAAGAGAGAAGGCTCTCTTCCAAGTGTTGGAAAGAAAAAAACAGCAGAAAAAAATAACCGATTTTTTTTAAATGCATATGAGTGCATGTACAATTAAAAATATGATCTTATTTAAAATGTATTCTTTTAGTTCTAGTTGTCTTCTATGTTTCTAGTCAGGTTGAATGCCTTTTTTGTTTCCTTTTTGAATTTGTTTATGTTTGGTTTTAGTTTATAATTAATAAAAACTTTTAAAAGCAGATATGTTTTTTATTTAAAAATTTTACATTCGTAAACGTCAACAATTTGTTAAACGTCAACACCCGCGGTTTGAATTAGTTGACGTTTTCCCGAGTGCACTGTATATATATATATATATATATATATATATATATATATATATATATATATATATATATATATATATATATATATATATATATATATATATATATATATATATATATATATATATATATATATATATAGTGACAATTATTGGGTACTCCAGTTACTGTAGATAACATTAGAGTCCCAAAGCGATCCCATTATGCCCAAATTTACAGTCTTTAGGAAATTAACTACAATAGCTTCGCCATTGATTCTACATATATTGTCTTTTTAAACTCCGGCAAAAATAGAGGAGTGTTATAAATTTGCAGTGTGTATCTGTATGTCTGCCTGCACCACCGTAGAGCCCAAACTGCTAGACATATTTTGATTTCGTTTTTTCTATTTGAATAGTGATTTTATCGATAGTATTCTTAGCTATTTTTGAAGAAAATCGGTCCAACCGTTTAGAAGTTACCATTTCTTTTCAGCTAATATCCTCTTAAATCTGTGTGTCTGTGGCAAAGTAGGTCCAAGACGGCTTGATCAATTTTAATTTTGTTTTTTTTAAGGTGACTTGATCTTTAATACTCTAAGTTACGTTTGAAGTATATCGGTCCAGCCGTTTTGAAGTTATTACTACTGAAGTTACTATTTAAAAAATACATCGTTGCCTTTATATAGAAACGCCGTTTTTTATGCCGTTTTTGAATCTAATCTATCAAAATATGCAAAAAATTCAATTTGAAAAAAAAAAATAATAAGTTAAGGCGTTTCTATATTAAGGTAACGATATAAAACTTTGTACGAGATAATTATAGATTCATAAAAATATTATTTTATACAAGAATTTCTAAACAAATTCCGATATAAGATTTTTTAAATATGTAAATCAAAAACCTAATAGATGCAGGTTGCAGCATAGCGGCAGCTGATTCTATTTGTTATTATACGCTAGCTTTCAAACTCCATACATATAAATGGAGGCTTATTTTTTCTATATATTTTGTATGGAGTTTGACAGCTACCGTACACCAAATACGCCTGTTATTCTTGTATTGTTGTATTTGTTGCAGCCGCGCTGCCACCTAGTAAATGAATTCGCCTTGACGAAGATTTAAAACTCTAGCATTATTCTAAAAATTCGATACTATCCATATACTATACTGTAGTTTTATAACGAACTGTCCAAACTATCGAGTGGGGCTGGCAATATTTTGGCCACCTCTTTGTTTTCAACTAAATGGTGTTAGAAAAGTATAAGCTTGTGCTTTAAGTCGGACATCACAATTTGTAAAGGGTAAGAAAAATAATTAAAACGAGTATATTGTACATTAGAATGGTCGTAAAAAAAATAAAATTTGGATTTCTTCAAGTCTCATATTCCAAATCTATTGGTATTTATAGACAACTACCTTAAAAAAGTCAATCACCTAAGATTAAAGCACGCCTATCAAAGTTTGAGCAAATGCTCTTTTCTGTCTTGCTTCATAACTTAACAATATAGTAGGATGTTTTCCTGAACGCATGCTGCTTTGTGGTAATACATTGCAACATGTTCCTGGACGTAACACAAGAAATTATAACAATGTGGTCTGTTCCTATATGTCAGCCATG